>CM035161.1:61400444-62000444 GCA_020205615.1 Panax quinquefolius
GCGATGATCTGGGAACCTTCATGCCAAAAAGCCGCGAGAGTAACCCTAAGATAGGTCAACCTTTGATAAACCAAACACGGAGGAAAGTCTCTTCATAATTTTCATTTTCAATTACTTGTAAAAGCATTTACTTGTAATTTTATTCCATGTTCATCCATATGTAATAGAAAATAAGAAGAATATCTGTGCATGCATGACATGTTATCAATTAACACCCGGTTTTGCAGGACAAAATTCCTAAAACAGACATGTTATGATAACATTTACATTACCCTAAGACTAAACTACGTAAGTCTTTTGTAAGGAAGCAATTGGGCCTGTTACCCGCTCAAAATCCAAAAAGGCCACGAGCCTACAGCCACTCATGTCTTCTTCTGACTAGTCTAATTCTATTTCTCGAGAAGAATTTGACAGATTGAGTAAACAAATTACAGACTTGGTTGTTCTACTGAAAGAATTGCACCAGTCCACTCAGGGTACGAAGATGCCTCCACATACAGAATCCTCTACACAAGGAGGAGTTCAAGGTCTGGAAAAAATAATTCCAGAACCTCAGTTGGATACGACCAATAAAGACCCTGAAAACACCCATCTCAGAGGAGATCCAGACACCGGTGATATCAGGAAGAAGGTCCTTCAAATGGAGGAAACTATCCGTGTTCTCAAAGGGATTGGAACACATGGCAGTGTTTCATATGCAGACCTTTGCATATTTCCTGGTGTTCATTATCCAGAGAAATTTAAAACCCCTGATTTTGAAAAGTATGACGGATTAGGGGATCCTTATACACATTTAAAAGTGTTCATTGGAGAACTTGGATTTTATGCGAAAAATGAAAAGCTCAGAATGCAGCTATTTCAGAAAAGTCTGACTGGAGAAGCCCGTTCATGGTATACCAGATTAAACAACTCAAAGATCCATAACTGGGAAGAGCTGGCTCATGCCTTCCTCACTCAATACAGTTTTCAATCTCAGATGGCTCCTGACAGGTACCAAATTACCAAGGTCAAGAAATAGTCTAATAAGTCTTTCAGAGAGTACGCTCAAAGGTGGAGGCGCCTTCCTCCGCATTATGGGCCACAATGAAGCCAAAGTGGTTTTAAGCTTGCGAGAAGCTCTACACCAGATATCTATACTGGACTTGGTTTTCTCTTCTGAGGATCATCGGAAGATCTTACTGAAGGTTTTGGAAGAAGCCTACTTGCCAAAATCAGTGGATGTGGAAAATTTTCAACATTTGGTTAATCACATTTTCAACAACAATGTGATATCCTTCACTGATGATGACATACCGCCCGAAGGGACCGGTTATTGCAAGCCATCAGATATTACGCTTTGTCTTAGGGTACATGCTAATGGAGTTCGATAGATGGAGGCTTATCTCTAAATATTTGTCCTTATGCCACCTTGGTGAAGATGAATGTCAATCTCAGGCGGATCCAAAGCAGCCATACAGTTATCAAAGCTTTTGATGGATCCCGACGAAATATTGTCAAAAAGATTGAGTTGCTAATTGAGATTGGCCTAAATACATTCAATGTATCCTTCCACGTCCTCAAGATAGATTCAGGATACAACCTTCTATTAGGGAGACCATGGATACACATGGCTGGAGCCGTTCCCTCCATGTTACATCAACAACTCAAATACATTATCAATAACAGTCTAGTCACTGTCAACGCTGAGCCGGAATATCCTGAACAAGGAACTCTACCAATCATCAGCTTTAATTCAGAAGTTGAACTGGCCAGTTTTCATACTCTAGAAGTGAGTACCACGCAATACCATTCTATTAGAGTGCCACTTCCCATACCCAAGATTTTTGCTGAGGTTATGTCGGCCACTCAAGAAATGATGTCATTGGGTCATCAACCTGGACAACGGCTTGGTAAAGATAAGTAGGGTATTAAGCACCCTATCCAAGTGTTCAATAATTGAATGCCCGAATAGGCTATTCCGCGGCCCGATTCTGAGAATCCTCATAAACAAAAGCAGGTTCCTCAAACTTCCGTCGCACGGTGATTTTCTATACCTTTACCTCATGAGTTGATACAATCTCCAGTAAAGGTGCTAGCCCATGTTGTGGCCATACTGTTTCCTAAACCAGTACCAATCAAAGCAAAAGAGGTGCTGATTCCTGATCCCAAAGTGGAAGAAAAGGAACGGAAACGTAAACATGACACTGCCTTGATGATGGCAGGCATACATGTCATTGTTCATGATGAACATACAAATAGATACACCCCAGATGATGATTGCCCAGATGTCATGGTTATCATTCGGGAAAAGGAGGACAATGACAATCCTTCCATCGCTGCGCATCCATCAGACTTTGCCCTCGACAATTGGAGCAAAGACTCCATGCATTGGTCGACGAGGGTAAAATGGGCAGAAAAATCCCTCTGCCCTATAGATAACTTTAATTGATTGCTTTGCTTTACAGTACTAGCAGTTATTTTATCAAGTACATGCTAACACTTTTGTATGATCAAACAGTCGCATATATTAAGTGAAAGCATATTTTGTTTCAGGACTCTAAATTTAGATGTGTCTGTACTTGTTGATGAGGTGCCTTCTCTCCAAAAGGGCTGTAACTTTGATGCAAATTTGGACTCAGACTTAATGGACATCCAAGAGGACATTGAGACACCTCAGGAGATTAAGGAATGGGTCACAGACAAACCCAAACCCAATCTTGATCAAACCACATCTTTCAATCTTGGAACCTTAGACAACCCTAAGTTTATCCAGATTGGTTCAGACCTTACCACAAATCAACGGAATGATATGGTTGCACTATTAACCCAATTCCAGGATGTGTTTGCATGGTCTCATGAAGACATAGTGGGTTTGTCTACAGACATTGTTCTTCATCGCCTTCCCATCAAAGAAGGATTCAAGCCAGTTAGGCAAAAGCTCAGGCGATTGAAACCTGAGTGGAGTTTAAAGGTTAAAGAAGAAATTGTGAAACAATTTCAAGCTGGCATTATCATGGTGTCTACATATCTGGAGTGGATATCCAACATTGTTCCCGTGCCTAAACTAGTAGGAAAGGTGCGAGTCTGCGTGGATTACCGAGATTTGAACAAAGCTTGCCTTAAAGATAGCTTTCCCGTGCCATTTATCCACATTCTTATTGACAATACTGCTCAATACGGCATGTATTCTTTTCCTGATTGCTTTGCGGGGTACCATCGAATTATGGTCACTGAGGAAGATCGTGAGAAAACTGCTTTCATCACGCCTTGGGGAACCTTGCTACAGACGGTTGTCATTCGGCCTCATCAATGCCGGGGCAACCTATCAGCAAGCTATGATGGCTCTTTTCCACGATTTAATGCACAAGGAGATAGAGATCTACGTGGATGACATCATTGTCAAATCCCGAAAGGAGGAGGACCACTTAGACCATCTCAAAAAGCTTTTCAACAGGTTGCGTAAGTACAACTTGAAGTTGAATCCAGCCAAGTGCGCCTTTGGTGTTAAGTCAGGCAAGTTGCTAGGTTTCCTAGTCAGCCACAAAGGGATTGAACTGGATCCTACCAAAATCTAGGCCATCAAGGAAATGCCCATTCCTCAAACAGAGAAGGAAATACGAGGATTTTTGGGAAGAATCAACTTCATTAGCAGATTTATTTCTCAACTCACAGCAACCTGTGAGCCTATCTTCAAGCTGTTAAGGAAGAACTCATCCATGAAATGGAACGATAAGTGTCAGAAAGCCTTCCTTACCATTAAAGAGAAACTGATTAACGCTCCTGTTTTGGTACCTCCCAGGGATGATGTTCCCTTGTTCATGTACCTGTTTATAAATGACAATGCCATGGGCTGTATGCTGGGGAAAAAACACGATAGAGGCCAAGAACGAGCTATCTATTACCTCAGCAAAAGATTTAGCATCAGTGAACACAAGTACACTCTGATTGAGAAGACTTGTTGTGCTTTAGCATGGGGTTCCATGAGGTTACAACATTACCTCCATGGTCATACAACCCATCTCATATCACGCGTGGATCCTCTCAAGTATGTATTCAGTAAGCCCATACTGAATTGTCGACTGTCCAGATGGTAGATGATCCTACAGCAATTTGACATCGTCTACGTGACGCAAAAGCTGTCAAAGGTCAAGGAATTGTGGATCAACTGGTCGTCGCACCTGCATGGGACTACAAACCCTTGGAAACATATTTCCCCGATGAAGGGTAATGACGATTCAAAGAACAACATCGAGACGATATACGTCCGACGTGGAAAATGTATTTTGATGGAGCCGCATTAACACGAAGGCTCTGAGCCGAGCAGTTCTAATATCCCAGACAGGGGAAGCGGTGTCCGTCGTCAGTCAATTGCGCTTTATCAAAGACCAACAACACAATTTGAGTATGAAGGTCATGATCATGGGGCTAAAACTTGCCTGCTCAACGGGCGTCAGCGATTAATCTTGTCTTTGGGAATTCCAAATTGGTAATCGAGACAATCCACGGGAAT
The DNA here is from genome assembly GCA_020205615.1 of Panax quinquefolius. Taxonomy (NCBI): domain Eukaryota; kingdom Viridiplantae; phylum Streptophyta; class Magnoliopsida; order Apiales; family Araliaceae; genus Panax; species Panax quinquefolius. The sequence continues at coordinate 61,404,934 of CM035161.1, forward strand.
CTATCAAACCAAAGAATTACATTTCTTTTACTTTACTATCAAGAAGTTTTGAGATAGCTTTGGAGTTCAAAGAAATCTCCTTTCTACACATTCCTCGTAATATGAATGATTTTGCATATGCATTAGCTGTGACGCCCCCAAAATAGGTATTCATCACCATCTTAAGTCGCCAGATACATGGTACATAAATTCAAATACAACTTAATTATACAACAATCGTGCAAAATACGATGACATATATACTGTGAGTTTCAATACAAATATTGTAACGTATATAATACGACAATATTCATACTCAAATTAATACATGCCATATAAAGTACAGCAGCAAATATTTCAAGTCTCCAAAGGGACACGAGAAGATTTATGTTCTCTTCATTTTATCATGCGGTGCACTTTTGACGCTTTCTGTGGCCTGGATTATCATCACCCTATTGTTGTTCACCAAAATCAATTATTAAGTGACGTATAAAATACGACACACATCTTAGGTCCTCAATACAATTATATATTGCATGTCATGCCATAGTGAGGACTACTAATGCTATTATCTGGACCATCACTCCATTCCCCGACTCGTCCCAGCTATATTCTCATTTCCTGAAGAGAACAGTGAAAGAAAGGGTGTGCTCAACTAGCCCAGTAAGAAATATTATAACTAAGATAATACAGAATAAATTATCATTAGCCTTCAATAATGTTAAACTGATAACATATAATAGACATCAAGTTTAACTGCAGCGGGATAAGCAATCCAGTAGAAGAGTCAAGTAGAACATGATATCTACTATCTTCTATGATATAAAAATGTTTTCATCATTTTTTATCACTATAATACTCATCAATAGTTCTTTGTTATACCCAAAACAAAGAGAACTCTCATCACCTGTCTTCACCTGAACCACCACAGGTTATAATTAAATTCACAATTCATATTTATAATCAGGTAAATCAACAGTTTCCCCTTGCCACAAAGGCTTAATAGAACGTTTACTCAATATCCTTACCCCAAAGGCTAAAGATATTCAAATGTAATAACAATGATCATACGAATCAGTTGTCTACCTTTGCACTACGTGCCAAAGATATTCAACTATAAAACCAATCGTTGAGACTCAACTTAATAAATAATTTCCATCATCGAATCATCCCTGCACTACGGGCCAAGGATATTCGTTAGTATCACCAGTGGTCATGATCATGTCATACACCTGTCCATCTTTGCACTACGGGCCAAAGCTATCAATTAACAATTCATCTTTGCACGTAAGCCAAAGATATATAACTGTAAAACCAATAATCAACAGTCCATCTTTGCACGTAAGCCAAAGACGACTTTCATCACAATATAAGCATGAAGATGATGATAATGATATAAGCATTAATCAAACGAAGTCAAGGATAAATATTAAAGACTTTAAATTTATCCAAATATTATCAATCACTTAATAAACTCATAATCTAATATTATTAATAATATAACAATATTTTAATCACTTCTTAAACTTATAAACAATTTATTTTAATTGTTTACACTTTACCAAATAATGCATTTAATCATTCAAAAATGTCATACTCATAAGATTTCATCACCAATGATCAAATCCCTCATCAAAAATCTGCATATACCTTATATAGGATTTCCAAGCCATAAAATCCTATTTTTCAACTTTGTTACTTCATATAACATATTTAACTCATATGTTCGTAACTAAACCATTTTCATGAAAAATACCAAATCAGTCCCAAAAATATTTCTTTTCTGGGATTTAGCAGAATATAGTTCCATAATGAACATATATTTTTCTCGGAATTTTTAAAATTCATTTACTATTTTTCAAAAATCAATTTCTAATTAATTCCTTAAGAAATTAGCTACCTCAAGTTTAACTCCAAAAATTTCCAAATCCTGGCAGGATCTTACACATGTTAACGTGAGTCTCCAGTTTAAATTTCATGGTCATCGGAGTTATAGAACTCCGATTATAGTGTTTTTCGTCAGAAAAACCTAAATATTGAAATGGTCATAACCTTCCCATTTTAAGTCGGAATGAGCACATTTTTGGACAAGATGTTCTTTATACCATATACTTTCATGTCCCAAAATAGACCTTCTAAAATCTGGACAATAGCATTTCGGTAATTTCCAACTTTTGCCTCCTTTGCTAAAAAATGGGTCACACGAAAAAATATACAACACCTTTTCCAGTGATTCCACTTGGAGATGCTACAAAACTCATAGATCTAACTCTAGAACTTGACCACACTCAAAAATTCAAAATATAATAGGAGATATGGTCAATTGAATTTCATGTTCCATTTTCACCAAAATCTGATTTTCAACCCTTTGTGATTTCTAAGAAACTTTCATGTTTTCACATAATAACCAACATAACTCATCATAACACTTACTAATACTTCATATACCCATGATTTTCATCAGTCCAAAGCTTTTATTATGACTTTCATCATAATCAACGTAACCAGATCATTTCCACAATTTAATAAGGAATGAATATAAAAGATCATTCACCATGCATGTGGTAATCCACATAGACAGGTTATTCCAACAGAATAATAGAAAATGGAATAATAGAAGGATTCACCATGCATGCGATAGAGACCGCACAGATAGGTTATTCCCAATAGAATAATAAATAATGGAACCAGGTCCGGCGTAAATGCACAGACAAGATATTTAGACAAAATAATAAATACGGAATAATAAATAATGGAACCAGGTCCGGTGTAAAATGCACAGACAGGATATTTTGACAGAATAATAAATACGGAATAATAAATAATGGAACCAGTGCGGCGTAAAATGCACGAGACATGGATATTAAACGAATAATAAAGAATGGAATAACAATGAATTTCACCGTGTATGCGGTACTTAGCATAAATAAAGCTATTCAACAGAATAATAAAGAACGGAACTGTGTCAAAGAAATTACGACCAAGCAGGATATTCCAATGTAATAATAAATAATGAAATAATAGAAGAATTTCACCATGTATGCGGTACTTCGCATAAATAGGTTATTCCAACATAATAATGAAGAATGGAATAACAACTCTTACGAGTATTGAAAGAAAGTAATTCTCTTTATGAATACGAAAGAATAATACCCCTTACAGGTACAACAAATAATATCCCTTACCATAATAATAATAATATCCCTTACCTTGGAAGAAGACTGGATACTGGAATAGTGAAGTAGCAGACTTCGCTTCTTCTTTCTCTCTATAGCTTCTCCCTCTATAATTTCTCTATAATAATTACTCTATTGCTTTAGTGAATTGGTGAGAAATGAAGAAGAATGAGCTTCTATTTATAGGAAAATATTGTTTTGATAATTGCACATTTTGGGGCTCGAAATATTACAATACAATACCTCCAACTTTTCTTTCATTTTTAATTTAGTCCTCCAAGTATTATCAAACTTGCACCACCTCCCCTAATAGTAAATCATGTGAATCAATAGTAAATCATGTGACTCAATAGTTCTAAACATGTGAAAAAATTAATTATAGCATAGTACCTCCATCTATACCTCCATTTTTAACTTAGTCATGCAAGTATCATCAATCTTGCACCAACTCCCCTAATAGTATAAGAATGTGATTCAATAGTATACACATATGAACAAATAGTTATATGAGCATGTGAATTAGTAGCAATTAATTGCTCATTTACCCGATTAATTACCCGGTTTATCAATATAACCCCCAAACATCAATTATCATCGGAATAGATGTCGATTTCAACTAACACCAATAATTCCAACACAGTGGAACTATCAAATTCATCTTTAATCAACACGAACTTATTTATAATTAATATCATAACTCACAATATTTAATAACCAGGTTGTTCCCAGGAAAGAGGGGGCTTTCCAATAAGGATTTCTCCCTATTGGCGCACAATTAGGTGACCAAACCTCTCCTCGATAGAACTTCTAGATTGTAAATATTGCAATTTAATAATATGAATAACTTTATCGTCTCAATTATTAATTTAATAATATATCATATAATGCAGATGATACTGTGACAATAATCGAATCAATAATATGAGAGATATGATGCAGTAATTACAGTAGCAATAATTGAGTATAACTGAGTGACTTATCACGTAAGCATCAATAATCAAAGATATTGTACAATACCGTGTGCCACTATGCAACCACGCATATTACTGTACTTTTATCAATTTAACCATTTACTAAATAGAATAATAATTATAAAAATTGAATACTTTCATTTCATAAAATTTGGGGTCTTACATTAGCAACGTTGGCCTCCTTGGTTTACATACCTGACAAGGAAAACATGCCAAGCATCACGTCTATTCTATAAAAGGCCCCAGTTTATGGGAATTATGTTGGAGAAGTATCGGATGAACTACCTCCCATCCATAACCCTTGGTATCAATGCATCAAGGAGTATCTACGAGATGGATCTACACCCGCTGAGGCGAGCCTAACTGAGAAGAGGCGGATTCATCGACTTGCTATGAAATTCTACCTGAGTGGAGATGCACTCAATAAAAGAGATGCTGGATTAGGTCTCCTCAGATGTCTAGATAAAGACCAAGCTCAGAGACTCATGGGTGAGATCCACGGTGGAGTATGTGGCCCTCACATGAGTGGACCCCTACTTGTCAAGAAGATCCTTAGAACAGGGCATTATTGGCTTACACTCAAGGCTGACTGTGATGATCATGTCAAGAGGTGCTATCAATGCCAGATTCATAGGAATGCTATCCACGCCCCTCCAAGGGAACTCCACAATATGAGTTCGCCATGGCCCTTCTCAATGTGGGGAATGGACGTGATCGGGCCCATCGAGCCCAAAGCCAAGAATGGACATCGATTCATATTCACCGTGATCGATTACTTCACCAAATGGGTAGAAGCGACCTCCTTCCCGTGGTTACTAAAGAAGTTATCATTGCTTTCATCAAACAATGTCATCACGTCGATATGGGATGACAGAGAGGTCATTGTGTTAGACAATGCTAAGAACCTCAACAACAAAATGATGGAGGAGTTATGCAGAAAATTCCACATCAAACACCTCAACTCCGTCATCTACCGTCCAAAGATGAATGGTGCTGTTGAAGTGGCTAATAAAAACATAAAGAAGGTCATGCAGAAAATGTCTGCCAATCATAAAGGATAACCTGACCTCTTTCCTCTGACTTTATTAGCCTACAGAACTTCCATCACAACTTCCACTAGGGTAACCCCCTACTCATTAGCCTGGGATGGAAGTAGTGCTCCCCATAGAGGTGGAAATGGAATCCCTCAGAGTGTTGATGGATGCTCAGTTAGATGAAGACCAATGGGTACAAGACAGGTATCACCAATTGTCTCTAATAGATGAAAGCGAACCGCGGCTATCTTAGTGGTCGATTATATCGACAAGAAAGGATCGCATGCGATCCTACAATGAAAAAGTTCGACTACGGTAGTTCAAACAACATGACTTGGTTTTAAAGAAGATCATTGATAACCAAGATCAATCTAAGGGAAAATTCGCTCCCTACCTGGAAGGCCCATTTATTGTCAATGAGGTATTGAGGGGAGGTGTTCTCAGTTTGTAGGAAATGGATGGCGATGAATTTCCACGACTTATCAACTCGGACACCGTGAAATGGTACTATATGCCGAAGTTACCATCAAACAAACATCCTGGTTTTGATCATCAAATCATCAGTCATTCCGATTTTGAACCCTTTCCTTTCTACATACTCTTCTACCCCTCAGGGAAACATACACTTCAAGCTAGCAGCCTGGTTTTACCTCAGTTCAAACCTTTCACAATTTCGGTTATCCTGAAGACGGGATTGAACCTTTCACATCTGCAGTTTATCCTAAAGACGGGATTAAACTTTTTCACCTGCAGTTTATCCTGAAGACGGGATCAAACTTTTATACACTTGCAGTTTGTCCTAAAGACGAGATCAAACTTTTTACACACCTGCAGTTTGTCCCCATTATGGGATCAAACTTTATTCTCCCCGCAGTATAGCCTGCACATGGGATACACGTTTCTCTTCATCTGCGATTCGTCCTGAGGGGCGAACTATGTCGACCTGATCTCCTCTTTAATAGGAGTACATAGGCAACCATATGTTATATGGCCCGGTCGCAACAACAAAAAATAACAAAAATATTTCTGCCCTTTCTTCACAAAAACAACAAAAACACTTCTACACCTATCTGCCTTTCACATTCAGCGTTAAACCTCTTACACCAGGTTCGAACTACGCAGACTTGATCTCTTCTTCAATAGGAGTACGTAGGCAGCCATTTATGGTTCAGTCTAACCCCTACCAGAACAAAAATTCTTGTCACACTGCATGGGATCAACCTTTGATTCACCACATTTCATCGGTTTTGAGATCGGAGGATGGAATTACCCAACCTCTTCTCATAAATAGAAGATTCGGTGACCATCTAAGCTGCGATCGTGCCTCAAAGAGCAATACCAACCCATAAGAGATGGAATTAACTAGGCCTCTCACAAATAGAAGTATTTGCGACCATCTGTGGTGCGGTCAATCTCAGAGAGGAGAAACCACCCTCCTCTCCACTTTTCTATACAGATAACAGTTCCAAGACACCAAAGATGGTAGGGATATACAAAAATCAATGATCTATTCTGAGAGATCTTGCGACTTCTCAATGTCCATCTATCAAGGATAAGTTCAGAATGCATCAAGATCACAAGGCCCTGAAGAAATAGGCAAATATCAAGCAAGTATCAAGGCATAACTAAAAGGGAAGTGAATCAAAATATATTTCCCTGCCATACATAATATTGTTTGATATATACATATGTGTTGTACATGACAAAATGGCTAAGCTAGTCTGTGCAGGAAAATATAAAGCTATCTATAAATCTATATATATGCGGACTATCAGATCTAACATAGCATCCCTCTCTGAAGACGGAGATAGCACTACAAGCTCCTGTCCAAGGGTATCTACACGAGCTACCAGATCAGAGGCTAACTACATAGTGGCATAATGCTCATCAATGTAAGCACTCATATCGGCAAGACTGACAGTCATCTAGGATCTAACTGAAGTACTATCTGTAATGGCCATGTCCCTAGCAGATAAGGTGGCAACCCGCTCCGCAATCAATGCATCCCTGGTTGATCTAGCCTCATCCCTCTCTAACAGAGCAGCGACTCTCTCATCAAGAGTTGTCAACATCGTGGCCCTAGCCTGATCTCTATCATAGGTCATCAGATGCAAGCTCTGCTCTAAATGCTATCTTAGAATCTTTGAGTAATGATGCTTTTCGGGGTGGGAGAATCCATCACAAATGATGGCGACCTAGCGAGCAAATAAGTCATCGATGGGAATGTCGACCTCCTCTATAGGCTCCTCATCGTCGTAATTAGTCCCCGAATCTGTGGATACTACCGCAACCGTCTGATCTCTCTCTCCATCCATGCGGAATACTCGGTGAGAACAACTTGGGATGATGACAGAAAATCCGGCCGACTCTCGGCGATCCCAGCAGTATACAACACGGATCTATACTCCATCGATAAGCGATGTGAAGCAAAGCGACCGACTTTCGCTTCAAAAGGATGAAAATCCTGGCCGGTCAAATGACACATCACGGCCAGTGGGTGGTAAGTAATTATGCCCCTCAATCCAGCCAGAGGGAGATAATCCATGCCCGGAGCATGAGTAATGAAGCTGTAGGGTGAGCTAAGCCCTAAACATGTCAATATGGCAAAAGGATCTCTAATCCCTGCCAAAAAAGTTGACCATGATGCAGCATCTGTACACTTCGCAGGTTGAAAGGAGTACGACATGGCTATCTCATGGGTGAAATAAAACCCCTGTCGTCTAAATGTGCCAATCGGTCTCAAGTGTGACATAAACCACACATACAGCATAACCGAGCTACCTGTGAACACTCCTGCCGGATAAGTGCAGCAATATGTAGCTGACCTCAGAGTCTCTGCAATGATCATTGGAATGATGGTATGACCCTCCCTAAGAGCTCTCATTGCCATAATGACGCCGATATCCAGCTCATCCATATACCACGGCATAAAGACGTATGATAATACGCACAAAAGGAGTACATCCACCCTGGTTGAACGCCAATGGTCCTCCGGTGTGGTGAAATCCCCAAAATGTCGTGTATAACTATCCTCAAAGCCAAATCTGTCAAACAGAAAATGCTAGGATATCACGTGGCCGGATGTAATCTCGTCCAGGAACACTCTACGCCTCAATCCGGTGAGGGTCATGAACTGTCTGCTCATGTCTCCGATAGCCATATGCGCGCAAGGTCTGTCTAGCGGCAGCATCATCAACCGTGCATACTCCTCCAAAGTAGGAGTCAACTCCTGGGTCCTAAATCGGAAAACCTACCTCTCCGATACCCAATGCTCTAGCATACCCTCTACAAATCCTGTGGGAACCTGAAACATCAACAGGATCATAGTATGCTGTAGTAAATCATGTACGATCACCATGTCTGATGGTGATATACTATCATACCATGAGTGCATACCAGATACCACCAACAATGGTGGGGTATGATTAATACGTCTAACTGTCGAAGAAGACATCTATACGGGCCATGTCATAAGACCATCCAGGGGTCAATGCTGAATATCTCCAGACATACATACATATGCATAACAATAACATCATGATACAATAGATGGCAATATGATATAGGGAATGGAAAACTGTACATACATTCCTAAATATATCATCATCTAATACATCTCTGTATAGCTAAAATAAAAGGAAATGGGGCGAAGCTACCCAGCAGCTAACAAAGGCCTATCAAAAGAGATAACGAGAAATACATCATAAAAAGTCAATGGTGTCGATGTCTACATCATCGATACTGTCCACCTGATGTAACTCCTCCTGAGTCACTAGATCTCTATCTACAGGGGATGTTAAGCCGATCTGAGGAGGATCTGAAGCAAGCAAAGCCATATGAGTCACCGAGGGGCGGTAGCTAGAGCTGGAAGGATCAAAAGTATCTACCTCTCAAGGATCTCTGCCCAAATGCCGAATGAAAAGATGTGTCTGGTCCAGCTGCCGGGTCAATCTATCAATCTGTGTCACATGAGTCGGATCTCTGACACAGGTTAGCTAATCCATCATCATTACGGATCTTGGAACCATATCCCCCATAAACTGTGTGGTGCGGGTCTGAGCTCCAATAGTACGAGGGATCCACCAATGCTGAAACATCTCTTGAGACCAGGGGCCCTCTGACAATGTAAAATCGTCAATCCTCAACAATGGGATGTCAATGACGGGTGACTGCGAAACAGGTCAATAACGCCTGGCAGGAGGCAAGATCGGCATACGGATTTCTCCTGTAGTGCTCCTGATAGAACGCAATCCTAAATAGTGCTCTCATCCTCCATCTGTGGGTAGAAATGACGTACTCTGCTCCAATCGGGTACCCATCCTCAAATCCAACTCCCAAATGCTCTCTAGAGTAAGGAACCTATGTGATGATATCGACTATCAATAACTCCAGCTGTAGGCGACAATGAGTGAAACCCTCAGCAACAGGGACCTCCGCCAGTATGGAATGATGCCATCTCCTTCCTCGTGAATAGGTGTCTAAACCTAACACGCACACAGGACACAAACATGGAAGCTTCTCATAGGCCCAAAACTGCCAACACAAAGGCAACATCTGCTGTCAGTCAATGCTCTTAACCTATATATGGGAAAAGACAAGAGAAACACTCACCAGCAGAAATGGGTAGAATCCTAACCACGCCTTGGTCAAGCTCTGTGATCGCATTCGTATTCTCCTGAAGAAGTAGGCAAAGGTGTAGGAACCCCAATCATACTCTCTTATACTGTCCACGTGTCGAGTGGCGCTGATCAAAGCGAAGGACACCGTATAGGAATTATCTGCTATGAAGCAGCCCCTAATGATCATCAGGAACAATCGCCGAAGAATGCGATCCCTGACTCTCATATCATTGGGTATGGGCTCACTCAACAACCCACTCATAGCATCTACGCTCAAAGGACCCGTACGAACAGTTCTTCCCTTGAGCGCCTCCGCCGGAACTCCCAACAAGGATCTGACGGCAGTAGGGGTGATATCCGCCATGCAAGGCATCGGCACCCCTCCAAACTCCATTCCTATGATAAATCGTCAATCCATCGGCATCATCATCACCTCACGATCCAAAGAAATGGAGTGGATCGAGTCCGTGAAACCACCGCTCGAGACAATGCCCCGAGGTAACCCTGAGGGACAAGATGTGGGGTAGAATGGAGAAGAACATCCCAAATCCCCACCGTGGACGATCGCTCTGTAGTCATCATGCAAAGCCTGATACATAGAGTGGTGCTAAACTAGTTCCCTCGAAGGCTGTGTAAAGCTGGTAACCTACATCAAATGTAGATTAACATTAGAATCCTTGACTCCTCATCAATAGGAAATAAGGAAGATTAAAGATCTAACTTCATACCTCGTTTGCGTGAAGGTATACTGAAGGATGCTCGCTCAAGTCACCCGAAGATCCGGGTTCGTCATGAATATACAGCAATTCCCTACGGGGAACACGTACAGCAGGAGCAGGAACCTCGATCGGTACATCCTCCTCCTCATCTTCAACATTCGGCACTTCAACCCGAATAAGACGTATCACTGCCTCCACTAAACGACGAGGCTGTCTGACGGAACGGCGTTGAGGCTCTTCAGAAGCTCTCCTCTGTACACCAGAAGTGGTCCTGCGGGAACTGCTCGATTGATCCGAATCCATAATATCTGGACAACAAATCTCCAAATCACCTCAAAAAGGGTGTGGTAAATTCTTACCTGGTGCTTTTTAAAATGCATTGTTTTAACATACATCCACAGTAGAGTTAAAAATGCATGAATACCCAATACCTACATTTTGGGAAAATTTTGCCATAGCCCCCTTTGTAAATGGGACTATCCACATGCACATAGGCATGACTAGATGGCCATTCAGTAGCACACCTATACACAGTCATATACATCCTACATGCATTAATCACATCACAATAAAAGATCCGTAAGTGTAGTCTAATTACCATGATTATTTTGCTTTTCTACCTTTACTCATTTGTCCTCAGATAGGATAAGAAATGATAGTAAAAGGTGCCAATTTGACTATTTCAAAAGTTAAATTTTTTCACATCATTATGTTCAGCATGGTTTAATACTAACATTTGCTATGTTGAATATTTTTTATCAAGTCATATCAGCATGCATATTCACTACTATGTGTCTAAATGCATTTCATGTGATAAGTCATTTTCCAACGGATAGAAACTAGAAAAAATACATGCATACGTTACCAGGATAGTGAAGAACGCTTGTACGGTGGCAGAATATGCAGAAAGTTGCCCGAATTCAGCAGATCTGAAGAAGAGCTCTCAGATTTCCTTCGCTGTGCAACTTGAAAATGACTTATGAAAGCAATCATTCACCTATACATAGGCATGGTTGGCCGCAGGCTCACCTGCGGCTCCTGCAGGTGTACCTGTGGCACTTCTACAATGGTCCCCCACCTCCGGCTCGCTCCAGTTAGAGTTGCAAAGGAGGTCTCACAAGATGAAAAGGCCAAATAAGGAATAAAAGTGCTACGCAATTGCAAAGGAGGTCTCACAAGCTGAAAAGACCAAGAATTCGTAATGCCCACTACGCATTTTGAAAGCTGCTTTCTGTATATCCATCTTATTCATTCTCACTTGCATATAGGCAGCTCTTAAGTCAATTTTGGAGAAATATATTGCATTATTGAGTTCATCCAATAACTCCTCTATCACAGGAATGAGAAATTTATCTTTATTAGTCAACTTATTAAAAGACCTGTAATCTATACAAAATCTCCATGTTCCATCTTTTTTCTTCACAAGCAACACGAGAGATGCAAATGGACTAGCCCTATTTCTAATGATACCATTTGCTAACATCTTTTTAACCATTTTCTCAATCTCATTCTTTTGGACATAAGGATACCTATAAGGTCTGGCATTCACTATGGCAGTTTCATCCTTCAATTTAATGTGGTGGTCATGAGTTCTGTGAGGAGGCAAAGTCTTGGGTTCGTGGAAAACATCCCTGAACTCTATGAGTAATGGAATAATTAACTGTTAAATTCCTTGTGAATTTTCTATATCTGTTCTTTTTTTTCTCCTACGCGGTGATAGCAAATAATTGACCTATAAACCCCAATGACTTCTTCTTAACCAACTTTTCTAATCCCTTGGTTGAAATATGTTGCAACATTGTTGTGTCAGTAGTTCACTTAATAGTGATTGTCCTGCCTTTCCTTTGAAAAGTCAGCCTCAATTTATGGAAGTTAAAAGTCACAGAATTGCACTTCTATATCCAATCAACCCTAAAACTGCATCATACCCTCCCAAGGGTAACAACCGCACCTCATGCTCAAATTCATAACCCTGAATACTCCATTTAAAAGATTAACAATTTGCATCACTTATGAATTTTCCCCCATCAACCACTGTCACCATGAGTTTAAGAGTAGGTTCTAATTCACAACCTAAAAGATCAGCAACTTTAGGATCTAAGAAACTATGAGTGCTCCCACTGTCAATCAGTATAGTAAGAGGTTTCTTTTTAACATATTATTTTACCCTCAAGTAATTCACATTTTCATTTAAGTTTCTAACATATATTTCCATGTCACTGGGAACTTCTTCAACATAATCTAGTTCTTCAATAACCTCAAGTAACTCCTCTGGTTCAGCCACATTGGATCCAACTGTAATAAGTAAATCATCTGCCTTTTTCAACGATGACCAGGAATAAATTTTTCATTATAATTATAGCACAATCCTTTGTCCCTCTGTTGTTGCATTTCAACTGCAGTCAACCTCTTAATAGGAAACTGAGTCCTAGATAAATTAGAACTGGGACAGGCAGAAAATTGGACTTGTTAGTATAAGAGTAATTTTGTTGCCTGGAATTATATGTGAATGGTCTGGAAGGTAGATTAGGTTTAGGCAAGATAGTTGATTGATTCCCATAAGTAGGAGTAGAAACTGTTGGATGTGGTATATGGACTGGTGCAGCAACTGCTGGTGTATGAACTACTGGAGCTTGTGAAGCTATAGTTTGGATAATGTCTTCCTGCATTTTAGCTAAGCTAATATCATCCTTCAATGTGGTAGGTTTTAACAACTTCACCATACATTTAATTTCGAACTTTAATCCACTCACGAAATTAGATAGGGAATAGTCATTTGTATAGTGTCTATTTTGTACCAGTGAAATATACTTCAAATTCTCAAATTCCTCTTGATAAACACTCACAATGGAAAGTTGCTTCAAGTTCTTAAACTCCTCCACTGGATCTCTGTCAACAACATCATATTTGGCTAGGATTTCTCCTTTGAATTTCTCTCTGATAGGTATATTTTTATTTTATATTTTGATGATAACAATTATGTTTTTAATTAAATAGGTAATTATTTAATTATTTTATAATTTTCTATTTTTACTTGAATTACTTTTTATTGACCTTGATAAATTATATGTCAAGTGTTTAATAAATTAATTCATATAATATTCATGGCAAGGAAACCCTATTTCTTTTTCTAAACTAAAGTTGGGTAAAATGTTTTATGCATACATCATAAAGAATTAAATAAAGCATGTATTAAAAACTAAATAAATATATATATATTAGAATATATTAACATAACAGTTTATATATATAATAGGAATAATTAATAATTTATATATATAACCGCATTCCACATATATATATAATATGTAAATATAAGATATAAATATAATTTTCACACTTGCATGTGCTGTCAACCATGTGTATATTAGCCTAACAAAAGTGACATTTATTTTTGGACAAAAACGTGTAAGATTGGCTGGCATGTTTCCAAAATAGGTCCATTCCATCCAACCCATTTACGAAGTCGCCAAATACATGATGCGAAATAACTACAACTTTATTAATACATTTGTCGTGCAAAATACGAACAACATATATCTTGTGAGTTTAAATACTGATTATTGTCTTCTAGACAATATCCACATGCAAATAAATCCCCATCACAATTATTGATACATTATTTTACAAAAATGGTGAGGACTACTAAACAACTCTCTCTAGAACCTTCATTCCATACCCCCCAAGCTAGTACTCGCTACATTCTCGCCTCACGAGAAGAAAAATGGAACAAAAAGGAAAAGGGTGAGCTCAACTAGCCCGATAAAGAATATTATGACTAAGATAATATACAACAAATTATCGTTAGTCTTCAACGAGGGAAAAATCTAATAGAATCTGATAGATGACCGGTTTTAAATCAATCTTGCGGTGAAACAATAATTCATTAGAAGAGTTAAGTAGAGAATGCAAACTACTATCTTTATATATGAATTTAAAAGTTCATCGTCGATATTTTATCCTGTAACATCAATCGATATATATACGGAATCAAATATTCATCTTTACTTCTGAGGCAAAGATATTCATCGATTGAGTCATGTTCATCTAAACACTATTCATCTTTACTCTACGGGCCAAAGATATTAATCGATCGGTCGTATTTCATCTCGACACTGTTCATCTTTTGCTACGGGCCAAAGATATTCATCGAAATCATTCATCTTTGCCTTTCTGGCCAAAAAGATATTGATAATATCATCATTTAGGGTGAGGATGAAAAATATTTTAAAAAAAGCGAATCGGTGAAACAAAAGAACAAATATTAAGGATTAAAGTATTTTAAACTATTTCAGTTCAAAAATACTTCATAAATAATCATAGTGGAGTAAAATTCAAGAATGATCAAAACATGGATCTGATCAAAAGCTAGTATCCAGAATAGATATTTTAGACGAAAAGAAAAAATTTCATTTTTTTTAGATTGAATAGTCTTAAGTATTCGTGAGTGAATATAGTATATCGTGAATAATCGTAGTATCGTGAATAGTAACTCAGACACCAAAAGATAGAAATTTCACAAAAAAACATCTTCACGCCGTGAATAGTACGTGAATAGTAACTCGTGAATAGTAACTTCGTGAATAGTAACTCATGAATAGTAACTCGTGAATAGTAACTTCATGAATAGTAACCCGAGCATGAAAAAGTTTCAAATTTGATAAAAATTTCCAACCAATATTTCGGCATAATGATATTGAAGAAATAATATCATTTTGAATAAAATAACATCCTTACCTCGAAAGGCGAGTGCTTCTAGTTGAAACAGGATATAGGCTATGACTTGAACTTGCTTAGTATAGCAATACTCAAAGTATACTCAAAATACTCACAAGAATACGCTCGATAATATAGAGAGAAAACTTGAGTTTACGGTGTGATTTTCAATTTAAACCTAAGCACCTATTTATAGGAAAATCTTAGAACACAAAAGTAGAAAATTTAATATAAATATATATATATAATATTAAAATTCTCTCGCCCACTTCTAAGGATCTGAATTCACCACTTCTAACAACACATTAAAGATGAGTAAAAAATGAAAAAAACGTTTTTGTCATTTTAAATATTTTAAACTTCAAAAATTAATTATTTTGACTTCAAAACTTCAATAATTCATAATAAATAGCCCTTTTATTAGAAAATTGAATCTCTCGATTTTTTATAGGAAATTCAATTCTCTACAACTTTGAGAAGAAAGTTTTCCAAATTCAAAGCAGAAATTGAAAGAAATCCATAAGCAGGCGATTTTACATTTATAATCAAATTTCGATCGAGAAATAATTGTGTCCTGACACACAAAATATGTGTTAAACATTTAATGCCACAAAAAATACTCTTCCTCCTCATATACTCATATATCCCACATTCATTATAAAAATATCATAGATTAATATATTATTAAAATAATATATTTAAATGAATTATTTTATCGAGAAAAAGATAAAATATTAATTTTCAACAATTGTCACATTAAAAATTTTCTCCATCTATATCCACATAAAATCAATATTTTCCTCATCATATAAATCAATAATTAATTATTCACAAATAATATTATGAGAATCACGATCTCTTGGTGACGGTAGTTCAGGGAAGAGGGGCTTTCGATAAGGATCTCTCCTTCTTGTGGCGTATGATTAGGTGACCAAACCTCTCCTTAAGCGAGAACTTTCTAGACATTGCCAATAATGTTATCAATAATATTATTAGGATAATATGAATTATTGCTCAGATAATGGAAAATCTTGTGTAATGACAATTTATTGAAACAACGGTAATATAAAATATCGATGCGTGATTATTGAATCGATAAAATAAAATCTTTGAGCAGTAATTCTTTGTAACAATTATTGAGTAGTGCCTTCTTACGTAAGAATCAATAATTGGTGCAATCTGTGTATCTTCTTTGTTCAACAGCGTATTAGTGTGTTTTAACCCAAGGGTATTCAACGATATTACTTGGTAACAACTACTGTAGTTATTTATAAACAACTTATATTTGTCGTTTTCTTCATCAATCGCTTTTTAGTTATGGGGCCCACAAAAAGCTGCTTGCCGTAAATGCGAATATTCCCAAACGATCTGAATATTCCACGACAAACGAATATTCAAACGATAATGAATATTTTATAACCACTTGCTTATTGAAATATTTGCGTATTTTACCCATAACTATCCACATTAATCAAATCAACCCTCTACTATTTCAAAATAATAAATAGAGGAAAATAAATTTCATTTATTAATAATTTGAGGTCTTCTGACCTCCCTCCTTATGAAATTTCGTCCTCGAAATTGGCGTACGTACAGTGTTTGAAAAGATGAGAATACCTCGCTTTCATTTCCGTTTCCAACTCCGGTCATTTCCTCGATAGCATGGTTTCTCCACAAAACTTTAACTTGTGGTATAACCTCGATACATAGGACATGTTCTTTCTATCAAGATCTTTGTGGTACCTCCTCGTACGTTAAGTCTTGACTATCTCGTCGGTTCTAACTTTCGATAGCGTGGTTGAATTCGTCCACATATTTACGTAACATCGATCGTGAAAAGCGTTATGAACACAGCGTCGTACTTGGCGGTAAAAGCGAGTCTATAGGCCACGGTTCCTATTCGATCGAGAATTTCAAATGGATTAATAAATCGAAGGTTTGAGCTTTCCTCACCTCCGATTCTCGCTTTTGAAATAATGACTTCTTGCACCTCCTTCTTCAAATTCATCGACTCGGTGTGTAGCTTGAGCGACTTTAACTTTATCGATTAAAGTCGATTATACTCGTATATCATCACGTGGGTACCTAGAGTTTTCATCTCCATCTCTATTATTTGTAAATTATCTGAAATGAGTCTTTGACAATATCATTACTTCGTACTTTGTATCGATCTTACTACTCAACACGTCGGCTACCACGTTCGCTTTTCGAGGATGGCATGGTGAACATGTCTTTGAAATGAGTCTCCTCTTGAGTTCTTGAAGCTCTTCCCACATTCCTTGCTCCATTGAATTTTGTATCTCTCTGAGTCAAATTTGCGTTAATGGAATAGCGATTGAGAATATCCTTGACGAATCTCGATAATAACCAACTAAGCCTGAAAGCTACGTATTTCGATTCTGAGCTTAGGTTGTTCTCAATTGTGACTCATATCGACCTTGGATATGCGTTACAATGACACCTATCGGTTTACTATCTTGCGAATATGGTGTCCCCTACGGAGAATGCGGCGGTGCATTCCACAAAGGAAGTCACCGGATAAAGGCTCGGTACCAAATTCTATAGTTGAATTTTAACTCTCACGAAGTTGATAGGAGCCATTCGATATGAGATTTTAGAAATGAGTTTTGTCTGGGTTCAAAGTCGATACAAAATTTAATATCGGCTTTGGGAGTAAGCGAGAAATTCTTGAAATCGTCGGGAAAAATCAATAACAACGGGAATATTATTCAAATCGGCGTGTCTTTATTCAAATCCATAACATGGACTAAGAAAACTTGACATCCAAGTAATAAGCGAATGACTTCATGGACGATATGAAAATGTTTGACTCTGATGGTTTGATTGCTTGAATTGAATAACGAGGTTGCTTAGGAATATGAAAACTAATGACCTTACGAAAGTAATCAATTTGGCGTGATGAGTAGTTAACCTTAAAATCACATCAAAAGCAAATATCTCTATAGAAATAAGGTTAACGAGGTAATGTGATAGTGCTGACTGAATCAAGCAAGATTTCTAAACAACGGATGTAATGAAAGTTTCTCTAGCGGAGTCTCCATAAATAGGTCAAAGTCTAATTTCTCGTAGTCGAGTTCAAGCGTTGAGTATAAGCGAAGAGATAAAGAATGGGTAGAAGGCAAGGTATCTAGTAAGGTATAAAACGCAAGAATTTATAATTAACTAACGTCTAACTAACCGTTCGGGTTCTCGCATTTTATGACCGGTCACGACAAAGCGCTCTTCGAGAATCGTTGACTTTGACTTTTACGGGACATCCTTTTGAGTCACCATTCATTTGATTTGGGTTTCGATCTGCGTCTGATCTCGGCGATATGTCCTTCTTTTCCACAATTATAGCATACCTTAAAGCTGTTGTTGTGGGCGGTTTGGTGATATATCCCTCTTTCCGCATTTGTAACATCTGACCGGTGGTCTTTCTCCTCCCTTGGAACCGATTTCTTCTTGGTTGGCGTCTTCACATAGTGGTTGTTGAATCTCCTCTTTTAAAATCTCCTCCAGGCTTCGCTTCTTCTATTTTCATGGCCACGATTACACAGAGTGGTTCTGCCTTTGTCAAGTATTCTTCTTTTCTCCATTTGGTTATCGTTATTACGATATTGCTATCTTGGTATGATCTGGTTATGGTCCCTCGGTTGAGCGTACTCGTTATCTCGCTCTAACAATTGAGCCACATTGACAACATCTGAATAGAGAAAATTTATGAGAAATGAGATCTTGGCGTATGTTGGGTTTCAAACCTCTCGAAACATCCGCGTCATCGTTCCTCATTCTCCACCAAATGAGGTCTGAACTTGGATAACTCATGAACTTCGCCTCGTCTTTGGGACACCGTCGTGTTATTACTGCTCGATCTAATAAACTCCACTTCCTCCGTATAGCCGAATACTTTCGGGGAAGTACTTGTCATTGAAGCTATTTCTGAAAGCGTCTCCCATGACATCTTTGAGTGAAATTTGGATGGAGTGCGCTTCACTGATTTCCACCGATGTCTGCCTCGTTCACGGAACATAAAAGTAGCGAATGGAACTTTACGTTTCTCCGTGCATCCAAGACATCGAATATCTTGGTAATTTGTTTGACCCACGTCTCGCCTTAATCGGATCGGCTTTCCCAGAATTGCACGGTGGTCCCGACTCTTTGAGCTTGCTTGTTTTGTGACCACCGTGAATTGCTATCATTTCCTCTCTGTATTTTGAACACGAGTCTCCCTAAATGCGATTTTGCATGAGCTGCAAAAAGCTTCTAAACATCCCCTCGTTCATCATACGCTCGGATTGGTGTTGTTCACGGGGAGGTACATTGCCCGACTGTTGCACGTTCTCCTCGTTGGTAAGTCTGAGGCATCTCCACGGTCTCATTTACTCCTTTGTTAATATTCTCGATCGACATTCTCAAATCTTGTCATAAAACAAGGGTTAATTAAAGAAATCAATATATCACATAATATCCTATATCTTAACCAACTAACAAATAAGCTTAGGTAGGACACCTTTAGCGAAGGATTTACTCGTCTCTCCCCTCTAGTTCTATTCCCGTCTCATGGAGATCATATCCTAGCTACGATACCATTTGTGGCGCCCCAAAATAGGTCCATTCCATCGACCCATTACGAGTCGCCAAATACGTAGTGCGAAATAACTACAACTTTATTAATACATTTACATGCAAAATCTGACAACATATATTTGTGAGTTTAAATACTGATTATTGTCTTCTAGACAATATCCACACATAAAATAAATCCCCATCATAATTATTGATACATTATTTTACAAAAATGGTGAGGACTACTAAACAACTCTCTCTAGAACCTTCATTTCCATACCCAGAGCTAGTACTTTACATTCTCGCCTCACGAGAAGAAAAATGGAACAAAAAGGAAAAGGGTGAGCTCAACTAGCCCGATAAAGAATATTATGACTAAGATAATATACAACAAATTATCGTTAGTCTTCAACGAGGAAAAATCTAATAGAATCTGATAGACTGACCGGTTTTAAATCAACAATATTGCGGTGGAAATAACAATTCATTCATTAGAAGAGTTAAGTAGAGAATGCAAACTACTATCTTATATATATGAATTTAAAAGTTCATCGTCGATATTTTATCCTGTAACATCAATCGATATATATACGGAATCAAATATTCATCTTTGCACTACAGGGCAAAGATATTCATCGATTAGTCGTGTTCATCTAAACACATTCATCTTTGCACTCTGGGCAAAGATATTAATCGATCAGTCGTATTCATCTCAACACTGTTCATCTTTGCACTTACGGGCCAAAGATATTCATCGAAATCATTCATCTTTGCACTCTGGGGCGAAGATATTGATAATATCATCATTTAGGGTGAGGATGATGAAAAATATTTTAAAGAAAAGCGAATCGGTGAAACAAAAAGAACAAATATTAAGGATTAAGTATTTTAAACAATCGAGTTCAAAAAATACTTCATAAATAATCATAGTGGAGTAAAATTGAGAATGATCAAAACATGGATCTGATCAAAGCTAGTATCCGAATAGATATTTTGGACAAAAAAGAAAAAATTTCATTTTTGATTGAATAGTGTAAAGTATTAAGTGAATAGTACTAGTAGTATCGTGAATAGTCTGTAGTATCGTGAATAGTAACTCAAGACACCAAAAGATAGAAATTTCAAAAAAACATCTTCGCTTTACGTGAATAGTACTCGTGAATAGTAACTTCGTGAATAGTAACTTCATGAATAGTAACTCGTGAATAGTAACTCATGAATATAAACCCGAGCATGAAAAAGTTTCAAATTTGATAAAAATTTTCAACCAATATTTGGCATAATGATATTGAAGAAATAATATCATTTTGAATAAAATAACATCCCTTACCTCGAAAAAGCGGTACTTTAGTTGAAAAACAGGATATAGGCTATGACTTGAACTTGCTTAGTATAGCAATACTCAAAGTATACTCAAAATACTCACAAGAATCGCTCGATAATATAGAGAGAAAACTTGAGTTTACGGTGTGATTTTCAATTCTAACCTAAGCACCTATTTATAGGAAAATGCTTAGAACACAAAGTAGAAAATTTAATATAATAATATATATATATAATATTAAAATTTCTCCCACTTCTAAGGATCTGAATCAGCCACTTCTAACACATGTTAAATGACAACACAAAAATAAAAAAACGTTTTTGTCATTTTAAATATTTTAAACTTCCAAAAATTAATTATTTTGGAACTTGAACTTGATAATTCATAATAAATAGCCCTTTTATCGAGAAAATTTGAATCTCGCGACTTTTTATAGGAAATTCAATTCTCTACAACTTTGCGGAAGAAAGTTTTCCAAATTCCAAAGCAGAAATTGGCCAAGAAATCCATAAGCAGGCGATTTCACAATTTATAATCAAATTTCGGTCGATAATTGTGTCCTGACACACAAAATATGTGTTAAACATTTAATGCCACAAAATACTCTTCCTCCTCATATACTCATATATCCCACATTCATTATAAAAATATCACAGATTAATATATTATTAAAATAATATATTTAAATGAATTATTTTCGAGAAAAAGATAAAATATTAATTTTCAACAATTGTCATTTAAAATTTTCTCCATCTATATCCACATAAAATCAATATTTTTCCTCATCATATAAATCAATAATTAATTATTCACAAATAATATTCTGAGAATCACGATCTTTGTGACGGTAGTTCCGGGAAAAGGGGCTTTCGATAAGGATCTCTCTCTTCTTGGTGGCATGATTAGGTGACCAAACCTCTCCTTAGAGCAGAACTTTCTAGACATTGCCAATAATGTTATCTAATAATATTATTAGGATAATATGAATTATTGCTCAGATAATGGAAAATCTTTGTGTAATGACAATTTATTGAAACAACGATAATATAAAATATCGATGCGTGATTATTGAATCGATAAAATAAAATCTTTGAGCGATAATAATTTTGTAACAATTATTGAGTAGTGCCTTCTTACGTAAGAATCAATAATTGGTGCAATACAAGTATCTTCTTGTTCGACAATAGCGTATTAGTGTGTTTTAAACCCGGGTATTCATCCAGTATTACTTGGTAACAACTACTGGTAGTTATTTATAAACAACTTATATTTGTCGTTTTCTTCATCAATCGCTTTTCCACATTTATGGGGCCCAAAAAGGCTTGCTGTGAAAATAAATGCGAATATTCCAAGCGATCTGAATATTCAAAATTAAACGAATATTTCAAAGCGATAATGAATATTTTATAACCACTTGCTTATTGAAATATTTGCGTATTTTACCCATAAGTTTTATATATCCACATTAATCAAATCAACCCTTCTTATTTCAAAATAATAAATAGAGGAAAATAAATTTCATTTATTAATAATTTGGGGTCTAAAATAGATCGACACTTGATAGCTCAAAACAACACTTTGAGATCTTGCTCCAAAAGAGTAGTCATCAAGAGCCGGATTTGAGAATCGTAGTGATCTATTGAAAATATTTATATAAAGATTAATTGTGAAAATTATAAATTCTATTATACTTGGGTGCCGCAAGGCTACGGAGATAAACCTCTATGGAGAGGAATCCAACCGTATTATTCCTTATAGTACCAAGTGACACTATTTATAAAAGTTCACATAATAGATAAAATATTGTTATATATTATTTGAGTTAAACAAATAATATTTGTTATATCAGTTGTGCTTAACTGAAATTATATTTGATCTAATTTATTATTTTATACAAGTATTGATTCATACAAATAATTTATATAATACTTGGTAAAGACTAACCTAGAAACAATTCTATCCATAGAAAAACACTCTTTATTTTATAGAATTGTTAATTCTTTATAAAGTGCTTTAATATCATATACGTGCTTAATCAGAAGCTTAAGTGGATCTAAACAAAAGTTCTATCTGCTTTAAAGAATCTTATTATTAAAAGTCCTTGAACTTTTATATTGAAATTTTTGGTCTTAACATTCTATCTGCTTATTTGAGAAGCATTACTCTGTACTTAACTTGTATCAGCTTATTCAAGAAGCAATTTGTTATAAACTTATTTGTAAACAGAGAAAGGATTAGAGTTAGTTTATTTTATGTATCTGTGAGAAAGATGAGTAATTCTTCAACCAAGACCAGAGTCTTAGAGAGGTCAGCAGGAAGTTGGGTCTCTAGTGTACTTGTGAGGTGGGGAAGAGGCTGTTGTTTCAAGACCAGATCATAGAATAGAATTAAACTCAAAGGTGATACAACTAGACTTGAGGAGGGAGCGGGAAGCTTGCTGTCCAAGATAGAATAGTTGAATAGTTGAAAGTTTATCTATAAAACTTTGTAAAGGCTTCTTCGCCTGTTGAAGGAGTTGTTATTACTGATAGTAATATGATCTCAAGTTCCAAGTAAGGACTTGAGACTGGACATTGCAACATACTAAGGGGCATATGTTGTGAACCAGATAAATCTCTGTGCATTATGTGATTGAATTTTTATTATTTTGCATATTAATTTCTAAAGCGCAAATTAATTATTCAAAAATTAAAAAGGCCTTAGATAATTTTTTAGCTGGTAATAATCTATTCAACCCCCCCTACAGATTATTATTGACCTTTCAATTGGTATCAAAGCGGTGCTCTTTAACTTGTTTGTTGAGTATATCTGAGGCATACCTAAGAGTAGATCCATGGCTACTAATGCTCTTGGTTGCGGGGAAGGACTATCTCATGTCCGGACCTCCACTATTTGATGGTACAAATTTTGCCACACGGAAAAACAAATTCAAAATCTATGCCAAAATCGAGGAATCAAAATTTGGTGTGCCATCGATCGAGGTGTACAAATTCAACCAAAATTGAAGAAGAAAATACTGTCGAGAAAGACATATATGAATTCACCACTGAAGAAGAAGAGATCTTGAATATTGCATCTCGAGTGGAACAAGTACTAACCAGTGCTTTGATTGAAAAAGAATACAAAAGAGTTAGTAACTGTAAAAATGCAAAAGAAATTTGGGAAAAACTGATTGTAACCTATGAAGGTACCAATCACATCAAAGAAACCAGAAAAGATGCTCTAATTCAAGAATATGAAAGTTTCAAGCTTGAAGAAGGTGAAAAGATCATTGATATGGAAACTCGATTTTATAGAATCATTGATGAGCTAGAACAATTGGGAAAAGCATACACTACAAATGAGAAAAATAGAAGAATTCTCAAAGCCCTTCCATCCATTTGGAAAATGAAGGTTATAGCAATAAAAGAAATGCAAGATCTAACCACATATCCTATGGAGAATCTTATTGGAAATCTTTGTGCTCACGAAGTCGATATGTTGGATGAAAAAGCTGGATCAGACACAGATCTCAAAAAGAAAGGAATCGCCTTCAAAGCTCTCCTATTGGATCAAGAAAGTGACGATGAAGAATTAAATGAAGAACTTCTCAGTTTAGACAACAATGAAATTGCTCTACTGTCCAGACAACTCAGAATAGTAATTCAAAGCAAAGCAAGAAAATATGGCAAAGGCTTCATGAAAACAAACAACAACTTCAACAACTTCAAAGGCAAACAATTTTTCAAACCAAAGACGCAAGGAGGAAATTTCAAAGCAAATAACAACAACTTCAGAAGTACCAATCAAATGAAAATTTAAAACACATGTTTTGAATGTAAGCGACTGGACACTTGAAGAAGAATTTGTCCAAAACTAAGTCAACAACAAAGTTTTGTAGCTGAAGAAGGATGGGATCTAAGTGACGAGGAAGAAACTGCTGAGCAAATTGAAGAAGTTGCAAATCTCTGCCTAATGGCAGATAATGACGCATCACCAAGATCTGAGGTAAATTTTGAACACCAACTGCCTAGCACTTCATTTTCTTCATACACACTAGAAAATATATATGAAGAAAATAATGAATTACAAGAAGCTTATAGTCATTTATATGAAAGTAATGAACTGTTAAAAGAAGAATTAGAAAGATTAAGAAAAATAAATACAAGTCTTGAAATTGAAAATGCTAATTTAATTATCACTAACGAAAGTTTAAATGAAATAAACTTAGAAAATAAAGAAGAATTAGCACAACTTAAGAAAATTAATAAAAATCTTGAAATAGAAAATTCCTCACTTATCATCTCAATTGAAAATCTTGAAATTGAAAATTCAACACTTGTTGTAATCATTGAAGATAATCAAGTGCAAGATCAAGCTGTAATTGAAGAAATTAAAAATGAAAATTCAAGATTAAAGACAGAAATAGAAAACCATAATTACATAATGGAAAACTTAACCAAAGAACGTGAAGATTTAAATAATATAATTTATAAATTTACAAAAGGAAAGGAAAATCTTGATGTCATGTTAAATCAACAAAAATGTAGCTTTAATAAAGAAGGTTTAGGTTATACCGGTGAAACAAGTAAATCAAAAGATAAAGGACTATATCATGTTAAAATTAAGGAAAAAGAAAGTCATATATCCCCCTTCATAAAATGTTCATATTGTAACAGAAATGGTTACTCTTTTTACATGTGCAATGTTAAAAATGGAAACTATAAAGGAAAAATGATTTGGGCTCCCAAGGGAACATATACTGCACCAACCATAACAAGAAGAGAATTTCACAAACAGCATTATCATACTTCTCATAATCCAGTTACTCATAGAATGCTTCTTTCTGCTAAAATTGATTATCATATGCCCAGTTTTGTAAAGGAAACTTCAAATACTCCTTATACAAAATGGAAAACTCACCTTAAGGACCCTTCAATTTAAAGGGTACCAATCTATAAAATTGGTACATATATTGCAGGTATGTCTTGCAGTTGATATGAATAAAAGCAAATGGTATCTTGATAGTGGATGCTCAAGACATATGATTGGAGACAAGTCCAAATTAAAAAGTCTGCAAGCTATAGACTCTGGTGAGGTAACTTTTGGTGACAACAATAAAGGTAAAATAATCGGAGTTAGATGTGTTGGTAATAAACACATAACTATTTCCAACGTTCAGTTAGTTACTGGACTCAGGTATAATCTTCTATCTATTAGTCAACTATGTGATAGTGGTTTTAAAATATCCTTTAGTACACATAACTGCTCTATTTTTGATCAAACTGGTAAATTGATCTTAGTTTGTCCTAGATATCAAAACGTGTATACCTGTGACTTAGATGCTTACTCTCATTTAGATAATATATGTCTTGTATCGCAAATGAAGATCTTTGGTTATGGCATCATGAGACTAGGACATATCGATATGAAACTTCATAAATAACATTTCCTCTAAAGATCGTATAGTGGTCTTCCTGAATTAAAATTTTTCAAAGACCATATCTATGAAGCTTGTGAATTAAGAAAACAAATTCAAGTATCACATAAACCTAAGTTTATTGTGTCAACCTCTCGACCCTTAGAATTATTACACATGGACCTTGTTGGACCAATCCCTAAACACAGTATAGGTGGTGTTGTATACATTCTAGTTTTGGTTGATGACTATTCACGTTTTATATGGGTTAATTTTCTAAAATTTAAAAATGAGGCTATTAACTCTTTTTCTACTTTGTGTAAAAAGATTCAAAATCAACAAGGAAGCTCTATTATTTATATTCAATCTGATCATGGAAAAGAATTTGACAATTCTGATTTCATTATGTTCTGTGATGAGAATGGTATAAGTCATAACTTCTCTGCTCCTTATACACCTCAGTCGAATGGTGTTGTTGTTGAAGGAAAAATCGTTCTTTACAAGAAATGGCTAATCTAATGTTAAATGAATATTGTCTTCCAAAGTATTTTTGGGCTGAAGTAGTGGCAACATCATGTTATATATTAAACAGAGTTTTATTAAGACCCATTTTGCTCAAAACTCCCTATGAGCTCTACTATAAAAGAACTCCAAAAATAAATTATTTTTTTGTTTTGGGGAGCAAATGTTTTATTCTAAACACCAAAGGACACCTATTGAAATTTGATCTTAAATCTGATGAAGGAATCTTTCTTGGATACTCTCTTAATAGTAAAGCATATAGAGTTTTCAACAAAAGAAGTCTAGTTGTGGAAGAATCAATGAATGTGACTTTTGATGAAACTCAAACTCCTCCTAAATACAAAGAACTAACTGATAATGATGTTGTCATTGAAGATATTCTCAGAAATATGGAAGAACCAAAACTAGATAATGCATCTCCACCTATTGTTGAGAATCCCCTTGAAAATCCAAACCCTCAGTTGAATGATTTGCCTAAAGAGTCTCATGTTATTAAAAATCATCCTATAGAAAATGTTATTGGTAATATTGAAAAAGGAGTTATTACTAGATCATAAGCACATAATCTAGCTGGTCATTTGTCTTTCTTGTCTCAAATTGAACCTAAATTAATAAAAGATGCTTTACTAGATGAAGACTAGATAATGGCTATGCAAGACGAACTTGAATAATTTACTAGAAACAAAGTATGGGAATTAGTCCCACAACCTGAGAATGTTTTAATCATTGGAACTCGATGGGTATTTAAGTAATAAACTTGATGAAAATGGGCTTATTATTCATAATAAAGCAAGATTAGTTGCCTGAGGATATAATCAAATGGAAGGAATTGACTATGATGAAACATATGCTCTGTTGCTAGAATTGAATCTATTAAGTATGTTGTTAGCATTTGCATGATATAAAAATTTTAAAAAACATTTCAAATGGATGTGAAATCTGCCTTTTTGAATGGTGTTATAGAAGAGGAAGTTTATGTTAAATAACCTCCTGGATTTGAAGATTTCAGTCATCCTGAATATGTTTATAAATTACCTAAAGCTCTATATGGTTTTAAACAGGCTCCTAGAGCTTGGTATGAAAGATTGAGTAAATTTTTATTGAAAAATGGCTTTAAAAGAGGAACTGTTGATACTACCTTGTTTACTAAAAATAAAAATAATGATATTTTGGTAATTCAAATATATGTTGATGATATTATTTTTGGCTATACTAACATTACTATGTGCAATGAGTTTTCTGAAAGTATGAGTAAAGAATTTGAAATGAGCATGATGGGAGAACTAAACTTCTTCCTCGGACTGCAAATCAAACAAGGAAAAAAAGGTATTCATATATCTCAGTCTAAATATTGTAAAGAAATGATCAAAAAATTTGGCCTAGAATCAGCAAAACCTCTTAACACTCCTATGTCAACAATTGATAAATTAATTATCAACAAAAATGACAAATCTGTTGACTCAAAGAAATATAGAGGAATGATTGGAAGTTTATTATATATAACTGCTAGTAGACCTGACATTATGTTTAGTGTTTGTAAATGTGCCAGGTTTCAAGTTGATCCTAAAGAATCTCACACGATTGCGATTGAAAAGAATTTTTGATATCTTAATTGGGTGAAACACTTACGTAATGCTGAGAATTTAAAACAACTTATTAACATAAGCGTATGGTATGCAATCGACATAAGCTGTGAGTTTAAATACAAATATAAATCTACTAGATATTATACAAACTCAAACAAAAAAGTCCTCATTACGATTATTATCACACTTTATTTTACGAATAGTGAGGACTACTAATCTTATCTTGAGGACCATCACTCGTTTCCCAGGCTCGTCCCGGCTATATTATCATTTCACGAAGAAACGGTGAAAGAAAGGGTGAGCTCAACTAGCCCGATAAGAAATATTATGACTAAGATAATGCGAGAATAAATTATCAATAGTCTTGATAATGTTAAGCGATAAAATCTGATAAACAACCGGTTTAAGCTGCGGCGGAATATCTGATCCATTAAAAAGTCGAGTAGAAAATAAAAGTCTACTATCTTTTAGGTTTTAAAGGTTTTTCATCTTTGTTTATATATTTGAGACTCGACTTTAATAAATATTTCACATCATCGAATCACCCCACTTTTCTGACGGCGAGGATATTCTTTAGTATCGCGACCACAATTATTCATGCACTACGGGCGAGAATATTTGTGTATTCATTAATAGTCATGATCATGCCAACATTTGTCCATCATACTCTGACCCTTTGAGGATTTTTATCACATCATTTGTAACATTACGGTCGTGATTACAGAATAGTCTACGAGTCGTAATCATACCAAGTCCATCTATACTCTGACCCACGAGATGACTTTCAAAAAAATATAAACATGAGGATGATGACAATGATATAAAATTGATAAAACAAGTTCAAAATTATTTTATCCGGGAATTATTAACGTCAAATTATCGACATAATCTTTGTTTTGTAGAGTAAAATTCAAGAATGATCGGGAAGAATATTTCCATGAAAGATCTTTGGATGAAGCATGAATATCGAGGATATTCTACTAATTTCATGGAGTATAGAAGTCAAAGTTTTAACTTATTTGGGTATAATAAAGAATGGAATAACAAAAGAAATCACCGTGCATGCGATAGCCCGCCGCAGACGAGTTATTCAGCGAGAATAATAAATAACGGAACGGTCGGTGAAATTTCACGCAAGCGAGGATGTTTCAACGAGAATAATAAAGATGGAACCGGATCCGGTGTAAAAAACACGAGATAGGATATTCAGCGAGAATAATAAAAAGCGGAACCGGTCGGTGTAAAAACCTGACGAGGATGTTCAGCGAAGAATAATAAAAAGCGGAACCGGTCGGTGTAAAACACCTGAGAGAGGATGTTCAGCAGAATAATAATAAAAAGCGGAACCGGTCGGTGTAAAAACACCTGAGACAGGATGTTCCAGCGAGAATAATAGAAGAATGTCACCAAGTATAGGGTAAACCACTTATCTGAGTTATTCCAGCGAGAATAATAAGCGATGGAATAACAACAGTTCTCTTCATGAATAAGAAAGAATAACACCCCTTACATTTGGTAGGAGATTGAATCTTTGCTGGCGGTGTAGTAACAAAATACTCTTCTTCTTTCTCTCTTATTCTCTCTATACTTTCTCTCTCTATAGCTTGAATGAATTAAGTGAAAATAATGAAGCCCTAGGCCTCTATTTATAGAAGATTTCTAGCTTAGCTTTTGCTTAGTGTGAAAAAAGTGGCTTGGCTTATTTGGTTTGGCCTTTGTGTATGTGAAGCGACAAGTGGTT
This sequence comes from Panax quinquefolius, assembly GCA_020205615.1. Classification (NCBI taxonomy): domain Eukaryota; kingdom Viridiplantae; phylum Streptophyta; class Magnoliopsida; order Apiales; family Araliaceae; genus Panax; species Panax quinquefolius. Next base: position 61,435,288 of record CM035161.1, read on the forward strand.
TGGCCTTTGTAATGTGAAGCGACAAGTGGTTCGGACGTCGGTAAAGGTAATTACTAAGCGAAGGTAAAACTATTGGAAGGTAGCGTAGGTAAAGGTAATTACTACTAGAAGGTAAATACTATTGTGAAGGTAAATACTATTGTGAAGGTAATTACTATTGTGAAGGTAATTCTTATTGAAGGTAATTACTATAGGTAATTACTATTGTGAAGGTAATTACTATTGTGAAGGTAATTACTATTGTGAAGGTAAATACTAATGTGAAGAGACTCTTAGATGATGACATATAGGCCCCCCCATAAAATAATCAAACTTACCACAAATCATTTTTTTTTTCATGACACATATTTAATCTTTGACAATTATTAATCATTTATAACTTGTAAGTCTCAATTATTGATTTAATACTATAACATATTATCGGATGATCTTTGTGACAATAATTGAATCGATAATATAAGAGATATGATCGACAATTCTTGTAGTGATAATTGAGCATAGGTGAGTGACTTCTCACGTAAGCATCGATAATCAATCTGAGTGTCTTCTATGCGACTCTGGCGTATTCTTTGTACTTTTACCTGCCGGGTAGTTCAGCGGTTTTAACGGTAACACCTCCGTAGTTATTTTTTAAAAAATATTTTTGTCGTTTTCTCGATCAAATAAATAATTACATTATAGGGTCCACTGATGATTGAGCCGTTATGCGAATATTCCCTAACAAAAGAATATTCCCAGACCAAAACGAATATTTTATAACAACTTGCATACTTTGCAAAATTTATAAATATTACCCACAACTATAACATTATATCAAATTTATTCCATAATATTCAAAAATAATATTTATAGAAAAAAATTCATCTTTATTTATAAAAATTTGGGGTCTTTCTGACCTCCCCTTCTTATGAAATTTAAGCCCTCGAAATTAGAATGCGATACTGGTATGTCGAAGAGGTAAGGATACCTTGATTTCATTTGATTCTAACTCCAGTCATTTCCTCGACATCGTGGTTCCTCCACAAAACTTTGACTTGAGGTATAACCTTGGGCGTAGAATATGTTCCTTCTTATCAAAATTTGAGCAGGGAACCTCTTCATCGTCAAATCTTAGCTATTTAAATAGGTTTAACTTTCGATAATATGGTTCGGGTCTTTCACATATTTCGTAACATAGATATGTGAAAAGCGTTATGAACACGAGACATATTTGGCGGTAAAAGCGAGTCTATAGGCCACAGTTCCTACTCGATCGAGGATTTAAAATGGATAGATGAATCGAGGGTTAAGTTTTCCTCTCTTTCCAAATCTTGTAACTCCTTTCCATGGAGCGACTCTTAACAACACATGATCTCTATATCGAATTCCCGTCCTTTCGATGAAGATCGGGCATAACTCTTTTATCGATTTTGTGAGGTTTTTATCGTTGTCGGATCGTTTGAATCTTTTTAGTAGTCATACGTACCAACTCGGTCCCAACAACGTTGCTTCACCCACCTCATCCCGACATCTTTGGAAGCGACACTTTCTTCCATCTGGCGCTTGAATGGAGCCATGCGATACTTGCTTGATAAGCTGTTGTTGTGGAAAACTCCACGATGGTAAGAACTTGTCCCCGACTCCTTGAAATCAAGGACCACGAGTCTTAATAGATCTTGAGAGTTTGAATAGTCCTCTCCATTGTTCCCGTCAAATCGAGGATGATATATGCAGAGAGCTAAATCGTGAAATCTGTGCCCATAGCTTTTTGCAAACTAACCCAAAATCGTGAAGTGAATCTTGGGTCTCGATCGGAAACTATGGATCTAGGCATACCATGCGATCTTACAATCTCGTTTATGTACATACATCTGAGCAAGGCGTTCAAAGTATAAGTTTCTCGTGTCGGTGAAATGGCGGACTTGGTCGATCTATCAACAATGACCCAAATCGCATCGATGCCTTGAGAAACCTTAGGAAGGCCGTGCTTGAAATCCATGGTAATGTGCTCCACTTCCATTACGGAATTTCAAGTGGTTCTGATGGACCTTTTGGTACTTGATGCTCGCTTTAACTTCGTTGACAAGTTAGACACCTTGAGATAAGCAGCGCTATCTCTCTTCGTATTGCTCCACACAAAAATGTATGGCGAATATCATGATACATTTGGTACTCGAGATGGATTGCAAATGGTGTGTTGTGTGCCTCCATCATGATATTATACTTTAAATCGAGGTCGTTAGGAACACAAAGTGCGGAGTTGACTCGAAGTATTCCTTCTTCATCGATTCTTGCTTGGCGTAGCACCTTCTTGCACTTTCTTCCTCATCGCATCGGCTCAGTGCGTAGCTTGGCGACTTTAACTTTATCAATTAAAGTCGGTTCTACTCGTATACTCGCTATCATCACATCGTCACAGGTCTTTAATTCTATCTCCATCCTTTGCAAGTCACACAAAATGGGCCTTTGCGTTGACAATATCGCTTTTCGTGCTTGCATATGATTTTCTACTCGATCGTCGGCTTTACACGTTAAACTTTTCGAGGATGGTATTGGATGGTATGATCATAATCTTTCAGCAGTTCAAGCCAGCGTCGTTGTCGCATGTTGAGTTCCTTTTGAGTGAAGAAATATTTGAGGCTTTTATGATCGTAAAGATCTCCACTTTCTCCCCATCTACAAGTAATGCCTCCAAATTTTAAGTGCAAAGACAACATTTATGACTCTAGATCATGAGTAGGATAATTCCTCTCATATTCTTTGAGTTGTCATGGCGCATAAACTATTACTTTTCCATGTTGCATGAGAACACATCGACCCTTTGCGAAGCATCAACATGTAGATGACAAATCCCTCAAGGCGGATGGTATTGTCGAGCAGTCTTTGAAATAAGTCTCCTCTTGAGTTCTTGAAAACTCTTCTCACATTCTTCGCTCAATAGAACTTTGTATCTTTAAAGTAAATTTGAGTCGATGGAATAGCGATTAGAAAATCCTTCCACGAATCTCAGATAATAACCGACTAAGCAAGAAAGCTCGTACTTGGTCTTTGATTTAGGTTGTTCCCGACTTTGAATAGCTTGATCTTTCTTTGGGTCAGCGGATATTCCATGACTTGATACCACGTGCCCAAGGAATGCTACTTCTTGACGAACTCGCATTTCTTGACTTGGCATAAAGCTTATATTCACGAAGCTTTTGGAGTGTCGACCTCAAGTGTTGCTCATGATCTTCACGGCTTTTGGAATAAATAAGGATGTCATCGATAAAAAGGCGACCACAAAGTGATCTAAATATTCCTTGAATACTCGGTTCATCATATCCATGAAGGCGGCGGGGCATTAGTCGATCAAAGGACATGACTAGGAATTCATAATGCCGTCTAGGAGTTAAAGCGTCTTTGGAATGTCGGTGGTTACAATCTTCAATTGGTGATATCGGAGCGAAGATCGATCTTTGAAAAGAATTTGGCTCCTTGCTGTTGGTGAAGCAGGTCATCAATCGTGGCGATGGATACCTATTTTTGATGGTGGCGTGATTGACTCCAGATAATCAATACAAAATCGCATACTCCCATCTTTCTTCTTCACGAATAGAGCAGGAGCACCCCGAGGAGAAGTACTAGGGCGAATAAAGCCGATGTCTAACAATTCCTGCGGTTGGGTCTTTAACTCACGAAGTTTGATAGGAGCCATTCGATATGGGGCTTTGGAAATAGGTTTTTCTCTGGGTTGAAGTCGATACAAAATTCAATTTCACGCTCTGAGGGGTAGGCGGGAAGTTCTTGAGAATCGTCGGAAATTTATTAACAATAGGAATATCGTTTAAAAGCGGCGTATTTTTATTTAAATCGTGACATGAGCTAAGAAAGCTTGACATCCAGTTTTTGATAAGCGAATAGCTTTATGGCTTGAGATGGTAGTGATTGATTTTAATGGTTTGGTCGTTTGAATTAGCATAATAGGTTGATTAGGAATATGAAAGCTAATGACCTTACGAAAACAATCAATTTTGCATGATAAGTAGTTAACGATCGATCCACTAGAATCACGTCAAATCAAGTATTTTTAATGAAATAAGATCGACGAGTAATGTGAAGTGCGATTTGAACCAAACAAGACTTATAAGCGAGTGGATGTAATGAAGGTTTCTCTCAGCGGAGTTTCCACGAGATAAGTCGAAGTCTAATTTCTCGGTCAAATTTAATCGATGGCGCAAGTAGGAGAAATAAAAGAATGGGTAGAAGCCGGTATCAAATAAAGTATAGACTTCATTAGAGTTTATGATAAGCTTACGTGATGACCTCATTGGTTCCTTGCTCTTTGGGAGGTCACAACAAATGCTCTCCCCTTTACTTCTGGGTTTTGAATTTTTACGGGATGGCCTTTGGTGCCTCCATCCTGGTTGATTTGTCTTGATGGCAAAAATCGAGCTAAGTGACCTTCTCTTCCACAATTATAATAACATGCTTTGGGGCGGCATGGCCTTGATTTGGGTGATGTGTCCTCTCTCCTCGCATTTGAAGCATATGATAGGTGGTCTTTCTCCTTCCTTAACAATGGGTCTTTGGTCTTTGGCGTCTTTCCATCATTGTTGAATCTCCTTTTCTTGAAATGTCCATTCTTATTGTTTTGTACGATTACCACCAAAGTGGTTACCATATCGCTTTGTTGATTCCCCTCACGCTTGTTGTCACAGCCTCGATGACTATTCTCATTTGGTATTATAATTTTGCATTTGCTCTCTCTTTTAGTTGCGTTGACTCATTTATCGCTCCACTTAATGAGCCCTATTTACAACACATACGAATACAAACCACGGTTTATGAGAAATAAGATGTTGGCGTATCTCGACTTCAAACCTCTTAAAAACATTCGCGCGCCATTCTCTCTTCATTATCCACAGTGGGGATATATGAAATAGTGATAACTCGCAAATTTTGCCTCGTATTGCGACACGGTCGTATTGTTTTGTTCGACTTGATAAACTCCACCTCCGCCGTATGGCGAATACTTTCGGGGAAAGTATTTGTCGTTGAAGCGACTCTGGAACTTCTCCCAAGATATCTTGATGCAATTTGGTTGAGTCGTTTCTGGATTCCCACGATAATCCGCCTCTCTCGCATGACATAAAAGCGTGCAAAGGAACCTTTTGCTCCTCGGAGCATCGAGACATCAAATATCTTGGTAATCTGCTTTATCCATGCTTAGCGGAAGTGGTTTTGGCTCTCCCTTAAACTCGGTGGTCGGCTCCTTAAATTGTTTAGCGGTGGCCTTGAGAGAGTTTCAAGTGTTTCCACCTACGTTTTGGGCGAGTCGCTCTGCTTTCTTTGTTGCATAAATTGCATAAAAGCCTCTGAACATTTGATCGTTCGTCATTTTAGTCGGTGTTGTTGTTTGCGTGAGGATTATCGCCTTCACGATGCACATTATCACGATTATTGATATGTGGTGAATCAGCGATCGCTGCGCTCCATTCTTATTCTCAACATTCTCGGATGTCATTTTGAATCTTGCCACAAAACAAAGGTTAATTGACGTGTAACAAATTATCCTATCTTACGACCGACCGATAAAATATCACATAAACTTAGGTAGGTAAATACTAGCGAAGGTATTCCCGTCTCTCCCCTCTAGTACTATTCTCACATCTTAGCGGGGATCGTATCCTAAGCTACGATACCAAGTTGTGGCGCCCCAAAATTAGGTATACATCACCCGTCTTGGGTGCGACACTTACGTAGTGCTGAAATTTAAAAACAACTTATTAACATAAGCGTAGGTATGCAATCGACATAAGCGTGAGTTTAAATACAAATATCGTCTACTAGATATTATACAAACTCAAACAAAAAGTCCTCATTACTGATTATTATCACCTTTATTTTACGAGAATAGTGAGGACTACTAATCTTATCTTGAGGACCATCACTCGTTTCCCAGGCTTCGTCCCGGCTATATTATCATTTTCAGAAGAAACGGTGAAAGAAAGGGTGAGCTCAACTAGCCCGATGAAATATTATGACTAAGATAATGCGAGAATAAATTATCAATAGTCTTGATAATATTAAAGCGATAAAATCTGATAAATGACCGGTTTAAGCTGCGGTGGAATATCTGATCCATTAAAAAAGTCGAGTAGAAAATAAATCTACTATCTTTTAGGTTTTAAAGGTTTTCATCCTTTGTTTTATATTTGAGACTCGACTTTAATAAATATTCACATCATCGAATCACTTACACTTTTCTGACGAGGATATTCTTTAGTATCACGACCACAATTATTCATACTACGGGCGAGAATATTTTGTGTATTCATTAATAGTCATGATCATACCAACAATTTGTCCATCGATACTCTGACCCTTTGAGGATTTTTATCACATCATTTGTAACATTACGGTCGTGATTACACGAATAGTCTCTGGTCGTAATCATCATACAAGTCCATCCATGCATACTTCTGGCCCACGAGATGACTTTCAAAAAATATAAACATGAGGATGATGACAATGATATAAAATTGATAAAACAAGTTCAAGAATTATTTTATCCGAGGAATTATTAACGTCAAATTATCGACATAATCTTTGTTTTGTAGAGTAAAATTCAAGAATGATCGGGAAGAATATTTCCATGAAAAGATCTTTGGATGAAAGCAAATATCGAGGATATTCTACTAATTTCATGGAGTATAGAAGTCAAAGTTTTAACCATTTGGGTATAATAAAGAATGGAATAACAAAAGAAATCACCGTGCATGCGATAGGCCGCGCAGACGGAGTTATTCAGCGAGAATAATAAATAACGGAACGGTCGGTGAAATTCTGCAAGCGAGGATGTTCAACGAGAATAATAAAGATGGAACGGATCCGGTGTAAAACACACGGATAGGATATTCAGCGAGAATAATAAAAAAGCGGAACCCGGTTAGGTGTAAAACACACAGACAGGATGTTCAGCGAAGAATAATAAAAAGCGGAACCCGGTCGGTGTAAAACACCACAGACGAGGATGTTCAATGAGAATAATAATAAAAGCGGAACCCGAATAAAGGTGTAAAACACTGTGACGAGGATGTTCAAGCGAGAATAATAGAAGAATGTCACCAAGTATAGGGTAAACCACTTATCTGAGGTTATTCCAGCAGAATAATAAGCGATGGAATAACAGCAGTTCTCTTCATGAATAAGAAGAATAACACCCCTTACATTTGGTAGGAGATTGAATCTGCTTGGCGGTGTAGTAACAAAATACTCTTCTTCTTTCTCTCTTATTCTCTCTATACTTTCTCTCTCTATAAGCTTGAATGAATTAAGTGAAAAATAATGAAGCCCTAGGCCTCTATTTATAGAAGATTTCTAGCTTAGCACTTTCTGAAAGTAGAAGTAGTGTGAAAAGCGAGTGGCTTGAATTTGGTTTGGCCTTTTGTAATGTGAAGCGACAAGTGGTTCGGCCTTTTGTAATGTGAAGCGACAAGTGGTTCGACGTCTGGTAAAGGTAATTACTATTAGCGAAGGTAAATACTATTGTGAAGGTAAATACTATTCCTGAGGTAATTACTATTGGCGAAGGTAATTCTTATTGTGAAGGTAATTACTATTGTGAAGGTAATTACTATTGTGAAGGTAATTTACTATTATTGAAGGTAAATACTATTCATGAGGTAATTACTATTATTGTGAAGGTAATTACTATTGTGAAGGTAAATCTTATTGTGAAGAGACTCTTAGATGATGACATATAGGCCCCCATAAAATAATCAAACTTACCACAAATCATTTTTTTTCATCAACACATATTTAATCTTTCAACAATTATTAATCATTTATAACTTGTCGTCTCAATTATTGATTTAATCTATAACATATTATCTGGATGATCTTGTGACAATAATTGAATCGATAATATAAGAGATATGATCACGACAATTTTGTAGTGATAATTGAGCATAGGTGAGTGACTTCTCACGTAAGCATCGATAATCAATCTGAGTGTCTGCTCTTATCGACTCACATACTGGCGTATTCTTGTACTTTTTACCATTTAGGGTAGTTCAGCAGTTTTAACGGTAACACCTCGTAGTTATTTTTTATAAAATATTTTTATCGTTTTCTCGATCAAGCCAATAATTACATTAATGGGGTCCTGATGATTGAGCCATTTATGCGAATATTCCTAACAAAAAGAATATTCCCAGAGCCAAGCGAATATTTTATAACAACTTACATACTTTGCAAAATTTATAAATATTACCTGACTATAACATTATATCAAATTTATTCCATAATATTCAAAAATAATATTTATAGAAAAATTCATCTTTATTTATAAAAATGTATTAAACTTTTTCATCCATGACTCTACAATTTTTTAACAAATCTGCATGTGTTACTTTTTTAAAAAAATTGCTTTTCTAGCCCAAAAATTTTGTTGGGTTTCGGTCAAATTTTGTGTTCTCAAGCGTTCATTTTATTTAACTTCTGAAACATTAAAGGTTTTTTTGGGGGGATATTTTTTTTGCATGCGTATTCAAAAATTTTCTAACACCTCTGTGTATTCTCTTGTTCACTACAAACAATTGATTCTCAGTGTTGATTAAAAACTCAAACTCGTCTCTATTTTTAGTTTTCAAAATCCATTTACAATTTTTGGATCTTCTGATTTCTTTTGTCTCTGTCAACAAAATTTATTTTCACTCTGATCTGTAAAATATATTGTGCTATTTTTTAATCATAAAGCTTCAACTAAAAATCATATCTATTGTTCCAATCACTTTTTACTTTTCAAATTTTTATTTTGATGAAAGCAATCTCATCTACCTTACTCACAGTCAATGTCATTACTGGTAAGCTATGGAAAGGTCTGCTATTTTTTTCACCTCAATTTTTTTTTTCATAAATCCATTTTCGTTCACTACCCTCATTTTTATTAATTTTAATTTTTAAAATTTTTTTTTTACTAATTCTGATATAATAAAATGTCTATCTATATCTATATTTTTTTTACACCATTCATACATATCTATATATATATTTTACTTATATATATATATATATATATATATATATTCTCTATATCTTTCTGTATTTTTGGGCTCACTGCTGCTTTGATCATGAAAAAGTTCGAAGAAGAACTTAGCTTACTTAAATTGGTATCTTCTTGATATCTCCTCAGGTATACCTTCTCTATCTCTGTGTATAATTGTACTTGTGTGGATATTGATGCCCACTGGATTACTTGATATGTCTTATATAATGTGTACATCTTGATCTTCAATGAGTTGTTTCTTGTATTAACTGTTATTTGATATCTCCCTAAGATTTGCCATAAATTTTGCAATCTTACACTTTACATGCTGCTTTGAAAATTTGATGACTGTCATAATAATTTCTTACCGTGTTTTATAAAAAAATTCAGACTCTCAGTAATCCTTCTTATGACTTGACTAAATATTTATTTTCTATGTTCTTTAACTGACATGTGGAGATTTTTTTTTCTGTTTCATTTTTACCCTACTGCTTCTCTTAAAAATTTACTGCCCCTTGTAATCATGTCATGTTTACCCTACTGCTACTCTTAAATATTTACTGCTCCTTGTTACTGTATAATTCGGTTACTTGCTCCTATACCAACTTATTAATTGCTACTTTTGTTTGATTACTTGGAGTGCATCTTACCTGCCGCATACCATATTTCTTTTCCCTCGCTATATATATATCAGTCATTTCAAAAATATGTCTTCCTATGTGCAATTTTTTCTCAGTTTAATACTTTCTCTTATCCTTCCTGCATCCATCCTCATCATGTCTAATATATTTTCTTCTAAAAGGAAAGCTTTACCTCTTCATCCTGAACTTCAATTTTCCAATGATGTCCCTCATCTTACTACTATCCCTGCTCAGTCTAAATATAGATCCATGCGACACAATCTTTGTCCTGGTAATGTCATCATATTTCATGGTTTTCCAAAACTATTTGACAACTTTAAAAATGTTGGGTGGGACTGTTTGGTTTCTTTCAATGACAAATCTATTTATCCTAGTCTCATTGCTGAATTTTATTCTCACATGGAGTTTTCAACTGATTCATCTGGGTTACTAAAAAGTATTACAACTTGTATTCAAGGACAAATTTATATCATTGATGAATTATTTATTGTCAATGCCCTCCAGTTAACTCCTTCCACTCTAGAATTACCTAGGGTAAATTCATATATACATCCCTCTGGAATATCTGTCGAAGAATGCATGTTGTTTAAATTCAATCTGTCTGTGGTTTCTGACCAAATGGTACCAGCTGTTTTGTTTGACTTTCCATGCAAAGTTGGTTTAGAGTTCTTAACTCCTGAGTGTCAATTTTTAGGCAAAATCCTAAGACAAAATTTTATGTCTGTTCGTGATGATCGCAAAATGTTACCATTTGACTTGGAAATTATCAAGAGTTTATTAAATGAGTGTATGCCTTAAAATCTGGCATATTTTCTGCTGTCTTCATTCGAATTCTGTTTTCAGAACAATTATCTTGGTTTCGGTCTCCTTCTCACCAAAATACTCAATTATTTAGATCTTCCTCTAACCACTCATCAATCTCAGCATGTTCCCACTAGCAATATTATTGCTCACCTCAATCTACCACCACAACCCCTCATTATCTTTAAACCTCTTGATAATGAACATCTTGAAACTACCATCAACATGGCTTCCAAACTCGACTCTCTCAACAGTATGAATCAACTTCTACTGCAAAATCAAACACTGCTTCTGGAAAAACTAGAAGACACTCAGCTTTCCTTGCGCACTGTCAAATCCGTAGTCTGTTTGTTATTAGAGCACAATAACATGGTGCTGAATCCCTTCAATGCCAATACAACACTGGATTTTACTATGTCTATTCCCCCACCAGCGAATCCAGAAGATAATATTCCGGATATGTCTCATTTCTCTCCTATTGATCTAGAGGACATCAAACTATATGATCACGTTGACTAACTATTTGTTTCCCTTTCTCTACTACTTCGAATAACTGTACTCCCTTATCCCTCACCCTTCTCTCCCTCCACTAACTATCCTGGCTACTAGTACTACTTCTACTTCCTATTCTTCTATATATTTATTTTGGCTAACTAACTCTCAGTGCAGGTTTTCCTAACACATTCTCTGCAGCCTTCACCATTTTCTTTTACCCCGTCATTTTTTATGATGACAAAGGGGGAGAAGAAAAATATGCTATATATAAACTGCTATATATGAACTACCATGAATGAATATTATATAACTGATATATATGAACTGCTATGATTGAAAAAGGGTTCATAATTTGAGGGGGAGTTTTTCTTCAAAACTAAAGATATTTTTATATAATTGTCATCATCAAAAAGGGGGAGATTGATAGGTATATTTTTATTTTATATTTTGATAATAACAATTATGTTTTTAATTAAATAGGTAATTATTTAATTATTTAATTATTTTCTATTTTTACTTGAATTAATTTTTATTGACATTGATAAATTATATGTCAAGTGTTAAATAAATTAATTCATATAATATTCATGGCAAGGAAACCCTATTTCTTTTCTAAACTAAAGTTGGGCAAAATGTTTTATGCATACATCATAAAGAATTAAATAAAGCATGTATTAAAACCAAATAAATATATATATATATATATTAGAATATATTAGCATACAATTTATATATATAATAGGAATAATTAATAATTTATATATATAACCGCATTCCACACATATATATATAATATGTAAATATAAGATATAAATATAATTTGCACACTTGCATGTGTTGTAAACCATGTGTATATTAGCTTAACAAAAGTGACATTTATTTTTGGACAAAAACATGTAAGATTGGCTGGCATGTTTTCATGTGTTGGTCAATATTAGCATTAAATGATCCGAAGGTTGGAAAAGGCCCAGGCGGTTTTCTCTCTTCTTCCGCGTTCAAATATTTTTAATCTGGACCGTTTAATTCAAAAATATTAGATCAAAACCGTGCATTCTAAAATCAGTTTTCAAAATTATAATTTTGCCCCAACTTCAAAAATTCTATAAATAGGGAGTATTTCATTCATTTGGTTTTTACCAATTCAGTGAAAAGAAAATCATACTCTTCTTGCCTACATTATCTCTAAGTTTTATATCTCTTATAAAAGTTCTAAATTTCTGAAGAAAAAAATTGGTCCAAGTATTGAGATAAGTTTGATTTCTGTTAAATTATTTTTTACTTGTGTTTTATCTATAGATATACAAATACATATTGTTCTACACAATTTTATATATCTATATTTCATCTATTTATCAAATAAAAGGATACTTGGGCGCCGCAAGGCTACGGAGTTAAACCTCTACGGAGAGGAATCCGACCGTACGATTTCTTATAGTCTTCAGTAACCTTTTATTGATATTATTTATATAAATATCATAAAATGAATCGACACTTGATAGCTCAAAACAACACCGAGATCTTGCTCCAAAAGAGTTGTCATCAAGAACAGGATTTGAGAATCGTAGTGATTTATTGAAAATATTTATATAAAGATCAATTGTGAAAATTATAAATTCTGTTATACTTGGGCGCCGCAAGGCTACGGAGATAAACCTCTACGGAGAGGAATCCAACCGTATTATTCCTTATAGTACCAAGTGACACTATTTATAAAAGTTCACATAATAGATAAAATATTGTTATATATTATTTCGAGTTAAAAAAAATAATATTTGTTATATCAGTTGTATAATCGAAATTATATTTGATCTAATTTATTATTTTATACAAGTATTGATTCATACAAATAATTTATATAATACTTGGTAAAGACTAACCTAGAAACAATTCTATCCATAGAAAAACACTCTTTATTTTATAGAATTATCAATTCTTTATAAAGTGCTTTAATATCACATACGTGCTTAATCAGAAGCATAAGTGGATCTAAACAAAAGTTCTATCTGCTTTAAAGAATCTTATTATTTAAAGTCCTTGAACTTTTATATTGAAATTTTTGGTCTTAACATTCTATATGCTTATTTGAGAAGCATTACTCTGTACTTAACTTGTATCAGCTTATTCAAGAAGCAATTTATTGTAAACTTATTTGTAAACAGAGAAAGGATTAGAGTTAGTTTATTTTATGTATCTGTGAGAAAGACGAGTAATTCTTCAACCAAGACCAGAGTCTTAGAGAGGTCAGCAGGAAGTTGGGTGTCTAGTGTACTTATGAGGTAAGGAAGAGGCTGTTGTTTCAAGACCAGATCATAGAATAGAATTAAACTCAAAGGTGATACAACTAGACTTGAGGAGGGAGCGGGAAGCTTGTTGTCCAAGATAGAATTGTTGAATAGTTGAAAGTTTGTCTATAAAACTTTGTAAAGGCTTCTCCTTTGTTGAAGGAGTTATTACTGATAGTAATAGGATCTCAAGTTCCAAGTAGGGACTTGAGACTGGACGTAACAACATACCAAGGGGCATATGTTGTGAACCAGATAAATCTCTGTGCATTGTGTGATTGAAGTTTACTGTCTTACATATTAATTTCTAACACTGCAAATTAATTATTCAAAAAGTAAAAAAGGCCTTAGATAATTTTTAACTGGTAATAATCTATTCAACCCCCCACCCCTTCTAGATTATTATTGACCTTTCACTCTCAACCTATGGGACCAACCTCTGCCTGATATCATTGAAACCAAGAATCTGTGTGACCTTCCATATAGATTTGAGCAAGAGAAACCTTACTCTCATTGGACACCAGATTACAATTGAAGAATTTCTCCCACTTTCGAATCAATGAACGCGGATCAGTACCATCAAACTGAGGAAATTCCACTTTGAAATTCTTCGATTGCTCAGCCAAACCAACTCGTTGAGTTTCACCTTCAATGGTCTTGTTTAAAGTCATGAGTATCAAACGAAAATTCCGCTGCATCTCACCTTTCAATTTCTCTACACCAACGCTCATTTCCTTCAATTGATTCTCAAATCCTCTTATCCAACCTCCTATGGAGTCAATTGAAATCGTCAGAGCTTCGTAACTTGACATGAGATCCTGAACCTTATCATCGAGTAATTTCTGATGTCTCTCCATTTGAAAGAGACGAGTTCCCTCCACCATAGAAATGGCCTCCAGGACATGATGAAGCTATGATACCAAATGTTAAGTAACAAAGTCTTATACTAGAAGAATAGATAGTGAGAGAAAGTAGAACTGTAGAATAAGGAAATTGATTAATTTCTAATGCCCCATTTTACAGACTTCTTGCTTATTTAATAAACCTCCACAACACTGTGACTAAAAGAGTGTAATATCTCTCAAGAACTAAAGACAATTATTGAAATGCCTTATAGGCTAGCTACATAACATTGTTCTCCTTTGCACCAAAAAAATAAATAATAATACTTAGGATTGCTACTAGTACATAAAAAAGACTTGTCATTTTATATAATTTTGTGAGGCTAGTAAAGATAAATTTAATTTTTTTAATATAATTATTCTTAATTTATGTGCAAAAATATATTTTAGATATTTTTATAATATGGAGGGAGTAATTATTCTTAACATAATTATAATCTAGCAAACATACATTTAATAAATGAGAAATAATAGTGCATGGTAAAATTTTGACATAACGATACTTTCACTATAGGATGTTTCGACTTCGAATTCGCAGCCATGGCTTGCGAGAGCTCAACTCTGTCTATGGCCTTAGACGTCTCCTGTTTCACTACTCAACATCTTCAACTGATTCCTCACTTACCAAAAGCGATTTTATGGTTGAGTACCTCATAAACTCACTTGGGTTCTCTAGAGAAGAAGCAATTTCCGCCTCTACAAAGGTAACTCGCTTGAAATCCACTAGAAACCCTGAATCTGTTGTTAATTTGTTAATTGAATGCGGTTTAGACAAAACCCAGATAAAAAACATTGTTTCATATGTACCTGCACTTTTATTATCAAGGCCGGACAAAAACCTAAAGCCCAAATTTAAATATCTGTTAGAAATTGGCTTATCTGGGTCTCACTTGGTTAAGGTAATATTGGGTAATCTTCCCCTTTTCAGTAGAGGGTTAGAAACCCACATCAAACCTTCAATTGATTATCTAAAAGGTTTAGTGGGTAGTAATGAAAATGTTGTTAAGGCTATTAATAGATCGAAATGGTTGCTATCGAGTAATGTCCAAGACAAAATTAGACCCAACGTGTTGTTGTTACAAAAGTATGGTATTACAAATGATAAAATTGAGAAGTTTGTAACTAGTAACCCTAGATATGTGATGCAAAAGCCCGAGTGGCTTGATAATATATTGGGTCGAGTTGAAGGGGAGTTGGGAATTCCTCGGAATTCCAGGATGTTCTTACATGGTGTTGATGCCCTTGCGTCCGTTAGTAAGTCAAGAGTGGAAATGAAATATGAAATCTTCAGGAGCTTTGGGTGGTTGAATTCGGATGTAATCACTATGGCAAGAAATCTACCGTCCAATCTGACCTTATCAGAAGCTAAGATTCGAAGTGGGCTGAATTATTTCATGAAGGAGCTTGAGTATACACCTGGATACTTGGCCTCTCACCCCAAGTTTTTATCACACAGCTTGGAAAAAAGGGCGATTCCCAGGAACAAAGTTTTGAAAATATTGCTACTAGAGAAGCAGCTGCTCAAGCGTAAGACATGTCTTTATACGCTTGTGAACTATCCTGAGTTGAAGTTCATACAAAATTTTATATTGAAGTATGAAGTTGAGTTTCCAGATCTGTTTGAAATTTACACCAAGAACGTGGGACTAAAATGAAAAACACACTGAAGTAATTTTCCAATGGAGGTAATTCACTAAGTTTGTTAATTGAATTCCAGGTTCATAGTTAATTTAACATCTTCTCTTTCCCATTATAATAGTTGGCTTGATTTCCTCTGTGAGATTGTTGCCTTAGAATGCTCTATGCTATTTCCTTAGAACAAGTATTCTTTAAAGCTAAGAAAAAGATGAAAATTGTAGAAAATTAAGTTATTATGGAACTGTTTAAAGAGGATTAGACAGATGAAGTTCATACAGCTTAATCATATCCATAATATTGACATGTAAACAATGGTTGAAGCATTTGATGTTCAAGATTGATTTATTTGTGCCTTTCTGGTATTAGTTTTTGTAGTTCACTCTATGCTACTATGCTACTGTATTAATGTTATTTTTATTCTATTGAATGATCGATCTTAATCGCAAAGGTTACTTATAAGTAGAGGTGTTCATCGGTAATACTGAATTTACCTAAGACTAAGTACCAATACCGGTACCGATTGTACCGGTATACCGAACCGTTTAGCCGGTTCGGTACCAGATCGGTACTGATTTTTATCTACTTTTGTACTGGCCTAGCCTTCCAAAATAGAAAACCTTTAAATATTAGGCCCTTAATTAAGCTTCACTTGGTCGTCATTTTATAAGAAAAACTTCCTTAGACTTTTACCAATTAAGCAATGTGGGACTTGAAGACCACCAAGGCCTTCACTTGGTAGTCTTTTTATAAGGAAAACCACCAAGTCACTTGATAGTCTTTTTATAAGCAATGTGGGACTTGAAGACCACCAAGGCCTTGACTTGGTAGTCTTTTTACCAATTAAGCTGAGCTCGAACATCACAAAGATGCTATCATTCAGGTTAAAGTGAAATGCCAAGTCACTTAATTAGTTCTAAATTCTAATCATGGATTCAATGGCAACCTCAGTTCTAAAGCTAAAAAATAGATAGACATTTCTCATTTTCCCTAGTATCCATAACAGAGCATACATGGGCCTTTCATTACCTGATAAAAATGTTCGAAAAAGTTAAAAGCGATACGACGCGTTTTTCTCCGGATGAGGCTAGGTGTAAGCCTCGATTTGAAGACCTAAAAGTCCTCAAAAAGTTATAAAAATATGCTAATAAAATCATAAAATAATCCATCATTATAATCAAGGTCATAAAAGACATAAATAACCAACGTCATGTTAATGTATCATTACAAAACATCAAAATAACATAATATCATCAACTACTTATATAGTGATCATCCATCATTATATAAGTAGTGTATCAAAGTAGTGTATCAGTCGTATCCAGCGGCCTGAAAAATGGATCAAATCTTAGACCATCATCTCCATCATCATCCCTATCATCACTAAGAGGATCTTCCATGGAATCATCATCGTATCTAATAGCTCTTGCATCCTCCTCATTGTCAGTGCTAAGATACTCAAACTCCGGTTCTTCATCTACCAATTGCAATCCCTTCCCTTTATCTATAAATAATCAAGTGAATATATATTTAATCCAAATGAGTATGTTTTTTTAAAGAACACTTTAAAGAAAGTAATGACATTAACCTTTTGTTTTAGTTTTTGACTGTAAAATCTTTCTCTTTTGACTTCCTTGTTTACTACTTGTTCCCCGAGTCCCTTGCTCTCCAAATGTAATCTCTCTCACATTAGTCTCTTCTCCTCCAATTGTCTTTTCATTCCCACGTGTCCCTTCACCCTCCATTTCATCATTCCCATAAGTCAATCTTGAGATATTTTTATCATTTTCCCCCGCAACCCACTCATTATCATATGACACACTATTAACAGCCAATGGATCATCTTCTTCCGTTAGTGCCTTTTTCTTGATGTACCGATCTTTCAATTTTTTATTGTACATAATGTAAGCCAATGAGTTAATCCTGGATGCGGACAATCGATTACTTCTCTTTGTATGTATCTATATTACAAGTAATTGAGCATTGGTGAGATCTCATAAAATCTTAATAAATAGATTTGAGAATATAAATAGATTTGAGAATATAAATGATTTATATCTAATGAATACATGATTGAAAGTACTCCAATTACGCTCACACGTCGAAGATAAGCAAGTTAAACTTAAAATCTTCACTACAAAGTTTCTTAATTCCGGAGCTTTATCTCCAAATGCGATTCACCAATCAGCTGGATCAATATTAAAACATATATTAATCTTACTGGTACAATGGTACTTGCCAAGAGCACGTTTAATCAAAATGAAAGCATAACAATACATTAATCAACGGTACTTACCGGGAGCACGTTTCGTACACGTGTTTTTGGCATTTGTGTAGCCAAATAACCTTTGCCTCAATTGGAATGCATCTAATTGCAAATCAGCTTTCTCTCTTTCCTCGAAGTTAGGAATAAGCTTGTCCATACAAACGTACAATCCCACCTTAATTTCCACATTGGCATAAAAATTGTCATCCTATTGAAAATAAGGATTCAAAAAATATGAAGCAGCGTGCAAATGCCGATTCAACTAATTGTTCCACTTAGCATCTATTATGCTCCATATCTCTTTATAGCCCCCTCCTCATTATCCAAATTTTTTGCAATCTCTTCTTTTGCATTGTCCATGGCACCATATAAAAATCTCATTCTCGGCACCTTCTCTGAATCTGCCATCCTCAATTCACTTACTAGAGGTTTTGTGGTCTTAATTGCATATCCCACACTACCCCAAAAATTCCTATCACTCAGAATGATTTTTCTCGCCTCTCTACCTTCAAGTTTTTTTGCCCAAGTACAATTTGTCCACTCCCTAGATGTAAACATAGCCTCCAAAGGTTGTCTCAAACTATGCATACTCTGCAAAGTTAAATAAGCAGGGATAAATCTAGTGGCGACTGGCCGAACTAGATCTTTATTAGTGTTGGCCCTCATCAATTGCAAGACCCATCCATGATTATATATGAAGTTGCTTACCTACAGTTACATAATGGCATTCATCAAAAAATAATAATAATTCAAGTATTCATTGAATAAAAAAAATTATAACAAAATAATAATAATAATAATAATAGTAATTACCTTCTTTAACTTTGTCAAAACATTTTTATGTTGAGGCAACTCTCCAAGCTTCTCCAGCATCAAATCGATGCAATGCACGATACACGGTGTCCACCACATATATGGCCTCTTCTCCATTAACATTCTCCCTGCCGCCTTATAATTAGATGCATTGTCAATGACTACTTGAATGACAAGGTCTTCTCCCATTTCCTCAACAACCTCATCAAGTAGTTTAAACATCAAATTAGCATATTTAATTGCATCAGATGCATCAACAGATTTCAAAAATTCAGTGCCATGGGGTTTTTTACAAGAAAGTTTATTAGTTGTCTTCCCCTAATATCTTTCTAACCACCCGACAATATTTACACCTCCGTATGTGCCCAAGTCTTCTTTACCTCCTCAACAAAGGCCTTTGTAGTCTTCTCTTCCTCCTTCAATACCCAAGAGCTAAGCTCGTATGGAGTGGGGGTTTCAAATCACGACCATAGTTCCCAATTGACAGGCACATATTTATAAATGAAGGGCTATCTGCAACATTAAAGGGAATCCCGTTTTCAAAGAAGAATCTATCAATATCAAGACAGATTGTATTACGAGTCTCCTTTGAAAATACGGTACGCTTTGTAGTAGCATCATCATCAACAACATCAATATCTACAACAAATCTATTCATGGGTCCCCGAACTCCCCTCGCAGAGGCATTACCCACACTTGAACCTCCCAAGGATGGATGACCAGCATAATAAGACCACTTTGTATTTTTTCAGCTTCATTTCTTTGTCTTTCCTCCTTTGAGTCGATATTTTTCTTCATATATGAAGCAAGCTCTTCCTTCACTTCACTTGGTATTTTTTTACAAGCCTCAACGTTATTATGATTACCCACAAGATAATTTTTCAACCTTGTAATCCCTCCTTTACAAATTTTCTTACAAAAATTACATTCCACATTTAAATGAGATTTATTAACTCCAGGAGTTGCGATGCCATATTTTCAAGCTGAATCTTTCTTACCCATAATAACAATTCACTGTAAATTTGTAATAAAAAAATTTGACTAAGATCATTAATTGAAATTGACCAACAATTCACTGGAAATCAGCATTCCACATATGATTATTATATTATTGTAACTTATATATATATAATTGTAATAAAAAATTGCCTAAGATCATTAATTTCAACGATGCCAAGTGACTAATAAAAAAGTACCTAAGATATAATTCTATTATATAATATATATATATATATATATATATATATTACCTAGTTATTAATATATAATGTATATATAATATATCTTGTATATATAATATATAAGTTATTAATTAAGTAACTAAGATCAATAGATCATTACCCAGTTGAAGAAGAAGAAGAAGAAGAGAGAGAAAGAAGAACGGAAGAAGAAGACTATACTTATCAAAGTCGAACTGACGGCGACTTGAAGTTGAACTGAAGTCGACGACCTGAACTGAAGTCGCAACTCGCAAGAAGAAAAGAGAGAAGTCGAATGGAAGAAAAGAAGTAAAGAGAGAAGTTGATCATATCTAGGTTTTTTAAAGTCAAACTAAGGCGTAAGTCTTGAGGCGCAACGCCTCAAGGCGTAAGCCTCAGGCATATAAGGCGCAAACATTTGATTTTTCATCTAAGGCGTCAGCCTCGCCATAGCCATCTCCCGCTTCGCTTTGAGGCGCGCATCGACCGTTATTTCGAACGTTGCCTGATAATTCATTTATACCAAAATACCAAATCCAAATTTTACAAAGAAAAGTTTTTAAAGGTACCAAAAAAGAGATTTCATCAATTCTGCAAAAAAGAGTTTGATTTGACAAATTGTCCAACTAAAATTCAAATTGTGAATCAATAGACACTACTATTTTGTTCAAAAACAAAGCTATATAAAGCCCAACTGAAAGAGCAGAGTATACTAATTACTCATCCTCCTACTAAAACTTCTAATGATGATTAACACAACATTAAAGAAAAATGGCTTACTTTTTAAGATCAGAGCCTTAATGTCCAATTTTGTTGTTCCTTTCATACAAGCACATTCTTGAAATATTCCACACCTTTGTAGTTTTTGAAGAAGTTGTGTTGTAGAAGCTTGTCTAATGTGGGTTTATCCCCTTGATAAACAACCAAGCACATTGCAATCATATTAACAAAAGACTTTGAAAATGGTTCTCTTGAATAATCTTCTTCTTGCTCACCCTCTTCTTTTGATCAGTTTCTTTTTGAGTTTTTCATCCCCATCATTCGATAATTTCTAGGCTTGAATCCTCACTTACCTTTTTATTCTTTAGCTACATGCATGAACTTGAAATATAAAATGACTTCTAATATGCATTCTCTTGACTCTTGTCTTATCTTACCACTGTAGATTCCAATAAGTTCCACATTGTCTAATATGCCTTCTTTTGTCTTATCTCTGTTTTATAAATAGAGGAGACTTTAAGCTAATTTAACAAGGCTAGGCATGATAGTCAAAAGAAAGGGCATGGACCTCTGGGTCTTCCAATTGGGCTTGGCCTGGACTTTTTTCAGTTAATCGGTACAACCGGTGCGGTCCAGTATGTACCGGATATATAAAATAACTAACCGGATCCGAAACCGATCTATACTGAACCATTAACGAACCAATTTTTTTTGTACCGAACTGGTCGGTTCGTATCAGTCCGATTTACCTTAAATTCTGAAAAAACTGAAAATTTTGACCACCCCTAGTTACAAGTCAAAAGTGCTTTGGGATTTGAGATGAGAAAGAATTTTATAAACTTTCTTTATATGCAAAGAATGTACACTTCCAAATTTAGCTTGGTATTTAGGGTAGCAATAGAAATATTTCAACTAATAACTGCCTCCGTCGCACAACAAGATGACTAATTGGTACAATGAAAATTTGTCATATAAAAGATGTCTGAAATACATAATTTAAATGAAAAATGCTATACAAAGTTTATTTTATCCCACAAAACTAATTAAGTATGGTCTGTTACTTTTAAGTTACATACGCGGGGATTGTTGTGGATAAAGTAGGAACTTCATTCTCTCCTATACTTTTTTTTTTCTTAAATTGTGTGAAAGTGTAATAAAGACATTTTATAGGATTCATGGAGTACTTGTGAATTAAGGTTCAAAGTAGCGGTAGCGTCCTATGTTTCGAAAGATTATTTTTTTACTCGATATGGTTTTGTGCGATACGTACCGTTATGCTAGTTAGGAGCTACAAAAAATTTAAAAAAAACTATGAAAAAAATCTAAATAATAAGAACAAGAAGATGGATAAATGAAGTTCACTCGATAAATGAAGTTCACTCGACACATTATCTTGTATACATAGCATTTTGCCCAAAATATAAAACATTCATCTCATAGATGTGTCTAATGCTTCACTTTTATAAAAATTGGACAATAACTTCTAAAGATATTTTTAAGCTTTACCTAACTAGGTATTATATAGGTACAATTTCTCTTTTAAATCAATATGAATAAAATATATTTTCCTTTGCATAAAATGGGTACAATTTTTTTAAGCTCTAGTTAACTTTGGTAATATATAGTATGTATACTTGCTTTTTGCTAAGTAGTTTAAATATAAATGTATAAGTTGTAGTTAACTTGAATGCTAGTTTTAGTTTATTTTATACTACCAATTTTGGTACTAGTTAAAATAATCAAATGTATTGTTAGGTTTTTATATAGCGCGTACATGCAATCAAATTAGATAAACGAAGCGGAAGCGCGATAAAACGGATTTTAAAATTTTTCATACAAACCATCACCATCACCATGATCATCCTTGATCCTTGTGTACAATTATCAATAATATGAAATAGATGAATAATCAAATTCATACCCTGGTAGAACTGTGCTTCTTCATGTACAAGTTCAACTCCAAGTCTTTTGTGTCCTCCTTGAATTTGACCGATGAGATTCCTTCTTTAGATCAACGTAAGGCACTCAACTGTTTGGCCTCTAGAGGTGATCCTCCAAGGAATAATATCAAGAATATGGGTGTTGGCAAAACCCTAGTTTCTATCTCTATAGAAATTATAAATACTCTCCCAACTTTTGAAAGTTTGTTTAACTTGTGTAACCCCAACCCATAATAAGACTACTCTTATTTAAAGATGTAAGCAACCCTCCTAAACTATTTACGAATATGATTTTATTTTAATTAATTAAACTCCTTTAATTAATTAGATTCCTAATCTAATTAGGAACTCATGAGAGTACTTTTATTAATTAATTCCTAAATCCTTTTAAGAATTAAATAATAATTAAGACTTCTCTTATTAATTTATATTTAATATTTTCAAAATATTAAATAATAAGAAAATATTAAATAATAAATATTAAGCTATTTAATTTATTCTATCTCCATATATTAAATAAAATATACTTAACTTATTATTATGATAATGTCATTTACTTAAATAAATATTTTTCTTTTGCTGTGTGTCCTTTTAGGTTCTCCATATTAAATCGGTTGTGAATATTATATAGGTTCTCCATAGGTCGGTGGAAATGTGACGCCCCCAAATCCGAGTACCTTCAAACCGTATTCAGTGCTACACGGTACTACTCAAACAACATGCTCATTTATTAAATAACTAAAAATATTACATCAGAGTTATCTATCCCAGGTACGAAGACCTTAAGTTGCTTCATTACATGATAGATATTGTATTATTATTACAAAACTTTGTCTATTACATAAAACCATCTCCGGCTATTCATTAAGCTTGCCCTTGCCTTTGTCCTGGTTTGACCCTTCTATACGCTCGTCTAGCAGAAAATATTTAAATTCAAGCAAGAATGAGCATTCAATTGCTCAGCAAGTAATAATATTTAACAAGCAATATACAAGAATTAAATGTTTTCTCTAAATATACTTTTACAACAAATCAATAGTTGTGAAGTAACTGAAACAATTCTGAATAAAATATAAAATCGTTTATATTTTTAAAACGACGTACTGACTATAGATGTTGAGTGGTCAAAAGACCAAGAACTTGTATTTTCAAGTTTTTGAAAAGGTTTTAACAAAAATTCATCTGCAAACCGTCTGACTTATGGGCATGGTTGATGATTAGCCTGTTATGCCCTGCGTTGATCAACAGTAGCTATCGGAACGACATTTGCGTTCATCACCGCCTCGGCACAAATAAAAGGTTCCCAAGTGAGGGAAGTTCTTCTCAGACTCAGTTCTAAAAGGTGTCCGGCGGGAGGCGGCCGGGGGACTAGCGCCTAGGGGCCCTAGACATGATTTTTTATTGTAAGTTAATTTTAATATTTTATCTTACATTTATCCAAACAAAACAATAATATAAAGCAAAACAATCTATAATAAAGATAATAAAGGCATTTGCTTAAAGTTCAAATACATATCTTTAACGTGTTAGTTTTATTCATAAACAAGGTTGCTATTAAATAATAAAATTTAAAATTTCAAGAATTCAATTCAATATTAAAACTTAAGAAATTAAACATAAATTTAAGAATTATATTGAATTAAACTAAATATTACAAATGTATAATCATTTATATAATTTGAAGTTGGTACAAGTTCAAAAAATTACAAATAAAATTATCCATTTTGACTTGATCTTGTTCTCTTTTTGTTGTGATTTGATATGCTACAACCTTCATTATGAATATGGTAAATCATTAGAAAAATAAATATATCAATAGTGCTCAGACTCGAGTCCAAACTGAAACAATTTCAGTTGGACAGCTCTATCTAATCTCAATAATATTTCAAGACTTGCAAATGAGAAGTAAATGGCTTCAACTTACTGCTTAGACAGTTAATGTATTTCTGAACTTTTGAAATATGCGTTATAACAAACTGAATCAACTTTATGCAACCGGCATAAGAGTTGCACACATATTTATAAGAGCATTGTCGAACGAATATACTAGCTGCGCATCGAAGACTAATGTACATGGATACAACATTTGCAACAAACTGGGATACTTGTATTCAATAAAGGAATTGAATGAAGCTGAAAACTTGCACAATATGAAAACATTGCACATGTTTAGGATACTTGCTTTTTGTGTAGATTACAAATTTATAGCTTAACTGCTCGTCACGTATGCTAAACATTTTATATTCATGTATAGGCATACATTAGTTTATATATACCATGATTATACTCAGTTATACATCCAATGAATACTCAGATCACACATCGGTTTACATACATTCAATCATTAAATACACATACACTGCCATGCATCCAATATAATTCAGTTTACATCAGCTTTTAGCTGAACTCTAAAACTTTTGCTTTACTTAGCAAAGCTCCTATCTTGACTTTATATAACCTTGAATCCATTCGAAAATCATTTATCTAGTTTTGCTTGACAATACCAATCTGCTCACAGATATACATTCTAGGCGTATATCCATTCAAACCACATCGTTGCATTATCTCATAACTTTTGTTTTCCTTTTGAAAGTTTCTTTAACATTTATAAATCTCTGTAAAAACCTTTTGAAATCTTTACTCAACACAGTCATTTCATGATTGGGCAATCAAAATAGTACTTTAATCATGTAACATAGCCTAAGAGACTTGTATACACATGTTCTAAGGATCAGATCACAAATAAAATCTCTTGACAGTTCTGCAGTGCGGCGCAGCCGCACTGTATTTAAGGCTCAGAATTGAGTTATTTCAAACTCTGATCAACCCTTACCATGCTAGGCTCATTTAACAATCAACATAACATATAAATCCATAATTTTTAAAGCTCAAGCCAGGCTAGGTTCTTATTTTTTAGACAACTTAGAATAATACTTGAATTTTCTTTTTAAACTTAGCTTGGATAGTTCAATTCATGCATAGCTTGCTCAGATATTATATAAGATCTTTTAACCACAAACATAACATATATACATAAGAGTTTGACAGCTTGACCCATCAATTTTATTTTCAAAATCATATAGCTTTTCATTTGCAAACTCTATTAAACCATGCTTTGCTAAGTCACCACATGCATAACTAGTTAGGATATTGTATTAGACACATTAAAGCATAAAGAACTTTAATATACATGCTTAAAGACTCAGTACACCAAGAAATCATCTTGGCACATCTGCAAACCAGCGCGGCCGCGTCGGTCTTTGGGTGGGAAGTGGCGCGGCTGCGCCACTTCGGCTGAGAGCCAAAACATGTCCTGTTCCAGAAGAACCCAGAGCTTAATATATGAATTCTTATACTTGGCTTCCTAGCTTTGAGATTACCATTCTAACTGACTGGATACAAAGTTTACTTCTATTTCACATCACAAAAGCACAACCTTTATCAACTGAATTCTCTGTTTTTCAAAGATTTTATTAAACATTCTTACTTGGGCATTTTAACATATAGTTCAAAATCATGAATTTATAATGCAGGTTTTATTACAATTTGAATGCTCAACAACCCAGATTTCATATGGAAATCCTTTTCAGCACAATCAGAGAGAACAAGTAAACAAATCTCCTTATCAATGTTCTAAAAGGCGCTAGGCTGGAGGCGGGCGGCCGAGGGGGGCCTAGCGCCTAGGGGGCCTAGGCGGGATTTTTTATTTTAAACTAATTTTAATATTTTATCTTACATTTATCCAAATAAAACAATAATACAAAGCAAAATAATTTATAATAAAGATAATAAAGGCATTTGCTTAATGTTCAAACACATATCCATATTGTTAATGCCAAAGTTCAAACACAAACATGCAATTATTCAAAATTCAAACATATTTTTA
The DNA here is from genome assembly GCA_020205615.1 of Panax quinquefolius. Lineage (NCBI taxonomy): Eukaryota > Viridiplantae > Streptophyta > Magnoliopsida > Apiales > Araliaceae > Panax > Panax quinquefolius. The sequence goes on from CM035161.1 coordinate 61,461,875, forward strand.
ACGTATTAGTTTTATTCATAAACAAGATTGCTATTAAATAATAAAATTTAAAATTTTAAGAATTTAATTCAATATTAAAACTTAAGAAACTAAACATAAATTTAAGAATTATATTGAATTAAACTAAATATTACAAATGTATCATCATTTATATAATTTGAAGTTGGTACAAGTTAAAAAATTACAACTAAAATAAAATTATCCATTTTGACTTGATATTGTTCAATTCTTGTTGTGATTTGATATGCTACAACATGTATTATGAATATGGTAAATCATTTGAAAAATAAATATATTAAGATCTGGTTTGGGTAGTTATTAAAATAAATAAAAAACTCTCCGCCTAGACCCCACATAGGCCCCGCCTAATTTCCTAGAGTGGTTTTTTTGCCTCTTTGGGCCTAGGTGTGAGGTGCCAGGGGGCCTGGGCGGGGATTTTTAGAACACTGCTCCTTATACAACCCAATTACATAACTTCTTTATTTTACTTAAAGAGCCTATTCAATGAACATAACAGAGGTAAATTATTACCTTTTGAGCTGGAATCCATGCTTAATTCTTCTTCAATCCTTCTATTAGAACCTCAATTAAATATCCCTTCTCCACTAAATTTGGTAGCACAATCCTTAGATGAATTCTTAAGCTTTGAGATGGTAAGAAGTATGGAATGATGATACTGATTAAAAGGAACTGAGATGAAAGCTTGGGTTGGGTTTTTATAGAGATAAAATTTCTTGCAGAGCACTGCATATGCTTGGCCATTACCCAAAACCCTTGCTCCTTACGATTTAGGCTTACTGAGTTATTTACTCTATTTGCTTATTAAACTGCCATCTGTTGCTCCTAATCTTGACTCCTACTTCTGAATACTTGGAGGTTACTCTTATCACAACTCACATATTATATATATAATGTATACTTATATTAATACGATACATAAGGTAGTATTACATATACATTACATATACATTACATATATTACACTGTATTAAGATACTATCATCGCATAATTCTTTCAATAAAAAAGGAGGTTATACGTTAAAGAAAATATTATATTTAGCTTAATACATTTATTATATTAAAATCATAAATTATTTAAGCTTACTTTATTTAACACATACAATAATTGTTGTATAATAAATTCAATCCTTTCTTTCCTTCAGTAAAGTGTTTCTCACAATTTATTTTCGTACCATAAATATATAATAATAATATATTTATTACATCTCACATACACATTATATTGCACATTCACTTATACAATATAATTCACGAAATAAAAAAATTTATTTAATAAATTCTTATTTTATTGTTTCTGAGAAATTCGGATTGTCACAGGATAGATCGTCAACAAGTTCTTCAACTACTAGCAGGCCTAATCGTCCCCAGGTTCTTCTAATGCTAGTAACAACCATATGTTTAGGTGCTATAACTGTCGTGATTTTGGTCACATGTCATTTGAGTGTCCTTCCCCTGAAGATGAATGTTGCATCTTCTCTCTCTAGGCAACTTGCTATTGTTAATAAAGAGTGCGAGAAAATTGACTTATGAGGATGTTTGCAAGCCGTTAAACGTTGAGTATGAGCCTGATGAACTAAATTTGGAAGTTGATGCTCACTTGAAAGGATGTTTAGGTGTTCTTCGACCTTTACCTGTTGCTCAGAAACATAAGGATAATCCTAAAATCCATTGTGGGCGAAATTTTCAAACGAGTCATATTTGTGAGACATGTGTACTCTCTTGTGATTGATACTGGGAATTATACAGATGTTATCTCTAAGGAAGCACTTAAGAAACTTGGGTTAAAAGTTGAGTCTCACCCAGAGCCGTATGATGTTGTATGGGTCACCAATACAAAGTTGCGAATTACCCAAATGTATTTGGTTACATTTTTCGTTGGCAAGCTTAAGGATACTGTTATGTGTTATGTTCTACCCCTTAAAGCTTGTCACATTATCTTAGGGCGTACATGACTATGGGATCGTCATGCGCAACATAATGCGAGTGTTAATATCTATTCGATTATTAAAGGCAATTCCAAGTTCACTCTTACTTGTGCTATCGACATGCCAAATTTAGAGTTTGCAAAGAATTCCTTGGTGATTCAACGTGCTTATTCTTGTGTTGATGTTTTTAACTCGCGGGGTCGAGTTTTTCTCAGCAGAGAACCGATGTAGGACGAGACCGTGAAAGTTGATTGGAACAATATAAGATGTTTTGGAAGCCTATGAAATAGAAGCATAGTTGTCACAGCGCCACGACGAGTCATGGCATTAGCCAATTGCCAGGACGCCTAGGCGACCGCCATGGCGACAAGTCGTTTACAATGTGCAATTTATATATTATTTACCCAAAACATAACACTATGGAATAACATTAAAAGCACAATTATGTAAATACTAAGCAATATCAATCCAAAAATAAAAACACTTGATATTAAAAACTAGTAGAAGAAATGAAAAAAATCAACAAACACCACATAGAAAATAAAGTTGCAACCATCCATCACATATTACTAGTCTATTAAAACCACTGTCAAGTAGATAAATATTACATATCAATGGATAAAATGTAAAGAGTATATATATATATATATATATATATATATATATATATATATATATATATATATATAAAATTATGCATGTGGAAAAGCTGTGGAGTTATTGGAGTAAAAAATACGAAAGCAGCAAATAAGCACCAAGTAGAGTAGCATATATATGAAAGTTTGGAAGCAGAGTAGTCGACCACCGAAGAAGAAGACAAAAGAAGTGAAAAAATAACCATCGTCGCGAGTCGCGACCACCATAAAAGAAGAAAGAGAAGAAAGAAGAGCATACCTGACAAAGAAGAAGCGATCGGAGCTGTAGGTCGCCGTCGCCTGTCTGTTGTTGTTGTCGGAGATGTGGGTAGTACTGGTAATCTCTCTCTATCTTAGTCGCTCTTCCTCTTCTACTCTTCTACTTCTGCTCTTCGGCTCTTTGACTGCTGTAATCGCTATTAGGGCTAGCCTCAAACGACGTCGTTTTGTTCTCTTTTTTAACCCAAGCCATCAAGTCGTCGCTCAACTCGTAGACTAGTCGTCCATGGCTACGACTTGTTCTAGGCGCCTGACTTGCAAGCCTCCATCAAGTCGCCCTTCCACCTTGCTACTACACTAACAACTATGGATAGAAGTTGTATTTTAATTGATTTCTTTTATTTGCAGTTATCTTATTTAATGTATGGTTATCTTATTAGAGTCCAATATGGTTAAGAAAGTTGTCTAGGAATATTATAAATAGTGACATGCTTCATTATTTTGATATATTGAATAATTAGAATTGATTTAGTTTTGTGTGAGATTATTTGAGTGATATTTATTCTTCGTCCCAAGACCCCCGTCCCCATCATTAAGTATCTACCACCTTAATTAATATTATAGAAAAATATTTTATTTAATCCAAATTAGATATAATTACATTAATAATTAAATATTTATCTCGAAACAATAATTGAAATAATTTATAATTAACTTCTTAATTTTCATTCCATTCCACATCATTCTCCCCGCAATTGCAGTGTTCGAAAAGTCAGCCTAGTTGGCCGACTAGTCGGCGACTAGGTCGGGGTCGAAGCCTCAACGAGTCGACTAGGGCCTAGTCCTTTGATTTAGTCGCTGGCCAATTTAGTCAGGCTCCAGTCGGCGACTAGTCGGTAAAGTCGCTCAGTCGGAGTAAATCAAAAAATCAGAATAAGTCGGGAAAAATCGAAAGAAGTCGGGGAAAATCGAAAAAAATGGGAGCGAATGAGGTCCTTCTAACTAGAAGAAGTAGAAATGTGCGAGAACTAGATGAAGACGAGTTTGTGTCGGAAGATGATGACAACGAGGAGGAAGATGAGGATTATAAGTTTGAGTCTGATGGAGAGCAAGTCTTGGAGGGATATGGAGAAGAGGAGGAGTGATTGACTATTGATTTTGTGCTACTTAGTTTCATTTGGTTAATTGGTTTTGAACTTAAAGTGTCGAACTATTTGGTTTTACTTAGTTTTCATGTTTTTATTTGATGATTTGTGTTATTTATGTTATTCTACTTGCTCAAAACTTATGAAGGATGAAGGAGAATATATATTTAAAAAAATTGAAAATTCGACTAGCCGATTAATCCCTGACTAATCCCTTAGTATCTAATCGGTAGCTAACCGACCTGGGACTGACTAGTGACTTTTAGAACACTGCGCAATTGAACGAAATTCGTTCACGAGCTATGTAGCTTCGTCAAAAATATAAAACCATGATCAGCAAGTGATCTTCCAACAAAACATGTGATTCCAATTTCTCAATTTCATTATCACAATTTTTGGGAACAACATTGACATTATAGAGAACTTCAATGCAGTCTAGGATTCTAATAAGCCATCTCGAATGAAAAAGTTAATATATTTGATTTACACGATTTTTTTTTCCTTTTTTTTTTCAACCTCTTGCAAATCATTTTTGAGTCTCCCATTTGACCCAACATTCTCAAAATCTGCTTTTTCATAAGCCTTTTTGGATCTTCAACTTGAACAAACTCAATATTTGTGTCTTCCATTTTGTGAAATTCAACATGTATATGGTCCTGAACAAAATCTGAATGAGAATAGCATGTTGATATGAAGTGGTAATGATTTCTTAAATCTGCAAGGGTTGTTCCCAACAATGCTAAGTCATCGCACAATTTCCAATACTATTAAGGCCTATGGATAAACCCTTTGAAATTGTTTGCACATAAAAGGAATTTGATGCTCAAGTTGCTTCATCTTAATCCAAAAGGAGTCTGGATCGTCAAACTTGAATGAAAACATTGTGTTTGTGTATATATTTTTTTCCAGTTTTTCTTTAAGTCAGCTCTCTCTCCCTTTTTACTCTTTTTTTCTCTATTCTGACTTTGTTTTTTTATTTTTTGGTTCAGACATTTTTTTACTCTAGGGACCTAACCATAAAAAGAAAACAGAATGACAAAGTCGAGTCTTAATTGAAAAGACAGAAACTCCGGGTCTGAGTGCCAAAATGAAAACTCAGGGATGATTGTAAGACAAAAAAATATAAACAAAAAAGTTCAGAGACCTAAATGTAAACTTTAAAACGTAAAGGAGAAATAGTTAAAAAATGAAAACATATGGGAATCAAAAAATAATTTGGCAAAATTAAACAAAAGCCCTGTTAATAGACTCAAGCTAAGAACATACTCAGGCAAGCTGCAAAAGGCAATCGGGAGGAAGCTGGTGACGATGAAATGAAAGGATCAACAACGGAGACAAGCAGAGCAATGGTAGCAAGTGCTAAAGGCAGCTACGACATCTGGTAGTGAGGTTCTTCTTCTCTTCCTCTTTGTTTTTCTTCTCTTTTTTCCAGTGAGATGTGTGGTTGATTCTGTAACGATCGAGAAATTTTGTAATTAATTTAAATATTTATTGAATTAAATAAATATTTTTAATTAATTTATTTATTGAGAAAAATAAATAATTGATGAAATTGTGGTGCAATAATTTAGTAACTAAATTGATTAATGGAAATTTTATTATTTGAAGATTTAATTTAATGAGATAATTAAATTAAATGAATTGTTTAATATTTACGAACATAATTAAATTAAATAAAATGATGTTCAAGTCTAATTTAATAATTAAATTAGATATATGTCTAATTTAATAATTAAATTTGATATATAATGATTTATTAAGTATAAAGTATAATTATAATGAAAATTATAATTATTATAATTATTATTGTAAGTTATTTAAATTAATTAAATAAAAGTGTGACAAGTGAAACTATATAATATAAGTATTATCAAAGTAAATAAAAAAATAAGGGGATTGTGTGTAACCAAACATGGCCTTGTGGCCTTTGGCATATTTCAATTGATAAACACAAAGCGTGAGAAGGAAACACAGAGAAAGTTGAGAGTGAGTGCAAGAGAGAATTCTCTGTAATTTTTGTCGAGGAGGATTTCTAAACCTTGTTATTATCATCGTGCAAACAAAGGATTGAAGGTATAAAAATCTAAATTCTAATATAGGATTGTGTGAATTTGAAATTATAATTGTTAAATTAGTTTATGTAATCAATTGGTTGTTATCTATATATGGTTTTTAGTAAGAGAATTCATGAAAATTATGTTGGTGTTCTTGAGTTTTCTTGGGAAAAAGGGAAAGAATTGGTTGATGATTTGTTGAAATAATTGTTATTTGTGTTGAAGATGGTTTAAAATCTGATATACGTTGTTTTCATTTGGTTTTAGAGTATCAAATTTATGAAAATTGGGTTGTAGTAGAAGACTTTAAAAACAGTGTATAAATGTGTGAAAATAGCTTGTTTAAGTCCAAAATTTCATGTCTAGTCCTTGATAGAATCTGCAAATTGTTTGTATATTATGTTAATATGTCAAGAAACAAAAACAACGTAGTTTGAATGGTGTCAATTGGTTAAGAAACAAAGATTTGGCAATCAAATTCGCCAAAAGTGTTAAAATATGAAGAAAATAGAAAAATATGATTTTGATCCTTAAAAGTTAATTATATATAATGTTTTGTGGATAGAATTATGAATTGCATGCTTATTGATGTTATTACACAATTTTAGTTGTTGGGTTTTGTGAATTTCTGTGGAATTAAAAAAAAAATTGGAGTGTCTTTGTGAAGCAGGCTACATTTACGCAGTTTTCGTGTCTTTCGCGCAATGTCTAAAAGGCAAGGCTGACCGGGGGGCCTAAAGTAGATTTTTTATTTTAAGACAATTTTAATATTTTATCTTACATTATTCTAACAAAACAATAATATAAAGCAAAATAATCTATAATAAAGATAATTAAATTATAGAATTAGTAGTAATTGCACTTAAGTATTAAGATATATATCCATTGCTTGAAATAATTAAATTATAGAATTAGTGTTACTAGTAAGTAGTAATTAGTAGGAAGTATCTTGATATCTTCATATATATAATTATATACGCACTTCTTCTCTCTCAAAAATTTAAATAAATGTTATTTTTAAAATTAGTGTGAAGTTTATTGAATGAGACATTTGATATTATTAATTATGAAATTATTTTAATTTGTGTAATTTTCAAAATTGAGGATTTAAAGAAAATGACAAATACCATATACTAAGTATGACTAACATATCTTTGACATATTAATTTTATTCATAAACAAAAATTGTATTAAATAATAAAATTTAATATTTTAAGAAATCAATTCAATATTAAAACTTAAGAAACTAAAATAAATTTAAGAATTATATTGAATTAAACTAAATATTACAAATGTATCATCATTTATAGAATTTCAAGTCAGTACAAGTTCAAAAATTACAACTATAATAAAATTATCCATAATAAAATTATCCATTTGACTTGATCTTGCTCACTTCTTGTTGTGATTTGATATGCTACAACTTGCATTAAGAATATGGTAAATCATTAGAAAAATAAATATATCAAGATTTGGTTTTGGTAGTAATTTTTAAAAAAAAAAAACTCACTTTAAGCCTACCACCACTTACCGTCGCCTACGCCCCTAGCCCGCCTTCTCTCCTAGCACTTTAGCTAGCGCTTTAGCTTAACTTTTTCACCAATTTGGCCTTAGCGTGGCGCCAGGCCCACTTTAGCCGCGCTAAGCGATCGCTTTGGCCGATTTTTAGAATAGAGGTGTCTTGCACAAATTTGCAGTTAAAGCGAAACGGCAGTTGCTATTGCTGCTTGTTGGAGTTTCTAGAGTCGAGCACCGGTAGTAATTTCATTTAAGGTGTTGAAACCAAGAAAAGAATTGTTGCTGCGTCTCTAAAGAGAGAGGCAGTGAGTTTTGATTAATTACAGACTATAATACTAAGACCTAATCTAGTTTGGTATGCATGATAAAGATGTTAAATCATAATATAAGATACAATAATAGATGGTTATGTGCGGTGATACTCAAAAAAGTGAAGATTTTAAACGATCACTTGAACAAGTTATGTAATGAATAAAAATTGATGTTTACAAGAGTTGGAGGTGAATGATAAGGCGGTAGTGAGATTTCAGATTCGTAAGAGTGGTTAACTAACATGATTAGACATTAAGTTAAATGTTATGGCTTAAATGGTGGGTTAAACCTATAAAGCTAATGATAATATAATTAATTGGTATTGCGATTTCAATGATATGTAGGGTAATTAACGAACGTTATTATACTTGTGTAGCTTACACACGAGGCAAGTTCCCTAACTTCATTCTCTTTATAATGAATGAAAGTTTCATAACCATGTTTATCTTTTGTTGTCAAGCAAGTTTTTTAATTTATTATTATGCAAGTTCCTAAATCTTATATTGTAGTTAAGCAAGCTTATTGATTCCATCGTGTTTATGTTAATACAAGCTCTTGTATTCTAATTCTTTACATTGAGCAAGTTTTACAATCCTAACTCTCGTTCTTGCTATTCAAAGTTTGAACTGTTTAACTTCGTTGTTACTAAAGAGATTTCCCAACTCTTTTGGACGTAATACTTTGCATATGTACTATGTCTATTCAATTGTACATTGTTATTATTAAATCCTTGACTTAGATATCATTGTTCAATCCTATACTGTTGTGTTGAACTTTCAAATAAAAACCAAACTCTGATTGATTGGACTAATCTATAATTGAATAGTGTTCTAAAATTCTAGAACTACTGATAAGCTAGTTCCAAACTAAATTTCCTTTAGTGTGGAAATCCTGGGATTATGTACGTTTTAACGTTTAGATGTTTGTGCACAATACATTGTACGAAGGGTTGATCCCATTAAGTACGAAAGTAAAAGTCTGTATAGTCTAAAGACTGTTAAAGATTGAAGTAGAAATACTTAATAATCTCAGGACATTGTTTAAGGTCTTAAAGACCCTCAGATACAAACTTCAAACTTGTTTACTAGTTTTGTCTCGAAGAACAAGTTCTTGTTTATTCTGTATTCATTGCTTACTCTTAAATTATTGCTATTATCACTCTTTATACCAGTGAGCAATTGTTTGCTCACTCTTGCATTTAACACTGCAGCTAAAGTTGAGAAAGTTGATGAGCCATCTTCTAGCAAAGGAAAGGGCAAGATGTCCAAGTGATGAAGATTTATGTGAATTTATTTAAATGAATTGTGTTATAAGACTTATGTTACATTGTGATGTATTGCGCAGACTTATGTAATAGTTTAAGGTTAGATTACCTGGGATTGTTTTAAATTGATGTAACCCTTTAATGGGGAAGATTATTGCTTAAGTTATTTAAGTTATGACTTTATCTTTTATTATGGGTAGTTTGATGAAATTGTTTTTGGATAGTGAGCACCAAATTCTGTGGGAATGGAGTACCCGAATTTGGGGGTGTCACAGGTTGGTATCAAAGCCTTAGGTTATGAACCTTAGGTGGGGAAACCTTAGGAAGTAACCTTTAAGACAGAAAACATAGTGGTGTCAAACTCTTATCGAGTTTTAAGGAATGGATTAAGGCATCTATTGAAGCTAAACAATAAAAGACATTATGTGCTATGTGTTAATAACTTGTGTGCTCGCGAGTATCGAAGAGTGACACATAATAAATAAAATTTAAAAGTATTTTATTGTCAGGATGTCTAATGATGGAGGATCCAGTCCAGCTAGGGAAGTGATACCTCACATACCTAGAGATGAGGAACCCCGAGATGTCCACGTTGTGAGGGAACAGTTAATCCAGAGGGAGCATGTGTCTGATCTTGATCCTGAGGATGAGAACTCTTAGGAGATAGAGGTGGAGGATGAGGAAGAGGATCCTGTGGAGTTTCCACTAAACTCCATATCAGCTGAGATGTATGATGAGTTATACGACCGTAACATAGAATTACAGGATAGGGTTGAGGAGCTGAAGGAGTTGCTGAGATGCGTCAAGCTACTATAGAGCGGAAGGATGCCGAGATTCAAGAACTCGACTCACGACTTGGAAACATGGAGTGAGACCTAGTTCATATAAAGGGTCAGCAAGAGGATCTGAGAATGAGAAAATGAAGACTGATGTGGAGAAGCTGAAGGATGATTTGAAGGAGGAGTCAGCTAAGTGTGCGAGAGCAGAAGACGCTTGGATGAAGGCGACTCAATGTGCAAACCGTGCTGAAGCCAAGGTTCAAACGAAGAATGCTAAGATGAATGAAATGGATCATGCCTTTCATTCTGCGATTGATAGGGCTCAGGATCGAGTCTTTTACTACCCACCTCAGTTTGAAGACTTGTCGTGGTTCGTGATAGATCGTAGAACGACATTGTATTATGGAGGAATAGCGTAGAGAAGCCTCTCGACGTCTTAATATGCCAAGATATGAATAATAATAATAATAATATGAGACTAAGTATGTGAATGAATAAATTGTGAATCTCTTATTATGAGATAAATAAAGGTGTAATATGAGGATGTAATCCTGAAACTTGTTTAGTTTAGGAAAATGGATGTTGATAGCAGAGATGCTATCCTTATTATGATTATGAATGAATAAAATCTCAAAGTTTATTGAAATGTTATGTGTTATAGCTTTAACCTTAGAATGTTTAAGTTAAACTTTAAATACTCAAGAAGTTGAGTAATGAACTAATAAGCGTATATTTTAACAGAAAATGCCTCCTAGAAGAAGACAACCACGCCAACAACCACCTCTTGAGGGGTCTAATAACAATAATAAAGAGGCCAACGCTAACCCGGTTCAGCAGTTGGTGACTTTGTTAACTGGAGCACTTGCGAATCAACCGCAAGCCCAAGTCACGACCTTCAAGGACTTCAAAGCGGTTGGACCGCCAAAGTTTCAAGGGTCTATGAATTCAGTTGAAGCCCAAACCTGGATCATGGAAATGGAGGTGGTGTTCGACGTTGCTAGAGTCAACGAGGATCAGAAGACCGCTTTCGCAACGTTCATGCTAAAGTCTGAAGCTAGCTATTGGTGGCATGCGAATAAGGTTCGTGGGGGACAGGGAATAATAGCATGGGATTGGTTTAAAGAAATGTTTTTCGAGATGTATTTCCCGACGAGCTCTTGAAATCAGATGGAAGTTCAATTCTTAGAATCAAAGCGAGGAACCATATTTGTCTTGGGAGTATCTTCTGCAAAGTTTAATGAGCTGGCAAGGTTTGCTCCATACTAAGTCAATACCGATGAGCATAAGGCGAGAAGGTTCGAACAAGGATTGAAGCCCTGGCTGTATAGCAAGGTTTCGATGTTTTAGCTAAACACATTTGCGGCAGTGTTGGAAAAGGCAATTATCGCGGAAGGTGGAAGCGATGCCTTAACCAAGTATAACTAAGAACAAAAGAAGAGAAAGAATGAGAATGAGAACAAGGCTGGTGGGAGCAATAATGGAGGTAATAGTCAGAAGAGGAAGTGGAGTGAGAATTCGAGTACGGGAGGACAACAAGGAAGTCAACAAAAGAAGAAGTTTGAAACTTGTGCTACCCGCGGGAAGAACCACACCGGTGTGTGTTTGAAGGGTAAGAGGGTGTGTTTTAATTGTGGCCAGGAGGGTCACATTGCACTGAATTGTTTTAGCCCAAAAAAAGGAGCATGCTTCACCTGCAGTTCGAAGGATCACATGGCTCGTGATTGTCCTAAAAAGACAGCGGGAAGTGCAAGTGGAGGAAAGGGAAACGACAGTGGTGGTACTTTAACTATCACTGGACCAACACAATCAAGCCGACCTATTGCGAGGACTTTCAATATGACCGTGCAGGAGGCTGTGCAGTCTAAGGATGTGATGTCAGGTATCATTCCGATTAATGGTATTAATGCTTATGTGCTATTTGATTCGGGTGCTACTTGTTCATTTATATCTGATGAATTTGCTCAGAACTTAGATTTGCCTCAAGAAGAATTAGATTTCCCTTTAAGCATAGAAATTGCGAATAGGGAAGTGATTCCTGTTAGGTTTATATATAAGAATTGTAGAGTGGTTATAAAGGGTCACGAGATGATGGTAGATTTAATACCAATTAAACTTGGGGAGTTTGATGTTATATTGGGAATGGATTGGTTATTCAATTATGGAGCAGTAATTGATTGCTAAAAGAAGTGTGTTAACCTTACGACTTCGTCAAAGGTAGTGTTTTATGGCAGTAAGTTACCTCAACAAGCAAGTTGTCTGACGGTGATGCAAGCCAAGAAGTTACTGAGACAAGGATGTGTAGGATACTTAGCCTACATAGTAGACACACAGAAGAAGAGTGCAAAGCTAAAAGAGATACCGGTCATTAGAGATTTTGAAGACGTATTTCTTGACGATTTGTCTGGACTACCGCTAGATCGAGAAATTGAGTTCGTGATTGATTTAGTGCCAGGAACGACCCCGATATCTAAAGCCCCATACAGAATGGCCCCAGTAGAAATGAAAGAGTTGATGGTGCAATTGGAAGAATTACTCGACAATTATATTCAGCCGAGTGTATCACCCTAGGGAGCGCCGGTGTTGTTTGTTAAGAAGAAAAATGGATCGATGCGGCTCTGCATTAACTACCGAGAATTGAATAAGGTCACGATCAAAAATAAGTATCCATTACCAAGAATCGATGACTTGTTCGATCAACTGAAGGGGGCAAGATATTTCTCTAAGATAGACTTGAGGAGTGGTTATCATCAGCTGAAGGTGAGGCCAGAAGATGTATCGAAGACGGCATTCAGAACTCAGTATGGTCATTATGAGTTTCTGGTTATGTCATTTGGTTTAACCAACGCACCTGCAGCGTTCATGGATTTGATGAACATGGTGTTTAAACCATTCTTAGATAAATTTGTGGTGGTGTTTATTGATGATATATTGGTGTATTCCAAGACCAAGGAGGAACATGTTGAACACTTAAGAGTGATATTGGAGACATTGAGGAGAGAAAAGTACACTAAATTCTCAAAATGTGAGTTTTGGTTGGAACGTGTACAGTTTCTCAGGCACGTTATTGATAAGGATGGAATTTTGGTAGATCCATCAAAAGTGGAAGCCGTAATAAACTGGGATCAGCCAAAGACACCGTCAGAAGTAAGAAGTTTATGGATTGGCAGGTTACTATAGGCGTTTTATTCAAGACTTTTCCAAGATCGCAACCCTGCTGATAAATTTAACTAGGAAAGCAGTTAAGTTTGTTTGGACGGAGAAGTGTGGGGAAAGTTTTCGAGAATTAAAGAAAAGGTTGAGTTCAAAGACTGTGTTGTTGTCATTACTTCGATGATCTGAGGAATTTTTTGTGGTATATAGCGACGCATCGCATAAAGGACTAGGTTGTGTGCTTATGCAAAACGACAAAGTTATTGCATATGCATCGCGTCAATTGAAAGATTATAAGAAAGGTATCCGACTCATGACTTAGAGTTGGCTGTGGTGGTGTTTGCCCTGAAGATTTGGAGACACTATCTGTATGGAGAGAGGTGTGAGATATATACGGACCATAAAAATCTGAAGTATATCTTTACACAGAAAGATTTGAATATGCGACAGAGAAGATGGTTGGAGTTGATTAAAGACTATGACTGCGAGATTTTCTACCATCCCGGAAAGGCGAATGTTGTGGCCGATGCCTTAAGTAGAAAGGGACGAGAGAAATTAATGATGCTGACTGCTCAGGAAAAGCTAGTATCAGAAATGGCAAAGATGGAGTTGGAAATTAAATATTCAATAGAATCAGACGAAAAATTATTTCAGATGGGAAACAGTTCAACATTGATAACATTGATAGATAAGTAGAAGAACGCACAACTTCAGGATGAAAATTGTAAAAAGATAAGACGAAAAGTATCTAAAGGTGAGGAAAACAAATTTAAAATCGATTCGGAAGGGTTACTTCGATTCGAAGGGAGAATTTGGGTTCCGCCAGTACCGGAAGTTAAAGATGAAATTCTGAGTGAAGCTCATAACTCAATATATTCGATTAACCTTGGAAGTACGAAAATGTACCAAGATCTCAGACATCATTTTTGGTGGTCGAATATGAAGAAGGACGTGGCTGAGTGTGGCGAAATGCTTAACGTGTCAAAAAGTAAAAGCTGAACATCAAAGGCCAAGCGAATTATTGCAACCGTTGGAGATACCGGAATGGAAATGTGGATTTTGTGGTAGGTCTTCCAACGACTCAGCAAGGTTTTGACGCTATCTGGGTGATTGTCGATCGATTGACGAAGTCGGCACACTTTTTGCCAATCAAGATTAGATTTAACCTAGATCGGTTGGCAAAACTGTACGTGAAGGAAATTGTTTCAAAACACAGTGTCCATTGTGTCAGACAGAGATCCACGTTTCACATCAAATTTTCGGAAACGACTATAAGAATGCTTGGGAACGCAGTTGAGAATGAGCACAGCGTATCACCCTCAAACCGACGGACAGAGTGAGAGAACCATCCAGACACTAGAGGATATGCTCAGAGCATGTATTATGGATTTCAAGAGAAATTGGGATGATCATTTACCATTGGTTGAATTTGCCTATAACAATAGTTATCACGCGAGTATTGGCATGCCGTCTTACAAAGCGTTATACGACAGAAAATGCAGAACTCTGTTATGCTGGGACGAGGTAGGTGAACGTCAGATATCGAGTCCAGAATTGGTACAACAAACTGTCGAGATCATCGAAGGTAATTCGGACAAGATTGATAGCTGCACAAGATAAACAAAAGAAATATGCCGATCAACACCGACAAAATCTGGAATTTGAAGTTGGTAGTTTTGTTTTCTTGAAAGTCTCCCTGGAAAGGGAAAATTCGGTTTGGCAAAAAGGGGAAATTAAGCCCTAGGTTTATAGGACCTTTTGAAGTGTTACGACGAGTTGGGGAAGTGGCATACGAGGTAGCTTTACCTTCAGAATTAGAACATATTCATAATATTTTTCATGTCTCGGTATTAAGGCCATATAAGCCTGACTATAAGCATGTTATAGAATATGAGCCATTACAATTTGAGAAAGACTTGTCATATGAGAAAGTCCATGTTCAAATTATCGACAGGAAAGAATAAGTACTAATGAATAAAGTGATACTTCCGTTAAGGTAATCTGGAGAAACCATAATGCTGAAGAAGCTACGTGGGAACTTGAAGATGTTATGATGAAAAATTATCCTCAGTTATTTGCTTAATCTTGTATAGCGATTCTGGGGACAGAATCCTGTTAAGGAGGGAAGAATGTAACGAATAAATTTATCGAGTCGTGATTCTAGGGACATTTAAGGAGGGAAGGATGTAACGATCGAGAAATTTTGTAATTAATTTAAATATTTATTGAATTAAATAAATATTTTTAATAAATTTATTTATTGAGAAAAATAAATAATTGATGAAATTGTGGTGCAATAATTTAGTAACTAAATTGATTAATAGAAATTTAATTATTTGAAGATTTAATTTAATGAGATAATTAAATTAAATGAATTGTTTAATATTTAAGAAAATAATTAAATTAAATAAAATGATGTTCTAGTCTAATTTAATAATTAAATTAGATATATAATAATTTATTAAGTATAAAGTATAATTATAATGAAAATTATAATTATTATTGTAAGTTATTTAAATTAATTAAATAAAAGTGTGACAAGTGAAACTATATAATATAAGTATTATCAAAATAAATTTAAAAAAGGGGATTGTGTGTAGCCAAATATGGCCTTGTGGCCTTTGGCATATGACAACTGATAAGCTGTTTGGTTTTTATAACTGAAGTACGTGGGTTATGCCTATATCAGTTTATTCATTTACGTATTATATCCTAAGCTAAGAGAGAGCACAGAGCGTGAGAAGGAAACACAGAGAAAGTTGAGAGTGAGAGCAAGAGAGAATTCTCTGTAGTTTTTGTCAAGGAGGAAGAGGATTTCTAAACCTTGTTATTATCATCGTGCAAACAAAGGATTGAAGGAATAAAAATCTAAATTCATGTTCTTGAATTCTAATATAGAATTGTGTGAATTTGAAATTATAATTGTTAAATTAGTTTATGTAATCAATTGGTTGTTATCTATATATGGTTTTTAGTAAGAGAATTCATGAAAATTATGTTGGTGTTCTTGAGTTTTCTTGGGAAAAGGGAAAGAATTGGTTGATGATTTGTTGAAATAATTGTTATTTGTGTTAAAGATGGTTTAAAATTTGATACACGTTGCTTTCATTTGGTTTTAGAGTATCAAATTTATGAAAATTGGGTTGTAGTAGAAGACTTTAAAAACAATGTATAAATGTGTGAAAATGGCTTGTTTAAGTCCAAAATTTCATGTTTAATCCTTGATAGAATCTGGAAATTATTTGTATATTATGTTAATATGTCAAGAAACAAAAACAATGTAGTTTGAATGGTGTCAATTGGTTAAGAAACAAAGATTTGGCATCAAATTCGCTAAAAGTGTTAAAATATGAAGAAATTGGAAAAATATGATTTTGATCCTTAAAAGTTAATTATATATAATGTTTGTGGATAGAATTATAAATTGCATGCTTATTGGTGTTATTAAACAATTTTAGTTGTTGTGTTTTGTGAATTTCTGTGCAATTGGAAAAAAATTAGAGTGTCTTTAAAAAGAAATTTATCGAATTGAATCGCAGCGTGTCACGTATCATCTTGGCCTTGTTGCTTGCTAGTAAAAGTAAAAAGCAAGCAAATGCATTCTTGCCTGTTGGGTTTTCGAGTCGAGCACTGCTTGGCAATTGTGAGAGCTTGGGGCGGAATGAAGCTGCGTGTGCCTCTGAAGCGAGAGACAAATGAGTTTTGATTAATTACAGACTATAATACTAAGACCTAATCTAGTTTGGTATGCATGATAAAGATGTTAAGTCATAATATAAGATAGAATAACAGATGGTTATGTGTGGTGATACCAAAAAGTGAAGATTTTAAATGATCACTTGAACAAGTTATGTAATGAATAAAAATTGATGTTTACAAGAGTTAGAGGTGAATGATAAGGTGGTAGTGAGATTTCAGATTCTTAAGAGTGGTTAACTAACATGATTAGACATTAAGTTAAAGGTTATGGCTTAAATGGTGGGTTAAACCTATAAAGCTAATGATAATATAACTAATTGGTATTGCGATTTCAATGATATGTGTAGGGTAATTGGCGAACGTTATTATACTTGTGTAGCTTATACACGAGGCAAGTTTTCTAAGTTCATTCTCTTTATAATGAATGCAAGTTTCATAACCATGTTTACCCTTTGTTGTCAAGCAAGCTTTATAATTTATTATTATCCAAGTTCCTAAATCTTATATTGTAGTTAAGCAAGCTTATTGATTCTATCGTGTTTATGTTAATACAAGCTCTTGTATTCTAATTCTTTACATTGAGCGAGTTTTACAATCCTAACTCTCGTTCTTGCTATTCAAAGTATGAACTGTTTAACTTCGTTGTTACTAAAGAGATTTCCTAACTCTTTTGGACGTAGTACTTTGCATATGTACTATGTCTATTCAATTAAACATTGTTATTATTAAAGTCTTGACTTAAATATCATTGTTCAATCTTATACTGTTGTGTTGAACTTTCAAATAGAAAACAAACTCTAATTGATTGGACTAATCTATAATTGAATAGTGTTCTAAAATTTTAGAACCACTGATAAGTTAGTTCCAAACTAAATTTTCTTTAGTGCGGAAATCCTGAAATCAAATTGAGATGGACAACCCTAATAAAGGGGATTATGTACGTATTAACGTTTAGATGTTTGTGCACAATATATGGTACGAAAGACTGATCCCCCTAAGTATGAAAATAAAAGTTTGTATAGTCTAAAGACTGTTAAAGGTTGAAGTAGAAATACTTAATAACCTCAGGACATAGTTCAAGGTCTTAACCCTTAGATACAAACCTCAAACTTGTTTACTAGTTTTGTCTCGAAGAACAAGTTCTTGTTTATTCTGTATTCATTGCTTACTCTTAAATTATTGCTATTATCACTCTTTATACCAGTGAGCAATTGTTTGCTCACTCTTGCATTTAACACTGCAGCTAAAGTTGAGAAAGTCGATGAGTCATCTTCTAGCAAAGGAAAGGACAAGATGTCCAAGTGATGAAGATTTATGTGAATTTATTTAAATGAATTGTGTTATAAGACTTATGTTACATTGTGATGTATCTCGCAGACTTATGTAATAGTTTAAGGTTAGATTACTTGGGATTGTTTTAAATTGATGTAACCCTTTAATGAGGAAGATTATTGCTTAAGTTATTTAAGTTATGACTTTATCTTTTATTATGGGTAGTTTGATGTAATTGTTTTTGGATAGTTAGCACCAAATTTTGTGGGAATGGAGTACCCGAATTTGAGGGTGTCACAGGTTCACCGAGACAATGACACAATAGAGGTGGGGTTGGTGGCTGGCTGGAGGTAGCGGCTGTTTGTTTCCGACAAGGGCTGCTGCTGTTTGCTGAAGCAGGGACAAAATGGGTTTAGCATTGGCAGCTAGGGTTGTGGTTTGGTAATATTGTTTGGCTATTTTTTTTTCTGGTTGGGGTTTTGTTTTTGGGATGATGAACAGGGTTAGATTTAAGGCTGCGTTTGTGTAAAATATTGGGTGCTGTTTGGAGTAGGCAAGGATAGAGGCTGTTTGTGATGTGGATGATTTTATTTTCTGGGTAATGTATTGTGAATAGTACTGCGCTATTGTAGCAGTTCTTATTCCTTTTCTTTTACCCTTCGCAGCGGCTGGAAGATGGTGTTCTCTTATTTGGGATAGGGGTTAGGCTAGTGGGGCCCTAATTGGGAGAGTTAAGAAGTTGGTTGTTTTGGGGTTACTTGGAGTATCTATCCCCACAGCGAATCAGTAGAAAAACACACAGAGAGCAAATCTATTTCAAATAAGTTTATATTTAATAATCTGGATAATAATGTGGATTTTTATATAGATATCTAAGACTTAATGGACAAATAAAACCCTAATTTAAAATTGGGAAAATTAACCTAACAATTATCTACTACCTTAATTAATAGTCTAGTATATTATACTTTATCTTTACTAAATATAATTCCATAAATCAAATATTTCTCTCTGAACAATAATACAAAAAAATAATAATTAACCTTTTAATTTTCTTTTTCTGTTCTCCATCACCTCTAGTGTGCGACTATTTGTTACTTCAACAGGCAGGTGCTAGTTGATTAAGCTATATACAAGTAATATGTAAAAGAGCATTACATGGTGAAGTTTTTGGTAGTTAAATGTAGAAGCTAGTTATTTCAATGTCATATAGTACACTGAACTTAAGAGTATCATACCTCGTTATCCAAGTCCCAACTGAAATGCTGAGTCTGTTTCCTAGAATTAGGGGAACATAACACCAAAGAGATGAGAAAGAAAGATAATTTTAGTGGAGATGGTTCAGTTTCTACCCAAGTAGGGTATCAATTACCACAATTCTATGGTGCGAACAATATAATCTCTAATTTGTTTCTCACACCCCCCCCTCCCCCCCCCACGCGTTCAAAAAAAAAAAACCCGCACACCTCACACATTCACATTCACATGTACATGTAATTATGTATTAATATATTTTACAATTTGTTTTTATGCAAAACAGTTATCATGGGGAGACTTGGGAACCCTTCAGAAGGAGGTTTGTTTCCTAAGAAATAGCGGAAGCTTTCATGTATTGACATTCAAGGGAAAGGCAATGATCTCGTCTTGGAATATCTGCAACAAATAATGATAAGCAATAGCACGAGTATTCTGAAGGATATAATAACTTGTGTAACCCTTGCTTGTATTTGTATTCTGAAGTACCTAACTTCCAGATAGTGTTGAGTTGGTGTTCTAATTAATTTCATGCTTGTTTAACATTTTTTTTTGGTTGGGGGGAGGGAAATTTTGTTATTATAATTAATTTATTTACCATACGTTATTTGGAATTAAATTATTCCATTCTGATAAGATTCACAGAAGATGATTTCAAGCTGCATTTGGAGGCTGCTTAAATTGTTGCAGTAATAAAATAGTTAATATTTGCAGGATTATAGTCCATACTCCATGGATACATACACAGGCTGAAAACAAAGAAAACATGCTCGCATTGTATTGTCTGTTTTTTACTTTGGGATGAAGTATGGTCTGTTTTGTTTAACGACGAAGTTCATAATGTTACAAGAGAAGAAAGAAAACAAATAAAGCAGTACCCTCAATTTGACCTCTTGTGTTGTTTTGGGAGACATGTAACCAATAATTTGACGAATTGATAAAGTTAGATATTGGTTATGTTCGGTTGTCAGTGTTTATAATGTTTGTTACAGTAGCGTTTAGTAGTTTTGAAGGTTTTATAATGCTTGCAACAGTAGCATTTAGTAGTTTTGAAGGTTTAAATGCATGTTTGAATCTATACGTTGTATTTATGAACTAAAAAAATTGCTTTTGAAGATAAATTATTCGTAGATGAACAAAATTCTCAAACATGTTTGAAGCTCTAATCTGTTTTTGAGTTTTGGACTGAAAAGAAAAGAATACAAAATTTAAATTAGAACAAAAAAGAAAAAAATAGAAAATTTAAAGTTTTCCTTTGTGTTGTTTTTGAGTTTTTAATAAAAAAGAATAGAAAATTTAATTTTCTTTCTTTTGCATTTCTGAGTTTCAATGAAAAGAAAATAAAAATAGCACTTCTATAAATTTATCCTTCTATTAATTATAACCATTGAACCATGAATACACGTATGCAAGATAAATTTAATTAAAAAAAAAATTATAATCAAATAGAAATATCCAAATAATTATTGGATGTGAACCAAAATTTAGAAGATTACTACAAGTGGCAAGAAAAAGGGAAAATAATTCTCAATTATTTGAATACCAACAAACAGAATCAACATATATACAATGCTGCTAAAAACAATACTAGTAATTCAAGTTCAAACAACAAATAAAGAATACATATATATATATATATATATATATATATATATATATATATATATATATATATATAAATACGTACGTATATATAATGAGAGATTCAAAAGAGAGATAATACCAAACTTTGGTATTGGGACGAGAAACACAAACGAGTTTTGTAGGGGAGCGTTCAACAAGAGGAATTGTGAAAGAATTCAAAGAAGGAGAAGTTATTGCGGTATAAATTCTGGTGGTAGCAGATGAAGAAAAAGTCGTTCACGCCAAAAAATTTCTTTCTATTTACCAGCTAAGTTTTGTTAGATAAAAATAAATTGGGGACACGAGTTGTAATTTAAAATTTATTATATTAAAAGTTGAGAATAATAGGGGAATTATAAAAATATTACTTATTCCAATTTCTTTTCTGTCCAAATTAGGTCAATTTCTATCCATTTTTTCTGCCAAAGTTTTCCGTCCATTTCTTCTTCTTTTTTTTTCGTTTATTAAAAAACTCGGAAACATAGAAATTTAAAAGAAAACTTAAATTTTCAGTTCATTTCTTTTCTTTTTTGTTCATTTCTTTTTTTTCTTGTCCATTTTAAAAGCATCAAATAATCACTCCTAAGCCGGTAAACAAACAAGCACATAATATAAATATTATCGGTGTAAAATTTACTAGAGAGATGACATAGAAACTTGGAAGACGGTCTCATCGGAGTAAACCTATTTAGAAAGATGAAACATTAACAAATTGAAATCGAAGTGCATTTTGTTCTTGAAGTGGAGTACTATTTTTAACTTTTATTTTTATATTTTTTAAAGTTATAAGTTTCATAGATCCTTGTTAACATTGGATCTTTGTTACCTTTGTTCTAATCAGTAATTAGCATCCCCATGGAGACATTGGAAGTACAAAATATGATTAATTGTGTACGCAAAAATATTATTTATTTACAAATGTGATTCTTCTCTTCAAAATAAGACCAAATTTGACTTTTTAATATTTTCAAATTTAAAATTGACGAAATTTATTTAATTTTTAAAAATAATAAAATTTATAATTAGTAATACTTTTTAGATAATTTTTAAATGTTATGATTGTATTGTTTTAAATTAAATGAATTGATCATTTCAATTTTGAGTTGAAAATATCTCAATTTGACTTTGATGCGTCAATCAAAAAAGTTCAAAATAGGGTTTTGGTCGATCCATGAATCATGACTTTGATCGTCGCTTGACCGCCTTAAATTTACCGGAAAAACTGCAAAAAATCCACCGGAGTTGGGAGCTCATGGAGGACTCCCTGATACTTAAGTTAGAACACTGATATCGAGAGAGAATTATTATTAGAATAAATAGTGTCCCTTGAATATATTGAAACATCCCTTATTTATAGGATTAGAATTATCTCCTTCAAAGTTAAGAATTAGAATTTTACATGGTTTTAGAGACCTTTCAAGTTACTAATCCTTAGATAGTTAAACTTCCTAAGAATTTTATCATTTACTGGATTTAATATACTTCTAAAATACAAAGTGATTGAAATTATTATATTACCCTTTATTAATAGGGTTTTAGATATAGCATGTGGCTACTAACCATTGATGAGTTTTTTTATCCACATCATTAATTTTCACCCATACTTATTTTTTTAAAGGAGTACTTAATTATTATTATTTTTGGCGCCCATGACGTTAATTCTTGGCCACTATGACCTTAATTCTGCCCCCATGACCTTAAT
Source organism: Panax quinquefolius (assembly GCA_020205615.1). Lineage (NCBI taxonomy): Eukaryota > Viridiplantae > Streptophyta > Magnoliopsida > Apiales > Araliaceae > Panax > Panax quinquefolius. The sequence continues at coordinate 61,484,447 of CM035161.1, forward strand.
TTCGGGCCTCTATGGCCTTGATTCTGACCTCAATGACTTTAATTTTTAGCGCTCATGTCACTAATTCTAGGCCCCCATGGCCTTGGCTTTGATTATGGGTTCCATGACTTTAATTTTAGACTTCACAACCTTAATTCTGGGCCTCCATGACCTTGATTATAGCCTACATAACCTTAATTTTGGGTCTCCATGACCTTAATTATAGGTCCCCATGACCTTGATTCTGGTGTCCATGACTTTAATTATGGGCTCTATGACCTTGATTTCGGTCTTCATGGCTTTAATTATGGGCCTCCATGACTTTAGTTTTGGTGCAATGCTACTTTTTTTATGGGTCTCATTTTTTTGGTCTACATTCAACTTGTGAATGATACCTCATAAATTGGGGATCAATTTCTGATATATAGTTGTTGTCAAGATCAGCATTTTTTCAATAAAATTGGGATTAGTTCCTTTACAAGTTATCATCTTTGCTCTTTATTCTTATCCCTCATAACTAAAGAATTAATAGGTAAGACTTGCCTCCCAGCACTATTGTGCTTCATGGCTTATAAGAAGCAGCTTCTAGCTACTTTCAGATCACCCTTGACTTTCTCTATTTCACTTGTTGTTGGAAACTTCAATTCCATATGATATGTAGAGGCAATGCCTTATATTAATTTAGTCATATCCTACCAAGGATTATGTTGTATGATGAACGTGTTTTCACAACAAAAAAGTGATCATATTGGTGGATTGATTTGGTGTTGAAGCGCTAGTATTCATCATGATTTTTTGGAGTGTGAAAGAGAATATGATTTTTTGTTCGTTTCCCACAGACGATGCCAATCTGATGTGTCAATTAGCAACCTTCAAATTAGGGCTTCGATCAACCCACGAACCTTAACTTTGACCGTCGCTTGATTGCCTTGAATTCACCAAAAACCTGCAAAAAGTCCACCGGAATTGGGGGTTCTGGGAGGACTGCTTAAGTCAGGGCACTTATATGTAGAGAGAGAATTTTTATTAGAGTAAATAGTGTCCATTGAATATACTAGAACATCCTTCATATATAGCATGAGAGTCCTCTCCTTCAAGAGTTAGGAATTAGAATCCTCCATGGTTTTAGAAACCTTTCAGGTTACCAATCCTTAAATGGTTAAACTTCCTAAGAATTCTATCATTTACTAGATTTAATATACCTCTAGAATACTCAATGCATGAGGAAAATTAATATATTACCCTTTATTAATAGAGTTATAGAAATAACATATGGTCACTAGCCATTGGTAAATTATTTTTATCCACACTAGAAAATATTGATTATGTATATTAAACATAAAGAGTATTGATGAGTCCTTGAAAGGTTCAATTATAACAAATTGATCCTTTACTATGATGCATCCAACAGAGTCTCCTGCTACATTTGGTGTTTAAGTGGGTAAATTTAATTTATTTGTAAGGTCACTGAAAATTGTCAAAAGATTCGCAAGATCTCTTGTTGGGTATGATAGTTGTTTTAAGGGTGATGTTAGGATATCAAATTCTTGGCTATGGGGCTTGTATTCAGGTGAGCTTGCCTGGTTTATGTATTCAAGTGGGTTGACTTTTCAAAGTGGCCCAAATGGCCTATTACTTGCTATGACTTACTCATTTCTTAGTAAATTTCATTTCCATTTGGTTTTCTTATTTACTACTAACCCAATTTATTTCATTCCATAATTAGTTATTTCCTAACTTTTGATCTGTATAAATATATTACATGTTTAATAATGCATGCAAAATTAGAAATCACATTTCTAATTCATAATTTAACTTTATTGAAACATTTACATTTGTCTATTATATTGTGTACAAAAATTTTATGATTTTACATCTTATGTAAAATGACTTAGTTTAGGGATCAAACTTATTAGATTGACCAAATATTAGAGTTTAATCTCTATAATAACTAAGTTGTTCCTGACCATAAGACGAACATAGAGCTAAATGTAATATTACTCTAAGATCGTAGAGTAAATTGAAGATAATCAAATATCGTAGAGTAGAAGCATGATCGTAGCGCCAGAATCGTAGGGTCACTAAAATTTGTGGGTTATGTTTGTTTGCAAGAATTATAATACCGGGATTATAAATCTCAAGACTATTAATCTTAGGATTATAATCCTGGGATTATAATTATAATCTAAAGACTATTAAGTCATTTTATAATCCCTAGACTAATAGTCCAGAGTCTAAATTTAAAAACAAACAAGACACTTGGAGATTAATAGTCCTATTCCGAGTATAATTCTTGCAAACAAACATAGTTGTAGAGTAGAAAAGTCAATCTACCTTTTACTGTGTGGAAACCCAAATCGTATAGTGTAGTCGTCTGACAAGTCAATAGAAAGTTATGACAAGGTTCGTAAACCTTAAAACTTGACCCTCCGAGGTTATCCTCAGATGATTTTGAGATAGAGACAAGTTGACAAAGGTTCTATCTAACATCTATATTAGTATAGCCAAAGGACGTGACTCCTACTGCACCGTTCACAATACTGAAGAAAACGACTTGAGGTGGTTCAAAGAGACAACAATTTGAAGTTAAATAATTGAAGAATGATAAGTGTCCATATTGAAGACTTCTCTAAGGCCTAAGGGATTAAATTGTACATAATTTTTAAATCACTAATAAAAAAAGAGAAATTTAACTTCAAAAAGAGTACATTATGCCACTATTCCATAATTCGCAAAATATCAGTCCATGCATTAATGCCTCTAAATAAGGGTGTAAATGACCCGAGTCGATCCGAGTATTAAATTTTTTGGATTTGATTCACAAAATTTATCGAGTATAAAGTAAGGTTTGATTGAGACTCGTTTAGCTACCGAGTCGAGCACGATCTCGAATCGAGCCCAACCAGTTTGAACTTTTCAAACGAATATGATCTAAGTATCAATAGAAAATTATAATTTAAGGATGTTCGAGTAATTTATTGAACTTTAAAATTTGTTCATATTTGAATCATTTATATTTTGACTCGAGCTCGAATCGAACTTTTAGTCGAGTGAGTACGAATCGAGCCCGAACTGTTTGCTTATTTTAATGTCGTACCTCTAAATTAGCAATGTAAATATCATCTTCCACAATTCCGTCATATTAAATGTGTACAGTTATATTAACTTTTTTTATGGCTAGTCTAACCATTTATAGTCCAATAAAAGGCACTATGAGGGAAAGAAAATAAGTTGTACATTTAGATTATTATTTTAGCTTTATATTAAATTTGTTCTGTTTGTAAATTAAATGGTATAATTTGTAGCGCTCCCAAATTCGGGTATCTTTTCCCACGGACCTGGTGCGTCACGATACAACATCTTTATACACATTTTATAATTACTGCGGAAGATATAAATATAAATTGTTTATACAATAAAATTTTACAACATAACCCCAAGGTTTATAACCTTAACATAATACATACATGCAATAACTTAAAAGGTTTACAATGTCATTTGCATCAGATAACTTAATGGTTTTAAATGCATAATAGTCTACTCTTGGAATTTGCCTTTGCCTCTGTCTTCCTTCAAGCCTTCATCTTGATATGAAATTTTGTTGTCATGATATAGCAAGGGTGAGCAACTATTTGGCCCAGCAACTTTAAGTACAATTAAGATATATCATGATTGAAAAGGAATAAGCTGTCAAATTTTCAACAATATAATGATTGTGAAAGAGCATGAATTAGAATTTCAATAATTGAATGACTGAACCAATAATGCGGAGTGGTCAACAATGACCCTGAACAAATTCAACTGAACCTTTATGGTAATCAAGGTGATCAACCTTTCATACCTGATGAACATATGCAAAATGCACTATGTGCGAATCAATAATCAAAGATGTAAAATAATGAACAATGACTATCCAACATGCTTGAAAGATAATAACTCGAGTTTGAGTTAGGGAACTTGCCTTGGCCGTTGACTACTGCTACACAATTTAATTTAACTTCGTTCGAAAGACCTATAATTAATAATATTGATCTCTCAATTAAAATAATACATTATAATATATACTACTGCTATTTACAGTCATCATATAGCTTAAACATATTATCACGTATTCCTAACAGTCGTTAGAACACATAAAAATAGGTATCAAGTCAAACTATTTCAGTCTGGTTTGATTTCGGTATTATTTTGACGTTCCGATTGTGTTATCGGATAATTATCGAGTTTATTTTTAATAAAACTCTATTTAAAATCTTCAATAGTATCTTAGATAATTTAATTATCATTTATAATATTTTTCAAAAACTCATAATAATTTTTAAATAATTATTATCATTTATAATGATTTTTCAATCATTAATATCAATTTTGAATGATTTAATTGCTAAATAATTTCATTATCATTAATATTTAAATAAAATAAAATATTAATGAAATCCATGTTAAAATATTAAAAGTTATTTATTATAACTCAAAATATTTTAAAACCTTAATATTACCTTTAAATGATTTTTAAAACATTTAAAATCATTTTTAAATAAGTATCATTAATATTAAGATATTAATAAAATTCATGTCAAAAGATTAAAAGTCATATATTATAACTTAAAATATTTTTAAAACCTTAATATTACATTTAAATGATTTTTAAAATATTTAAAATTATTTTTAGATAATTATCATTAATATTAAGATATTAATGAAATTCATGTCAAAATATTAAAAGTTGTATATTATAATATAAAATATTTTTAAAACCTTTATATCATTTTTAAAACAAAAAATTATTTTAAATAATTTATTTAATAAATTTATTAAATAAATTTATCATTAATATTTAAATAATTTAAAATATTAATGAAATTTATGTCAAAATATTAAAAGTTAATTTTTAAAACTTAATTATGAATTATTCATAATTATTTTCTATTTATTTTAATTAATATAATTAATTTGTATTAAAACTGTCGCTAAAAGCCTATCGCGACAAAAACTGTCGCTATAGGTGTTCTTTAGCCTTGAAGAGCAGTCAAGTCAACTCTTTAAAGCCTACTTTAACTATCTTTAATTTTTAGTTCATGAAGTTTCTGGGCATGAGAATGTATCATTGATGTAGTATTGATGTAATAGTACAAGTACATATCAAATTTGGGGTCTAACTACATCATATCATGAAAATATTGATGGTCAAACTAGCCAACTAAGGCTGTTCTTGAGTTCTGGAATTTTCAGAATTGACAGTCAGTGTTGAGTAGCATACTTTGAGCTTTAATAACTTTGATTCTATGTGTTATCTAAGTGATCCAGTGTCTCACTCTTGTTGTAGACATGTCAGGCTACAAAAGTGATACACTGGCTTAGCCTAAAAATATCACATGAGAGAGATCTAGCTAGTCAAACTACCTGTCAGAGCTTGTTCTTCAATTTTCTGGAATTTTCAAAAAATTTGATTTTCAGCTTGGTCAATCCATATTTGACCATTACTAACTTGAAATCTGTTGATGTAATGGATAATCCATTGTCAGAATTTTGTAGTCATATGTCAGTGTACAAAAGTGATACACTTAGACAAGCTAACAACATAACACGAAGAAGATCTAAGCCTTGCAAAAGCTTGTCAGACCTTTCTGAGCAGAATCTGGATTTTCCAGAAAATTTTTCATTGCTGGTCAACCATGTTTGACCATGAATAACTTTAAATCTAAACATGATATGGACATGATTCCACTTCCAATTTACTCTCCTCATGACATACTATAACAATGATACACTTAACATATCTAATAATTAACAGATCAAGTTCTACAGGCCTTGACATTTGACTATCAAACCATATTTTTAGGGTTTTTCCAACTTGCTTAAATCTTTATTTTTATGCATTTAAATGTTATGGATCCATGATTTAACAACATAGATAACTACATAACATAACATAGAACATATTTTAACACAAAAACTGAAAATCTACATAAGCATACAAGATCTAGCTTAAGGTTAGGGTTTATACCTTTTTGAACCAACTTTTGATTGCTCCTTTTTTAATCTAATCTTGTATGGCTATGAGGTGTTCTTGGCTTGACTTATGGCTTAGTTTTACTCTAAAATTTGTGGCTTATGAGAGAGAGAGAGAGAGAGAGAGAGAGAGAGAGAGAGAGTTGGCTATAATTAGTGATAGGTCTTCATTTTTTTAGTATTTTGATGATAACAATTATTGGTAATATAATCTTCTATTAAGTTTATCATTTTGTATATTATATTATTTATTTTAATATTTTCTATATTTGAATTAATTTTTATCGACCTTGATAATTTAAATATCAAGTGTTAAATAAATTGATTCATATAAACATTTTCAAGGCAAGGAAATCCTATTTTCTTTTAAAACTCACAAAAATAAAATTGGGCACAAATTATTTTATTGCATGCATGTATATATATATGTGTGTGTGTGTGTGTGTGTGTGTCTTATATATATATATATATATATATATATATATATATATATAACCGTGTATGTGTGTGTGCAAAATATAAAGTGACTATCTTTTTGGGACAAATGAAGTGGCCACGCGGAAATTGAATGTGCTTCATTTGACTGCATTTATTACTTAAGTTGATGGAAATAGAAAGGAACCTTTTTACTTGGGCTGACATTTGAATTAGCAATCCGCGTAAAAATTTTACATGCTTCATCCGAACCATCCATTGCAAAACAATTAAATCCAAACCATTATTTTAAATCAAACCTTCAAAAATTACCTTTTTTCCCCGACTTCAAAAATTCTATAAATAGGGAGTCTTTCATTCATTTGATTTTTACCAATTTAAGTAAAAAGAAAAGCTTACTCTAATTGTCTACATACTCTCTTTAAAGCTTTATATCTCTTCTTACCAAAGGTTTGATTATTTGAGAAGAGGAAATTGGTCCAAATAATTGAGATAAGTCATTTGAGTTAACTTAATTGAATTATTTCTTACTTGTTTTAAATTTATAGATATACGAATATAAATTGTTATACACAATTTTATATATTTCTATTTTATCTATTTATCAAATAAAAAGTAATACTTAGACGCCGAAAGGATACGGAGATATTCCTCTACGGAGAGGAAATCGAACCGCACGATTTCTTATAGTACTAAGTAATTTTTTATTTATATTATTTATATAAATATTGTAAAATAGATATACATTTGATAGTTCAAAACAACACTAAGATATTCCTCCAAAAACAGTGAATCATCCGAACCGAATTTAAAAATCTAAAGTGATCTATTCAACATATTTATATAAATATCAATTGTAAAAATATAAATTTTGTCAAACTTAGACGCCGAAAGGCTACGGAGATATTCCTTTTAAGTGAGGGAATAGAATCGTACGATTCCTTATAGTACTAAGTGACTTTATTTATAAATCACATAATAGATAAAATATTATTATATATTATCTGAGTTAAATAAATATATTTGTTATATCAAGTAATGTTTAACTAATTAAATTGATATACTTGATAATTATTGCTTAAATTGATTTATTCAGTTAATCACAAGTATTTTAACACAAAATCATTCATATAATACTTGTTAGAGAATATCTGAGAAACAAGTCTTTTTAATCCATAGAAAAACACTCTTTATTATAAAGAATAAATAATTCTTTATAAAATTGTATTAAAATTATTTATCTGCTTATACAAAAGCATCTTTCAGTAGAAGCTAAAATTTACTTGTTTGCTTATTCGAGAAGCACATTTTACACAAAACATAAAAGTAATTTAAACTTTTATAACGGTGCATAAATTTACTGTGACGCCCCCAAAATAGGTAAACACAACCCATTCTGAGTCACCAAATACATGGTACAGAATTTAAATACAACTTCATTTATAAAATACGATAAAAACGTAACTGAGAGTTTTAACACGAATATTGTCTCATAGACAATATCCAAACTCAAATAGAGTCCTCATTACAATTATTATCACACTATTTTATATAATAGTGAGGACTAATATAGCCACTATCTCGAACCGTCACTCCATTCCACGACTAGTCCCGGCTATGTTCTAATTTTCTGAAGAGAATCATGAAAGCAAAGGGTGAGCTCAACTAGCCCAGTAAGAAATATTATGACTAAGATAATGCAGAATAAATCATCGTTAGCCTTCAATAGTGTTAAACTGATAGAATATAATAAACAACAAGTTTAACTGCTGCGGAACAAGTAATCCATTAGAAGAGTCAAGTAGAGCATGATATCTACTATCTTCTATGATTTAAAAGTTCATCATCAATATTTTATCACTGTAACACACTCAATAAATAATCCACTGAATTATCCATGTACTACGGGCCAAGGATATTCGTTAGTATCACATCCACGAATCATTCATGCACTACGGGCCAAGAATATTCGTTATTATCACCAATGGTCATGATCATGCTAACAAATGTCCATCAATGCACTACGGGCCTATGAGGACTTTTACCACATCATTTATAACATTACAGGTCATGATTATATCGATACATAGTCATAATCATACCAATCAACAGTCCATCTATGCACTACTGGCCAAAGATGACTTTCATCACAATATAAACATGAGGATGATAATAATGATATAAAAATTCAATTAAGTAAGTGCAAAGATAAATTTTAAAGATTTATAAATCAATTTATCCAGAGTTCAAGAATGTCCAAATTGTCAACATGATACTGCTTTGTGGAGTAAAATTCAAAAATAATATTGTATCACAAATAATTTGGAGAGAAAAAAAAATAATTTTTGTCATGAATAGTACCTCGGGTGAATAGTACTTTAAAAATAGTACTCCGTGAATAGTACCCCGACATGAAAAGATTAAAAATTTATCAAAAATATTCAGAATAATATATCCGTGAATAGATACTAGATGAAGTGCAAATTTTAAGAATATTCTACTAATTTCAAGGAGTATAGAAACAATACTTAACAAAAATGAGTGTAGAATTCAGAATCTGAAACAAAATAATATTACTTACATACTACAGAGTATGGAAAAAAATATCATTTTATATGAATATTGAACAAAAATAATATCCCTTACCTTAAAAAGAAAGTACTTCTGACTGGTATAGCGGGGATATCCTTGAAGAAAACTTGGCGCTATTTTCTACACTCAAATCTTTCTTAAACTCTAAAGAAATACACTCAATATTATAGAAGAAGAATTCTCTGATTCTGGTGTGATTTTCATTTCTAAACTAAGCATCCTATTTATAGGAGAATGAAAGGATACTATTTGAATTTAGAATATCATGAACCAACAGTAACAATCACGGGCGAAGAATTCATCTGATTTTCTTATTTTTACTATTCATCACTATGTAATAAAATATTCTAGTAAATTAAAAACTTTAAATAAAATATAAATATTCTATTTATAATCTAATAAAACAAAACTTATATATATATATATATATATATATATATATATATATATATATATATATACACTAACAAACTTTATAATAAAGCGGAGATAACTTTCTACCGATGATTTTGAAAAATGAGTAAGTGGGGTCCATATAATAAGTAAAATTTAAAACAAATACTTCATAAAAATACCCCTCTATTTATCTCAATTCACTTGGCTTCACTAAACACATTTTTAATAACATTTATTCATCATTATTATAATTCACAATATTAACGACTAGATCATTCCCAGAAAAGAGGGGGCTTTCCGATAAGGATTTTTCCTTATTGGCGCACAATTAGGTGACCTAACCCATTGAGAGAATTTTTTATGAAGTATTTGTTATAAATTTTGGCGTATTATTTGGACCCCCACTTACCCATTTTTCAAAATAATCGGTAGAAAATTTTTAGTATATATATAATTATATATGATTGGGATATGGGAGAAAGTGACATGTGGGATAGGGCCCACATGTTGGAAGATAAAATTGGGGTTGGGGGGAGGAAACATGTTTAGGAGGGTGTATTTGAAAGTAGTATGCACACAAGCCAATCATGTTTGATGATAAAGCATATACTTTGTAACAATCTTATTCATTTATTAATAAAAAGTGTTAATTTATTAAAGGCTTTTAAATATCTACATGATGCTGTTTTATAATATGTGATAAACCCATAGTTTTAAGCAATGCTTTTAGAATAATGATGATGATCATTCTAATGAGATCTAAATTCTTAGAAAGCTTAAAACTAAAATAGTTCCCAATCGTTGGATTACTAAATTGGGGATTAGTGAATCCGGATAGATTGGTACATACGTTGCTTTCTCATTGGATGAGGATGATTGATCTCATGATCATTTGTGTGGAGACACTAAAGCAAGTATGTAGGTGCTTATTAGAGAATAAGTTCACTGAACGTGGCTCGCTAAGGAATACCTAATGGAGTTTTATTTTCCTGTCAATAGGAATTCCTGTAATGATAGTAGTACAAGTAATCCTTGGACTTGAGATCATTATAGCATCTTGTGTATGATGAGTTATACTTTGACTTATTCCTTAAGACCCTTAGGGTATATCAAAGGGTATGCTTGGGTATAATAAGTTGTACATGGAGATAATGTATGATCAATAAAGAATCTACCACTTCTAATAAAAGAAGAGAAATGTCCTATGTGATTCGATAAATGACAACCCAGTAGTCCTTGGCCAAGGGAGAATGAAATTAGAAAGGAGTTTCTAATTTGCATTATTTGGAGTTGTGCATTTAAGGATCGAAATACATATAATTAAATAAAATAAGACTTGATAAAGAATTCCATATCTTATATTTAATTGGGACATCAGTATGGTGGAAGGATTGAATTGTCATTTAAGAACTATTTACTCAAAGGTTCTTTTATGATTAATGTTGAAATCTATATTATCCGGAAAGTCATTGATCGCTAGGAGACTTATCCCTATGTAGAATAAATATTATTTATTTAAATAAATTAATTATTTAATTTATTTATTTAAATAAGATTATTATTGTTTCTAATTGATTTATTCACAACCGGTTTAATATGGAGAACCTAAAGGGTCACACCATAAAAGGAAGAATAATTATTTAAGAAGTTAATGGCATAATCGTAATAATATATTTAGTATATTTAATTTAATCTATGGTGATAGAATAAATTAAATAGCTTAATATTTATTATTTAATATTTTAGAAATATTAAATATAAATTAATAAGAGGAGTCTTATTAATATTATTACAATTATTATTATTTAATTTCTAAAAGAGTTTAGGAATTAATTTAATATAAGTACTCTCATTTATTCCTAATAGGATTAGGAGGAAAAATTAATTAAAGAAGTTTAATTAATTATCCCTAATAAGATTAGGGAGCCCATTTAATTAAAAGAGTTTAATTAAATACCTTATTTTATTAAATAAGGTTAATCGATATCTTTATAAGAGAGAGTCTTATATCGTATATCAAGATAGATACTGTAATTCAATTGTTGGAAAGTACACCCCCTTTTTCTATAGAGATAGGAAAAACTAGGGTTGAGCCAATATCCCTTCTTCTTGAATCATTATTCTTTCTTGGTGGATCACCTCTAGAGGCCAAACATATGGGTGGCTAACATTGATCAAAGGAAGGAACAAAACCCCGGTGGATTCAAGTTGAACGCGAAAGGATTTGGAGGTGAACTTGTACCTGAGGAAGCTCGATCTTCAAGGGTATGATTTTATTCTTTATCTTTTCGTTTAATTAATAATTGTGCATAAAGGGTGATCCGGGTATATGGTTTGTAAATAATTTTAAACTCTGATTTTATACGCTTCCGCATTATTTTTGCAATTTGATTGCGTTCTTGAATATTACAAACCCAACAGTGGTATCAGAGCCAAGCCTTTATGTTAATTATTAATTGTCAAATTTAATATGTATATTGATATGTGTTTATAACAATTTAATTGGGCATAATTTTGTTATATAAAATTTTAAAAAAAAAACGGATCCGTGATTCGCTGCTATGATTTCAAGTGCTCTTGTTGTATATGATCCAACGTGGCCCATTTAATGGTGAGTAGGAGGATTCGGCAGGAACATGAGATCCATATGCCACGTGACTGGTACAATTCACATGTTGCATTAAATTTTTTTTTTTAAAAAGCAAGGAACAAATTACATATATGAATTAATCCCACGTGCTTCTTATATTTTTTAAGGAAGTCAGGAGCTTGAATCATTAAAAGGAACAGATATGTATATATATATATATATATATTATGGTTATATATATATATAATATATATTACGAATATATATATATATATATATATTCTTAATTATTATATAATTAAAATAAAAGTTTATTTTAATTTTAAAATAAAAGGTTTATTTTAATATTAAAATATAAAGTTTTATTTTAATTTTAATAATTTTATAATTAAAATAAAAGGTTTATTTTAATCTTAAAATAAAAGGTTTATTTTAATATTAAAATAAAAGATTTATTTTAATTAGAATTTCATGCTAACTAATTAGAGTTGGAATTGGATTCCATAATAACTAATTGGAGTTGAAATTGGATTTTATTTTTCCTAAAATAAAGGAGTTTATTTGTTAATAGGAAAGTAAATCCATCTTTCCTTAAATAAAGGAGTTTGTTTAGATATGAAATAAGATTTCATATTATTCAAAATAAAAGAGTTTATTTGTGAATAGGAAAGAGAATCCATATTTCCTTAAATAAAGGAGTTTATTTAAATATGAAATAAGATTTCATATTATTCAAAATAAAGGAGTTTATTTGTGAATAGGAAAGAATATCCGTGTTTCCTTTAATAATTTTTTTTTTTTTTACATGGAATTGGATTCCATAATTAATTAAAATAAAAGAGTTTATTTTAATTAAAGATTTTTTTTATATACATGGAATTAGATTCCATAATTAATTAAAATAAAGGAGTTTATTTTGATTAAAGATTTTGATTAAAATAAAATAGTTTATTTTATTCAAAATTGGATAAATTAAAATAAAATAGTTTTATTTTAATTTAAATTTGGATTAAAATAAAGGAGTTTATTTTGATTCAAAAATAGATTTTATACTAACTAAATTTGCCCATTAAATGATATCAATATATATATATATATATATATATTAAATGTTTATTATTCATAAGATGAATGTTATTTATTGATGCATATGGTGATGTGTATGATAATAAATGGGATTGATTATGGACTATTGACCAATATGATTGGATTTTATTTTAGTTGGATGCATGAATGTATGGGTTTTATTAAATTGGGTCTGCATGACTGCCTTCTCTAATTTTTCTTAATGTAAATTCTATCTCCTCCCTATGTACTTTCCCTTCGATCACGATCAAGGTTTCTATTTATTTTAAATAATTTTGTAATAGGAATAGTTAGAATTATTTTAAAAATTGGAGATCAAGGAGCAAGGAGGCGCTTGAAGACCCGTTTGTAATGGAGCCTGTGTTTAAATATAATAGTTATATTTAAATATTATTTCTTGCACCCCTAGGGTTTGACCTTTTGGTTCACTTGGTGGCTCTAGTGAACCAAACTAGAATAAAAGTCCATAATCAATCAAAGGTAGAATATAGTATTCTATATGTGCATGCTTATACTATATATATTATATATTATGCAAACATGCTTCAGCATGTTCATTAATATAACGCGTATTTTATATATATATATAAATGTATGCGCTAAACAAGATGAGACAAATTAATAACAAACCCCTCAATTTTTTATATTAAGTCCTAAGCGTTCAAAGATATTTGGAATATCGAGCGTCGCCTTCTAGCATGATAAAATTAATAGAGTATTAAATATTTAATATGAGTTTGTTGTGTCACCACAAGGCAAGTATTAAGTATTTAAGATGTTAATTTATCACATTTGATGCTTATAAAGAAAATTGAACAATATTGTTTTGTTGTGTCACCACAAGGATGATATTTTTCTTTTTGAATATATGGAGTGCTAGGTCGGACTTAACTTGGATAATTTTGATTCGGATGTGCCACCACTTGATCAAAATAATCTAAGAGGCAAAATACAAGGAGTTGCATAGTTGATGTAATTGACAAAAGTTGTCTACCTATTTATTTATATATAGTTTGTTGTGTCACCACAAGGCTATATACATTTGAAATGGGATCCTTATTCTCACTAGCAAATCTTTAATTAGATTTTGCCGAACTATATAAGTGAGGGTAATATAGTTTGAAGAAAATAGTGGGAGATACCAATTTAAAACAAGACCTAAATTATTTTGGTAATTAATAAAAGAATGTATGTTAAAATGTTGTTAATTACAAATTCATTTACGTAATTTTACAATGTCTAAAATTACTATCAACTGCGAAAAACATATTAGATGTTATTTAATTGACCGTATTAAACGGATTGGTTAAGGAATTTGAGAATAGTTCTCATAATTTGAAAAGCTATCTTATGTCCATATCGCTATATCCCGCAATGGTTGCGCATAATGCCTCGAGGAAGAGATTGCTACTTTTAGAAAGTGGCAAGATGATGCACATGATTAGCTCAATGCATCATGCTCGTATCCATGAGTAACAAGCTTCAAACGTCGACTGAAACTATGGATACTTCTACTATACTCCCTCGCACGTCAAGTAGTTGATGGTGAGGAAAGTAGGGACCGATAGATATCGGATATCTAAGGAGCTCTTCCGATCTAGAATGGCCAATGGCACTACAAAGATAGATAAAAGTCCTTAACATTATCAATTTGATTGATCAATTAGACAACGAGTTTTGTCATGGATGGAGAGTTGAGCCAAGATTTGATCTTGCACTCACTTAGGACTCCTTTCACAATCACGTGAATTTTCATATGAACAAGCTAGATATCACCTCGCCGATTTTCTTAACATATTGAAAAATGTTGAGAGTCACTTTCCAATCAAGAAAGATCAAGTCTTACTGGTAGGGGCCAAAGGATCTTCTGAAAAGAAGAACGATTCAAAGAAGGTAAATAGAAAGGCGTAAACAAAGGATAATAAGAGCAAAATCGATCACGGATAGCAAAGGAGTTTGCTACCACCGCTATAAGCCCCGACACCGGAAAGAAAGCTGAGAAGCATCTTGCAGAGGCTAACCAAAGAAGCTTAGTGAAGTTTCGGTTACAATACAGTTTTTGTTCATGATTGAAATAAATTTTTTCTTTAAGTCAAGGTTCTACTTGGGTATTGGATACCGACTTTGGTTATCATAAATATAAATTTATGAAGGGACCAAACAGAAGTAGAAAGCTAAACAAGTATAAGTAATCCTATGTGTGGGAAATGAAGCAAAGGTTGCAACATTAGCCATAGAAACTTATAGTTTAAGACCGCTACTGGCAAATCTATTAAGTCAATAAGTTGTTATTGTATTTTAGTTCTCGTTGAAAACATTATTTCCATTTTATTGTTGGACAATGAAATCTTTGGTATTATAATTAAGAACAATTGTTGTTCTATTTATAATAATAATGTTTTGTATAGAACTGGAATATTACTTAATAAATTTTGTATACTTGACTTACGTGAAAAATTATTTTGTAAATTGAACAAACTAGTATAAGAAAAGGAGATGATCATTCAAAGAGTTGAATGTATGTATTTGTTGAAATACAAGTGTGAATTATTTAAAAGGTTCAAAGAATTCAGAAGTGAAACAAATTGGCAATGTATTAAGATTCTTTGATTAGATCAAGGAATAAATACTTGTGCAATAAGTTTTCGGATCATCTCAAATGGTTTTCTCATAATGGACACATCCCGATACGCAATAATTGATTGATGTATCTCGAAAGGAAAAATCATACCTTGTTGGACATGGTGCGGTCCATAATGATTTTACCGACATTCCAAGTATCCTTCAGGATCATGTCCTAGAAATGGTCTGCATATCTTAAAAGGTAACCTCAAAATCCACCCCAAGACTCCATAAAAGTTATGAACAGGGAGGATTCCTAATCTTAAGTATGTTAAGATAAGGGGTTGTCCAACTTATGTGAAAAGGTTTCAAAGGATAAGCTTGGGACAAGATTTGACATGTACAGATTTGTGGGACATCCTAAAGTAAGTTTAGGGTATATGTTCTATAATTCTACTTAGCAAAAGGTGTTTGTTACGAAACACGCTACCTTCTAAGATAAAGGTGTTTATCATTGAAGGGGCTAGTGGGAGGATTATAGATCTTGAAGAGTTCAAGAACCACAAAACACTATAAGTCAAATAAGAGGAACCTATAGATAGACCAATTGTACCACAACCGAATCGTAAATCTGGAATAGTACCGAAGATACCTAGGAGGTATGAATTCATCATAGATGATAATGATGAGGTACACATCATAGAAGATGATGATCCGATTACATCTGATGAGGTAAGAGTTCTAGTGTACAAAAGGGACAAGTGGGAGCGCCGCGACATTCCTAATATTATATGTTGATATACTACGGATAAGGAATGACATACTAATGCTACAATTAGTAATAATAAAGTTGTCTAAACATTCCTCCATGAATGGTTTGGGAAGAGTATCTTAATTGGGGATATAAATCTATATAGATAGATTTAAGAGGATGCTCGACTTAACCCAAGGAATGTATATTCATTTGATGCTAAAGTCGTTTAGCATGGCAAACTCCAAGAGATGTCTCATGTTGATGAGCTATGGAGTGTATCTCTCTTAATAGTCCCCACAGACTCCTGAAAAGAGAGGTCGCATGAGTGACTATCATGTATGCAATGAAATGTACGAGACCTGATGTTGATCAGTCATATTATGGAGAAGTTCACTATGAGTCAGTGAAAAACATTTTAAAGTGCTTAACCGGTACTAAGGATGTGATCATATTCATGGTGGGTCTAAATTAAAACTAGAGGGCTTAATGAGACTCAAGTTTTCGCATGCACTAAGATGATGAGAAAATCCACTTTAAGGTAAAGCGTTATCACGAACGATGGTGCGTTGAATGGGAAAGGTTCCAAACAAAGAAAGAGTTCTTTGGTTTAGTGATAAAGACAAAGTATATAGCTATAAATGAAGTCGCAAGTTGATTGTTTGGATTAAAAGTTTATTACGTGAACTAGGAATAGTTCCTAAGTCTCATCTTGGATCTAAACATGTGTTGTGGCACTTTCATTTGATTATTAGAATCATTGAAAGATGAGAAATCACTATAGAGATAGTGGACTCTCATGAACAACATTACATATCCATTAACTAAAGCTTATCCAACAGCAGGATAATCGTCACTTAGAGAAGAAGAGTATAAGATACCATGACGATTGGCTTTAGTGCAAGTGGGAGATTGAAAGTAGTATGCACACAAACCAATCATGTTTGATGATAAAGCATATACTTTGTAATAATCTTATTCATTTATTAATAAAAAGTGTTAATTTATTAAAGGCTTTTAATTATCTACATGATGCTGTTTTATAATATGTGATAAACCCATAGTTTTAAGCAATGCTTTTAGAATAATGATGATGATCATTCTAATGAGATCTAAATTCTTAGAAAGCTTAAAACTAAAATAGTTCCCAATCGTTGGATTACTAAATTGGGGATTAGTGAATCCGGATAGATTGGTATATACGTTGCTTTCTCATTGGATGAGGATGATTGATCTCATGATCATTTGTGTGGAGACACTAAAAGCAAGTATGTAGGTGCTTATTAGAGAATAAGTTCACCGAAGCATTGGCTCGCTAAGGAATACCTAATGGATTTTTATTTGCTGTCAATAGGAATTTCAGTAGTGATAGTAGTACAAGTAATCCTTGGACTTGAGATCATCATAGCATCTTGTGTATGATGAGTTATACTTTGACTTATTCCTTAAGACCCTTAGGGTATATCAAAGGGTATGCTTGGGTATAATAAGTTGTACATGGAGATAATGTATGATCAATAAAGAATCTACCACTTCTAATAAAAGAAGAGAAATGTCCTATGTGATTCGATAAATGACAACCCAAAGAGTCCTTGGTTAAGCGAGAATGAAATTAGAAAGGAGTTTCTAATTTGCATTATTTGAGTTGTGCATTTAAGGATCGAAATACATATAATTAAATAAAATAAGACTTGATAAAGAATTCCATGTCTTATATTTAATTGGGACATTGTATGGTGGAAGGATTGAATTGTCACAGTAACTATTTACTCAAAGGTTCTTTTATGATTAATGTTGAAATCTATATTATCCGGAAAGTCGTTGATCGCTAGGGAGGCTTATCCCTATTGTAGAATAAATATTATTTATTTAAATAAATTAATTATTTAATTTATTTATTTAAATAAGATTAGAATTGTTCTAATTGATTTATTCACAACCTAGGTTTAATATGGAGAACCTAAAGGGTCACACTATAAAAGGAAGAATAATTATTTAAGAAGTTAATGGCATAATCGTAATAATATGTTAAGTATATTTAATTTAGTCTATGGTGATAGAATAAATTAAATAACTAATATTTATTATTTAATATTTTAGAAATATTAAATATAAATTAATAAGAGGAGTCTTATTAATATTATTACAATTATTATTATTTTAATTTCTAAAAGAGTTTAGGAATTAATTTAATATAAGTACTCTCATTTATTCCTAATAGGATTAGGAGGGAAAATTAATTAAAGGAGTTTAATTAATTATCCCTAATAAGATTAGGGAGCCCATTTAATTAAAAGAGTTTAATTAAATACCTTATTTTATTAAATAAGGTTAAGCGATATCTTTATAAGAGAGTCTTATATCGTATATCAAGATAGATCTGCTAATTCAATTGTTGGAGAGTACACCCCCTTTTTCTATAGAGATAGGAAAAACTAGGGTTGAGCCAATATCCCTTCTTCTTGAATCATTATTCTTTCTTGGTGGATCACCTCTAGAGGCCAAACATATGGGTGGCTAACGTTGATGAAAGGAAGGAACAAAACCCCGGTGGATTCAAGTTGAGCGAAAGGATTTGGAGGTGAACTTGTACCGAGGAAGCTTCGATCTTTAAGGGTATGATTTTATTCTTTATCTTTTCGTTTAATTAATAATTGTGCATAAAGGGTGATTAAAGGGTATATGGTTTGTAAATAATTTTAAACTCGATTTTACACGCGCTCGCATTATTTTTGCAATTTGATTCGTTCTTGAATATTACAAACCCATGATATATATATATATATATATATATATATATATATATATATATATATATATTATATGTGTGTGTGAATATATATGTCATGTCGTGGATGCCATGGTATGTTATATTTATATATATATATTTATTTAAAGTTTTGTATTATTAGATTATAAAAAGAATATATTATATTATATATAAAGTTATTTGTTTTACTTGAATTTTATATTCTTATTTTTAAAAAAATTCGGCGTCTGTGGAAAAAAATTTGATCCGTGAACTTCGTCCGATTTTTTTTTAACTGTACGTCCGTGATATTTTTTTTCTTCTAAATAGTATCATTCCGTTCTCATATAAATAGGATGCTTAGTTTAGAATTGAAAATCACACCAGAATCAGAGAATTTTTCTTCTATAATATTGAGCGTATTTCTTTCGACTTTTAAGAAGCTTTGAGTGTAGGAAACAGTGAAAGTTTTCTTCAAGAATATCCCCGCTATACCAGTTAGAATACTCTTGTTTTTAAGGTATGGGGTATTATTTATTTCATATTCGCTTACGATATTATTTTTCGTATTTGTAAGAAATTTTATTTCGTTCAATATTTGCAAGAAATATTATCTTCGTTTAATATTCGTAAGGAATATTATCTTCGTTCAATATTCGTAAGGAATATTATTTTCGTTCAACAGTTGTAAGGGATGTTATTTTTGTTCAATATTCGTATGAAATAATATTTTCTTCCATGCTTTGTAGTATGTAAGTAATATTATTTCGTTTCAGATTCTGAATTCTACACTCATTTTGTTAAGTTTTGGCTTATATACTCCATGAAATTAGTAGAATATCCTTGAAATTTGCGCTTCATCCAGTATCTTTTTATGGAAATATTATTCTGAACATTCTTGATAAGTTTTAACTTTTTTATGCCGGAATACTATTCACGGGGTACTATTTCTGAAGTACTATTCATGGGGTACTATTTACTCAAGTACTATTCATTTGGGGTACTATTCATGACAAAAATTGATTTCTTTACAGTCCAAATCATTTTTGATACATTATTATTCTTGAATTTTACTCCACAAAGCAGTATCATGTTGACAATTTAGATATTCTTGAATTCTGAATAAATTAAATTATAAAATCTTTAATATTTATCCTTGATCTTGTTTGATTGAATTTTTATATCATTGTCATCGTCCTCATGCTTATATTGTGATGAAAGTCATCTTCGGCCAAGGGTGCAAAGATGAACTGTTGATTGGTATGATTATGACAAGGGATTATTCGGTATAATCATGACCTGTAATGTTACACGTGATGTGGTTTATTAAGCTAAGTCTCAGCGACAGTTGTTGGTATGATCATGACCATGTGTTCTTTTCGGCCAAGGGTACAAAGATGAATTGTTGTTTGACATGTTCATGACCATTGGTGAAAACACAAATATCCTTGGCCCGTAATGCATGGATAATTCGTGGTTGTGATACTAATGAATATCCTTGGCCCGTAGTGCATGGATAATTCAGTGATGTGGATTATTTATTAAGCTGAGTCTCAGCGATAAAATTGATGATAAACTTTTTTAATCATAAAAGATAGTAGATATCATGCTCTACTTAACTATTCTAATGGATTATTTGTTCCGCTGCAGTTAAACTTGATGTCTATTGTATTTTATCAGTTTAACACTGTTGAAGGCTAACGATAATTTATTCTGCATTATCTTAGTCATAATATTTTTTACTGGGCTAGTTGAGCTCACCCTTTGCTTTCATTGTTCTCTTCAGGAAATGAGAACATAGCCTGGACTAGTCGGGGAATGGAGTGATGGTCCGAGATGGTGCATTAGTAGTCCTCACCATTCTGTGAAATAGTGTGATAATAATTGTAATAATATTGAATTTGAGTTTGAATATTGTCTAGAAGACAATATTTGTGTTGAAACTCTTAGCTTATGTTTTGTCGTACTTTATACGATAGTTGTATAATTAAGTTGTATTTGAATTCTGTACCATTTATTTGACGACTCAAAATAGATGATGTATACCTATTTTGGGGGCGTCACAGTTGGTATCAGAGCTTAGGGATATGATCCCTAGCTGAGATGTGAGACTAGAACTAGGAGGGGAGAGACGGGTAAATCCTTCGCTAGAATGACCTACCTAAGCTTAATTGTTATTTACTTGGTCGGTCAGAATATAGGGATAAAATGTGGCATATCAATTAACCATTATTTTGTGACAGTGTTTGAAAATGGCATCTAAAAATGTTGAGATAAGCAATGGAGCACATGAGACCGTTGAGTCACCGACGATAAATAACCAGGATAATGTGCATCAGAAAGGCAATAATCCTCCTGTAAATAACAACACCAACCAAATGACGAATGATGGTATGTTTAGGAACTTTTTAGAATTCATGTAACACCAAACGAGAGAGACTCTTGTTCATAATGCAGGTGGAGTCAATGGCAACTCACGGCTGGTCACTGTTAAACATTTCAAGGAGCTGAGACCGCTAGAGTTTTTGGGAAAGACAAAACTACTTAAGACAGAGACGTGGATTAAGCAGATCTCCAAGATATTTGATGTTTTGGAATGCTCAAAAGAGCAAAAGGTTCCCTTCGCCACCTTTATGTTGCGTGAAAAGGCATATTACTGGTGGGAATCTGTAAAACGTACCCATCCTGTCGCACTCAAGATGTCTTGGGAGAAGTTCCAAGAATTTTTCAACGACAAGTACTTTCCCGAAAGTATTCGTCACATGAAGGAGGTTGAATTCATAAAGCTAGAGCAAAACAATATGACCATATCGCAGTACGAGGTTAAATTTATAGAGTTATCTCGGTTTGCATCCCATTTGGTAGATAATGAGGAGAAAATGACGCGAATGTTTATGCGAGGTTTGAAACCTTAAATACGTCAATACCTCATTTCTCACAAACTTTCTTTGTATTCAGATGTTGTGAATAGGGCTCAGTTATTAGAACGCGATTATAAGTCAGCTCAACCAAAAGGCAACGACTAACAACACGATAATAATCATACCAGTGGCAACAACCATCGGAACAACGATAACCATCGTGGAGGAAATTATCATGCCAAAAATGGTAACCACTTCAGTGGTAATCATGGCCAAGATAATAGGAAAGGTAAACTAATTGAGAATAACTTCAAGAAGAGAAGGTTCAATAATGATGAAAAGACAGCAGCACCCATTTCCAAGGAGGGAGAACGACCACCGGTTGTATGTTTCAAATGCGGACAGGAGGGACACATCCGTCCAAACTGTACGCAGCAACCCAAAGCGTGTTTCAATTGCGGAAGAGAAGGTCACCTAACTCGATTTTGTCGTGTAGTGAAGTTAATTCTAGCTGGGATAGTGACGTCAAAGAATGTCCCAGACAAGTCAAAGTCAGTAGTTTAAGTGAGAGCGTTTATCGAAAAACCCAAACGAAGTTATCACGGGTAAGTTAATTATAAACTCTTACAATGTCTATACCTTATTCGATACCGGTTCTACCCACTATTTTATTTCTCCTACTTGTGCTCAACGTTTAAATTTAATTCCAAAGAAATTAGAACTTGACTTATCTGTTGAAACTCCGTTGGGAGAAACCTTCATTACATTCACTATTTATAAGTCTTATTTGATTCAAATCGGTACCCTCACGTTACCTGTCGATCTTATCCCTTTGAAAATACTTGCATTTGATGTGATTTTAGGAATTGACTGGTTAACTATTCATCATGCTAAAATTGATTTTTTTCGTAAGGTTGTTAGCTTTCATATTTCTAACCGATTATACGAATTCAAGCAACCAAACCACTAAATTCAATCACTGTCATATTAAGCCATAATTAAAGAGCCCTGAACCTTTCGCTGGTGACTTCCAAGTCTTGGAATGCACCAAAGTTAGACTTTCCGTAGGGGACATCGTGAATAACGGTGGCAAATTGATACGTATCAATGTGACGTGTTATCCAGGTCTTGGATAAGAGTCACAGTTTTGAATAATATTTCTATCGTTAATAAATTTCCTGACGTATTCCCTGAAGAAGTTCCTAGCCTAAGATAGAGCGTGAAATAAAATTTTGTATCAACCTTGAACCCGGTACAAAACCCTCAAATATTTCTTCACCCAAAATAAACGTAACATGGGCCAAAGACGTTGGCTCGAGCTGTTGAAGATTACGACCAAACCATTCAATAACATCGTGGAAGAGCGAACGTGGTAGCTGACGCGTTGAGTAGAAGATCATATGCGTTTACGAGTGCGATATTGTTAACACAAAGACCCATTTTGTATAACTTACAAATGATGAAGATAGAGTTAAAGACTCTAGGGACCCACGTGATGATATTAAATATACGATTAGAATCAACTTTAATCGATAAATTTAAAACTGCTCAAGCTACAGACCCAGAGCTGATGAATAAGAAGAAGAAAGTTCAAGAAGGCATCATTCTAGAAGCAAAAATCGACGAAGAGAGGAAATCTCAACCCTTGATTTAATTGGTCCATTTGAAATTCTCGATTGAGTAGGAATTGTGGCCTATAAACTTGTTTTACCGCCAAGTATGTCTCCTGTTCATAATATTTTTTACGTATCGATGTTACATAAATATGTGGAAGACCCGAACCACATTATTGAGTTAGAACTAGACGAGATAGCAGAAGATTTAACGTATGAGGAGATACCTGTTAAAATCTTGTATAAGAAGGATCATATTCTACGCTCAAAGGTTATACCTCAAGAGTTAGAATCTGACGAGGTATCCTCACCTCTTCGACATACCAGGTACGTACACTAATTTCGAGGACGAAATTTCATAAGATGAGGAGATTGTAAGGCCCTAAATTTTATGAATAAAGAATAATTTTCTCAAAATATATTTTTTTAATATTAAGGCGTGGATTTGATATAATGTTATAGTTGTGGGTAATATTTATAAATTTTGCAAAGTAAACAAGTTGTTATAAAATATTCGATTGGTCGGGGAATATTCGTTTTATTAGAGAAAATTCGTACGACGGCGCAATCATTGGTGGACCCCATAACGAAATTACTGTCGGAGTAAGAAAATGACAGAAATATCTTTTTATGAAAATAACGGTGAAAGTTTTACTGTTAACTCTTGAAATACCCGGTGATAAAGGTACAGTAATAAGCGTGGTTGCATAGTAGCACACAGTATTGATTATTGATGCTTACGTGAGAAGTCACTCTGTTTATTTCAATTATTGCCACAATAATTATTGCATAGTATTTCACGTTATTTGATTCAATTATTGTTACAATATTTTTAAATCAATAATTGAGATGACAAGTTATTCATATTATTATCTGCATAATTAACAATGTCTAGAAAGTTCTGTCGAGGAAAAGGGTTTGGTCACCTAATTGTGTGCCAATAGGGAGAAATTCTTATTGAAAATCCCCCTCCTTCCTGAGAATGATCTGGTTGTTAATATTACAGGTTATAATAATGATGAATAAATATTGTTAAAAATATTGAGGGAATTTTTTATGAAGTATTTGTTATAAATTTTGGCCCATTATTTGGAACCCACTTACCCATTTTTCAAAATAATCGATAGAAATTTTTTAGTATATATATAATATATGACTGGGATGTGGGTGAAAGTGACATGTGGGGTGAGGCCCACATGTTTGAAGATGAAATTGGGGTGGGGGAGGAAACGTGTTTAAGAGGGTGTATTAGTATTATATATATATATATATATATATATATATATATATATATATATATATATATATATACTTTAATGTGTGTGTGAATATATATGACATGGCGTGGATGGCATGGTTTGTTATATTTATATATATATTTTAAAATTTTGTTGTATTAGATTATAAATAGTATATATTATATTATATGTAAAGTTATTTGTTTTACTTAAATTTTATATTCTTATTTTTTTAAAAATTGGCGTCTGTGGGAAAAATATTGATTCGTGAACTTCGTCCGATTTTTTAACTATGCGTCCGTTATTTTTTTTCTTCTAAATAGTATCCTTCCATTCTCCTATAAATAGGATACTTAATTTAGAATTAAAAATCACATCAGAATAAGAGAATTCTTCTTCTATAATATTGAGCGTATTTCTTTCGAGTTTTAAGAAGCTTTGAGTAGAAAATAATGAAAGTTTTCTTCAAAAATATCCCCGCTATACTAGTTGAAACACTCTTCTTTTTAAGGTAGGGGGTATTATTTATTTCATATTCGCTAACGATATTATTTTTCGTATTCATAAAAAATTTTATTTCGTTCAATATTCGCAAGAAATATTATCTTCGTTTAATATTCGTAAGGAATATTATCTTCGTTCAATATTCGTAAGGAATATTATTTTTGTTAAATAGTTGTAAGGGATGTTATTTTTGTTCAATATTCGTATGAAATAATATTTTCTTTCATACTCTGTAGTATGTAAGTAATATTATTTCGTTTCAGATTCCGAATTCTACACTCGTTTTGTTAAGTTTTGTCTTATATACTTCATGAAATTAGTACAATATCCTTAAAATTTGCGCTTCATCCAGTATCTTTTCAGGAAAATATTATTCTGAGCATTCTTGATAAGTTTAACTTTTTCATGCCGGAGTACTATTCATGGGGTACTATTCACTTAGGTACTATTCACCCAGGGTACTATTCATGACAAAAATTAATTTCTTTACGGTCCAAATCATTTTTGATATAGTATTTTAATTGAATTTTATTCCAGAAAGTAGTATCATGTTGACAATTTAGATATTCTTGAATTCTGGATAAATTAAATTATAAAATATTTAATATTTATCCATGATCTCGTTTGATTGAATTTTTATATCATTTTTGTAAGACCCCAACTTTTATGAATAAAGATTAATTTCTCTTGAAATATATTTTTTAATATTATGGTGTGGATATAATATAATGTTATAGTTATGGATAATATTTATAAATTTTGCAAAGTAAGCAAGTGGTTATATAATATTCGATTGGTCGGGGAATATTCGTTTTAAAAGGGAATATTCGTACGACGACACAATCATTGGTGGACCCCACAACGGAAGTATTGTCGTAGTAAGAAAATGATGTAATTATCTTTTATAAAAATAACTACGGAAGAAGTTGTTACCGTTAAACTGTTGAACTACCCGGTAGTAAAAAAACGATGTCTGGCGTGGTTGCAAGTAGCTACCGGTATTGGTTATTGATGCTTACGTGAGAAGTCACCGGTTATACTCAATTATTGCTACAATAATTGATGCATCATATCTCTCATATTATTGATTCGATTATTGTCACAATATCATCTCAGTATAATATGATATATTATTAAATCAATAATTGAGACGACAAAGTTATTCATATTATTAAATTGCAATATTTACAATGTCTAGAATTTACATCGAGGAGAGGTTTGGTCATCTAATTGCTTGCGCCAATAAGGAGAAATCCTTATCGAAAAGCCCCTCTTTCTCGGGGAACGACACGGTTGTTAAATATTGTGAGTTATAATATTAATGTTGAATAAGTTTGTGTTGATTAAAGATGAAATTGATAGTTCCATTGTGTTGGAATTATTAGTGTTAGTGAAAATCGATATTTATTTCGATAATAATTGATGTCTGGAAGTTATCGGGTAATTAATCGGATAAATGAGGAATTAATTGCTATTAATTCACATGATTATAAATATTTGTTCACATGTGTATACTATTGATTCACATTCATGTACTATTAGGGGAGTTGGTGCAAGATTGATAATACTTGCATGACTAAGTTAAAAATGGAGATATAGATGGAGGTACTATACTATAATTCGTATTTTCACATGTCTAGAACTATTGATTCATATAATTTACTATTGATTCACATGATTTACTATTAGGGGAGATGGTGAAAGTTTGATAATACTTGGAGGACTAAATTAAAAATGAAGGAAAGAGGAAGGTATTATACTGTAATATTTTGAGCCCCAAAACGTGCAATTATCGAAATTATATTTTTCTATAAATAGAAGCTCATTCTTCCTTCATTTCTCACCAATTCACTAAACCTATAGAGCAATTATTATAGAGAGAAATTATAGAGAGAAAGAAAAAGAGAAGTCTGCTACCTCTCTATTCCAGTATCCAGCTTTATTCTAAGGTAAGGGGTATTATTTCTTTTATTTTCATGAAGAGAGGTATTGTTATTCCATTCCTTATTATTATGTTGGAATAAACTGTTTATGCGAAGTACCGCATACATGGTGAAATTCTTCTGTTATTCCATTCTTTATTATTTTGTTGGAATATCCCATACATACGCCAGACACGCATTTGACACGGTTCCATTATTTATTATTACGTTGGAATAATCATGCATGTGGTCTATCGCATGCTTGGTGAATTATGTTGTTATTCCATTCTTTATTATTACATTTGGAATATCACGTGCGTAAGCGCGTATTACGCATTTACCCTTGTTCCATTATTTATTATTATGTTGGAATAACTTGCATGCTATGGCCTATCACATGCCCGGTGAATTCTTTTGTTATTCCATTCTTTATTATTCTCGTTGGAAAATCATGTGCATGCAGATTACGCATGACCTGGTTCCATTATTTAATATTCTGTTGGAATATCCTGTCATGCAAGTGATTTCGCATGCACTCGCTCCATTATTTATTATTCTCATTGCAATAACTTGTTCGTATGCGATTCATCGCATGCCTCATGAATTTTGTTGTTATTCCATTCTTTATTATTCTTTGGAATATCCCGCTTTTGCAGATTTCGTGATGACTGGTTCCATTCTTTATTATTCTCACTTTGGGAATAACTTGCATGCGATTATCTATCGCATGCATGGTGAATTCTTCTGTTATTCCATTCTTTATTATTCTGTTGGAATAACCTGGCTATGTGGATTACCACGTGCATGGTGAATGATCCTTTGTATTCATTCCTTATTAAATTGTGGAAATGATCTATCTACGTGGATTACCGCATGATGGACGAAAATCCATTTGCAGTTTCATATATTCTATTATACTTAGTTGGTTATAGTTTTGGCTTCTATAATCCATGAAATTAGTAGAATATCCTGGATATTTGCACTTCATCCAGTATATTTTCATGGAAATATTCTTCTGAGCATTCTTGAATTTTACTCCACAAAGCAGTATCATGTTGACAATTTGGACGTTTTTGAGTTCAGGATAAATTAACTTATAAATCTTTAAAATTTAATTCTTGAATTTGTTTTATTGAACTATTATGTCATTGTCATCATCCTCATGTTTATATTATATTGAAAGTTATCTGTGGCCTGTAGTGCATAGATGGACTTGGTATGATTATGACCAAGGATTATTCGGTAGAGTCATGACCGTAATGTTACAAATAATGTGGTAAAAGTCCTCATTGGCTCGTAGTGCATTGATGGACAGTTGTTGGCATGATCATGACCATTGATGAAAACACAAATATCCTTGGCCCGTAGTGAGTGGATAATTTGTGGTCGTGATACTAATGAATATCCTTGGTCGTGGTGCAGGGATGACATGGTTTATTTAATAAGCTGAGTCTCAGCGATAAAAGTGATGAAAACCCTTTTAAATCATAGAAGATAGTAGATTTTATTCTATACTTGACTCTTCTAATGGATTGCTTGTTCCGCTGTAGTTAAACTTGATGTTTGTTATATTGTATCAGTTTAACACTGTTGAAGGCTAACGATAATTTATTTTGCATTATCTTAGCCATAATATTTCTTATTGGGCTAGTTGAGCTCACCCTTTTGCTTTCATTGTTCTCTTCAGGAAATGAGAACGTAGCAGGGACTAGTCGGGGAACGGAGTGACGGTCCAGATGATAGCATTAGTAGTCCTCACTATTCTATGAAATAGTGTGATAATAAATGTATTGAGCACTTATTTTGAGTTTGAATACTCTTTAGAAGATAATATTTGTATTAAAACTCATAGCTCATGTTGTATATTTAAGATTGTATTTGTATTCTGTACCATGTATTTGGTGACTCAGAATAGGTGATGTATACCTATTTTAGGGGCGTCACAGTTGGTATCAAAGCTTAGGGATATGATCCCTGGTTGAGATGTGAGACAAGAACTAGGAGGGGAGAGACGGGGAATTCCTTCGCTAGTATGACCTACCTAAGTTTATTTGGTATTTAATTGGTCGGTCAGACTATAGGGATAATATGTGATATGTTAATTAACCCTTGTTTTGTGGCAGTATTTGAAAATGACATCCGAGAATGTTAAAAATAGCAATGGAGCACAAGAGATCGTTGAGTCTCCACAGATCAATAATCAGGATAATGTGCATCAGGAAGGTGACAATCCTCATGCAAACGACAACACTGACCAAATGATGAACGATGGAATGTTCAGAGGCTTTATGCAATTCATGCAACATCAGGAGAGAACGACTCCTGTCCAAAATGCAGATGGAAACACTGGCAACTCTCAGACGATCACTGCTAAACAGTTCAAGGAGCTGGGACCATCAGAGTTTTTTGGAGAACCAAAACCATTTAAGGCGGAGACGTGGATAAAGCAGATCAACAAGATATTTGATGTCTTGGGATGCTTCGAGGAGAAAAAGGTTCCCTTTGCCACCTTCATGTTGTAGGCAGAGGCAAATTACTGCTGGGAATCTATAAAGCGTACTCAACCTGCTGCACTGAAGATGTCTTGGGAGAAGTTCCAAGAACTGTTCAACGACAAGTAGTTTCCCGAAAGTATTCATCACATGAAAGAGGTAGAGTTCATTAAACTGGAGCAAAACAACATGACTGTGTCGCAGTACGAAGCTAAGTTTGCCGAGTTGTCCCGGTTTACGTCCCATTTGGTTAATAATAAGGAGAGAATGGCGCGAATGTTTCTAAGAGGTTTGAAACCTGAGATACGTCAATATCTTATCTCTCATAAACTATGTTTATATTCAGATGTTTTTAATAGGGCTCAGTTATTGGAGCATGATAATGAGTCAACCCAACCAAAAAAGAGCAGCCGGCAAAATGATAATACCAGTGATAACAGTCATCGAAGCAGTGACAATAAGCGTGGAGGAAATTATCATGCCAAGAATTGTAACCGCTTCGGTGGTAATCATGGCCAAGATAATAGGAGTGGAAATTTCAAGAAGAGAAGGTTCAACAACGATGGAAAGACAGCAGCACCAACACCCGTTTTCAAGGAAGGAGAACGACCACCAATTGTATGCTTCAAATACGGAGGGGAGAGACATATCAATCCAAACTGCGTGATGCAGTCCAAAGCATGTTACAATTATGGAAAAGAAGGTCACCTATCCCAATTTTGTCGTGCACCAAAGTCAAGTCCAGTTAGGACGGTGGCACAAAAGGAGGATACGGACAAAACAAAGTCGGTGGTTTCAGGAAGAGCGTTTTTCATGACTTTTCAAAAAGCTAGTAATCCGAACAAAGTTAGAACGGGTTAGTTAATTATAAATTCTTGCGAAGTCTATACCTTATTAGATACCGGTTCTACCCATTATTTTATCTCTCTTGCTTGCGCTCAATGTTTAAACTTGACTCCGGAGAAATTAGACTTTGACTTATCTGTGGAGACTCTGTTAAGAGAAACTTTTATCATATCCACTGTTTATAAATCTTGTTTGATCCAAGTGGGCACAATCACGTTACCTGTCGATCTTATCTCTTTGAAAATACTTGCCTTTGATGCGATTTTAGGAATTGATTGGTTAACTACTCATCATGCTTTTCCTAAAGTTGTTAGCTTTCATATTCCTAACCAACCTTTTATGCGAATTCAAGCAACCAAACTACTAAATTCAATCACTGTCATATCAAGCCATAAGTAAAGAGCCCCGAGCCTTTCGCTGGTGACTTCCAAGTCTTGGAATACACCGAAGCCATAATATACGTAGGGGACGTCGTGAATAGCGGTGGCAAGTTGATAAGTATCAATGTGACGTGTTATCCAAGTCTTGGTTGAGAGTCAAAGTTTTTAAATGATATTTCTATCGTTAATAAATTTCCTGACGTATTCTTGAAGACTTCTTGGCCTACCCCCAGAGCGTGAAATCGAATTTTGTATTGACCCCAATACAAAACCCATTTCTAAAACCCTCAAATATTTCTTCAACTAAAACGAATGTATCATGCGCCAAGGACGTTGGCTCGAGCTATTGAAGATTGCGACTATACCATTCAATATCATCGTGGAAGAGTGAACGGTGGTGACGCTACCGAGTAGAAGATCGTATATGCTATTTAAGTGCGATGTTGTTAACACAAAAACCCATTTCGTATAACTTACAAATGATGAAGATAGAGTTAAAGACTTTAGGGACCCACATGAAGATAACGAATATACGAGTAGAATCGACTTTAATCGATAAAGTTAAAGCCGCTCAAGCTACATACCCGGAGCTGATGAATGTGAAGAAGAAGGTTCAAGAGGGCGTTATTCTAGAAGCAAAAATCGATGAAGAGAGGAAATCTCAACCCTTGATTTTATTGGTCTATTTGAAATCCTCGATCGAGTAGGAACTGTGGTCTATAAACTCGTTTTACCGCCAAGTATGTCACGTGTTCATAACGTTTTTCACGTATCAATGTTACGTAAATATGTGGACGACCCGAACCACATTATTGAATTGGAATTAGACGAGATAGCAGAAGATTTAACGTATGATGAGATATGTGCTAAAATCTTGGATAAGAAGGATCTATTCGACACTCAAAGGTTATACCTCAAGAGTTAGAATCTGAAATGAAATCAAGGTATCCTCACCTCTTCGACATACCAGGTACGCACCCTAATTTCGAGGACGAAATTTCATAAGAAGGGGAGGTTGTAAGACCCCAACTTTTATGAATAAAGATTAATTTCTCTCGAAATATATTTTTTAATATTATGGTGTGGATATAATATAATGTTATAGTTATGGGTAATATTTACAAATTTTACAAAGTAAGCAAGTGGTTATATAATATTCGATTGATCGGGGAATATTCGTTTTAACAGGGAATATTCGTACGACGACACAATCATTGGTGGACCCCACAACGGAAGTATTGTCGTAGTAAGAAAATGACATAATTATCTTTTTATAAAAATTACGACGAAAGTGTTACCGTTAAAACTGTTGAACTACCTGGTAGTAAAAGTACGATGTCTGGCGTGGTTTCATAGTAGTACACGATATTGGTTATTGATGCTTACGTGAGAAGTCACTCGGTTATACTCAATTATTGCTACAAGATTCTTTGATCATATCTCTCATATTATTATTCGATTCGATTGTCACGGTATCATCTCGTATAATATGATATATTATTAAATCAATAATTGAGACGACAAAGTTATTCATATTATTAAATTATAATATTTACAATATCTAGAAGTTCTGTCAAGGAGAGGTTTGGTCATCTAATTGTGTGCTAATAAGGAGAAATCCTTATCGGAAAGCCCCCTCTTTCCTGGGAACGACCTGATTGTTAAATATTGTGAGTTACAATATTAATGATGAATAAGTTCATGTTGATTAAAGATGAAATTGATAGTTCCATTGTATTGGAATTATTAGTGTTAGTGAAAATTGATATTTATTTCGATAATAATCGATGTCTGGAAGTTATCAGGTAATTAATCGGATAAATGAGGAATTAATTGCTATTAATTCACATGATTATAACTATTTGTTCACATGTGTGTACTATTGATTCACATTCATGCACTATTAGGGGAATTGGTGCAAGATTGATAATACTTGCATGACTGAGTTATAGATGGAGGTACTATAGTGTAATTCGTATTTTCACATGTCTAGAACTATTGATTCACATGATTTACTATTGGTTCACATGATTTACTATTAGGGGAGATGGTGCAAGTTTGATAATACTTGAAGGACTAAATTAAAAATGAAGGAAAAGAGGAAGGTATTATACTGTAATATTTTGAGCCCCAAAATATGAGACCCCAAATTTTATGAATTTAGATTTAAATTTCTTTTTCTGAATATTATGGTGTGGATTTGATATAATGTTATAGTTGTGGGTAATATTTATAAATTTTGCAAAGTATGCAAGTTGTTATAAAATATTCGATTGGTCGGGGAATATTCTTTTTGTCGGGGAATATCCGTACGACGGCACAATCATTGGTGGACCCCACAATAGAAGTATTGTCGTAGTTAGAAAACAACAGAATTATCATTTTATAAAAATAACGACGAAAGTGTTACCGTTAAAACTGTTGAACTACCCGTAGTAAAAGTAATCAGAATACTGGCGTGGTTGCATAAGAAATACACCAGTATTGATTATTGATGCTTACGTAAGAAGTCACTCAGTTATACTTAATTATTGCTACAGTAATTTCTGCATCATATCTCTCATATTATTGATTCGATTATTGTCATAGTATCATCTGTATAATATGATATATTATTAAATCAATAATTGAGACGACAAAGCAATTCATATTATTAAATTACAATATTTATAATGTCTAGAAGTTCTGTCAAGGAGAGATTTGGTCATCTAATTGCGCGCCAATAAGGAGAAATCCTTATCGGAAAGCCCTCTCTTTCCTAGGAACGACCTGGTTGTTAAATATTGTGAGTTATAATATTAATGATGAATAAGTTCGTGTTGATTAAAGATGAAATTGATAGTTTCATTGTGTTGGAATTATTAGTGTTAGTGGAAATCGACATCTATTCCGATGATAATTGATGTCTGGGGGATATTTTGATAAATCGGGTAATTAATCGGATAAATGAGTAATTAATTGCTACTAATTCACATGCTTATATAACTATTTGTTCACATGTGTGTACTATTGAATCACATTCTTGTACTATTAGGGGAGTTGGTGCAAGATTGATAATACTTGCATAACTAAGTTAAAAATGGAGGTATAGATGGAGGTACTATACTGTAATTCATATTTTCACATGATTATAACTATTGATTCACATGATTGAACTCTTGATTCACATTATTTACTATTAGGGGAGGTGGTGAAAGTTTGATAATACTTACAGGACTTAATTAAAAATAAAAGAAAAGTTAGAGGTATTGTACTGTAATATTTCGAGCCCCAAAACGTGCATTTATCGAAACTATATTTTCCTATAAATAGAAGTTCTTTCTTCCTTCATTTCTCACCAATTCACTAAAGCATTAGAGTAATTATTAAAGAGAGAAATTATAGAGAGAAAGAAGAAGAGAAGTCTGCTACCTCTCTACTCTAGTATCTAGTTTCTTTCTAAGGTAAGGGGTATTATTTCTTTCGTATTTATTAAGAGAGCTATTGTTATTCTATTCCGTATTATTATGTTGGAATAACCTGTCTATGCAAAGTACCACATACATGGTAAAATTCTTCTGTTATTCCATTCTTTATTATTCTGTTGGAATATCCTGTCTGTGCGGATTACGCTAGACCTGGTACCATTCTTTATTATTCTGTTGGA
Source organism: Panax quinquefolius (assembly GCA_020205615.1). Taxonomy (NCBI): domain Eukaryota; kingdom Viridiplantae; phylum Streptophyta; class Magnoliopsida; order Apiales; family Araliaceae; genus Panax; species Panax quinquefolius. Next base: position 61,519,101 of record CM035161.1, read on the forward strand.
ATAACCTATCTGTGCGGTCTATCGCATGCATGGTGAATTCTATTGTTATTCCATTCTTTATTATTCTGTTGGAATATCCTGTCTGTGCGGTTTACGTATGACCTGGTTCCATTCTTTATTATTCTGTTGGAATATCTTGTCTGTGCGATTTACGCATGACCTGGTTCCATTCTTTATTATTCTGTTGAGAATAACCTGTCTTTGCGGTCTATCGCATGCCTGGTGAATTCTGTTGTTATTCCATTCTTTATTATTCTGTTGGAATAACCTGTCTATGTGGATTACCGCATGCATGGTGAATGATCCTTTGTATTCATATGAATAGTATTTTCATTCAAAAGGGGTTTCTGCCAGGGTAGTTTCATAATTTTTTTGACCCTCAAAAATTCTGAAAAAATTTGAAATGATAATTTGATGAGTTTTCTAGATTGTGTCCAAAAATGGCGATTTTTGGATGTATAGATTAAGAGTTATGGATTTTATGGGAAAAGACTATTTTAAAAGTAAACTCTTATAACTCTTTGTGGTTAACTCCAAAATTGGTAAAATTTTTATTGGGAGTACATGTATATAACAGGAGTATACCCTGTAAATTTCGGAATTTTTGGACAAAAGTACAATTTATGATAAATGTCTAAATATTCGGCAGTTTTGGCCATATGAAAAATAGTAAATGAATTTTAAAAATTCCGAGAAAAATATATGTTCAATATGGGACTATATTCTGCTAAATCCCACAAAAGAAATATTTTTGGGATAGATTTGGTATTTTTTATGAAAATGAACTAGTTATGAGTAAATGAATTAAATATGTTATGTGAAGTAAAAAAATTGGAAAATAGGATTTTATGGCTTGGGAATCCTATATAGGGTATATGCAGATTTTTGATAAGGGATTTGATCATTGGTGATGAAATCTTATGAGTATGACATTATTGAATGATTAAAATACATTATTTGGTAAAGTGTAAACAATTGAAATAAATTGTTTATAAGTTTAAGAAGTGATTAAAATATTATTATAATATTAATAATATTAGATTATGAGTTTATTAAGTGATTGATAATATTTGGATAAATTTAAAGTCTTTAATATTTATCCTTGATTTCGTTTGATTATTGCTTATATCTTTGTCATCCTCCTCATGCTTATATTGTGATGAAAGTCATCTTTGGCTTACGTACATAGATGGACTTGGTATGATTATGGCCAGGGATTATTCGATATAATCATGACCGTAATGTAACGAGTGATGTGGTAAAAGTCCTCATTGGCATATAGTGCATTGATGGACAATTTTTGGTATGATTATGACCAGGGATTATTCGGTATAGTCATGACCATTGATAATTTAATGAATATCCTTGGCCCGTAGTGCAAGGATGATTCGATGATTAGGTTTATTTATTAAGATGAGTCTCAGCGATAAAAATTGACGAAAACATTTTAAAACATAGAAGATAGTAGATATCATGCTCTACTTGACTCTTCTAATGGATTGCTTATTCCGCTGCAGTTAAACTTGATGTCTATTGTATTTTATCAGTTTAAAATTGTTGAAGACTAATGATAATTTATTCTGCATTATCTTAGTCATAATATTTCTTCTTGGACTAGTTGAGCTCACCCTTTCTTTTCTTTCGTTCTCTTGAGTGAAATGAGAATATAATTGGGACGAGTCGGGAAGCGAGTGACGGTCCAGATGATAGCATTAGTAGTCGTCACTATTCTGTTAAATAGTGTGATAATAAATGTAATGAGGACTCCATTGAGTGTGGATATTGTCTAGATGACAATATTTGTATTAAAACTTATAGCATATGTTTTGTCGTATATTAAACGACGTTTGTATAATTAAGTTTGTATTTGTATTTTGTACCATGTATTTTCTGGCGACCTAAGATGGAAGATGTATACCTGTTTTGGGGGCATAACAGTTGGTATCAAAGCTTAGGTTTATGATCCCTGGCTGAGATGTGAGACAAGAACTAGGAGGGGAGAGACGGGGAATTCCTTCTCTAGTATGACCTACCTAAGTTTATTTGGTATTTAGTAGGTCGGTCAGAGTATAGGGATAATATGTGATATGTTAATTAACCTTTGTTTTGTGGCAGTGTTTGAAAATGACATCTGAAAATGTTGAGATCAGCAATGAAGCACATGAGATCGTTGAGACACCTTTAATCACCAACCAGGTTAATGTAATGTCAGATGAAGAAGAAATTAGAGATATCTACGTGGTGAGTGAAGAACTAATAGCTGCACCCGAGCTTGTCGCAGAGGTAGCAGCTGAGAGTGAGAAAGAAGAGGAACATGAGGAGAATTCATTAAAAGAATTTTATGATCAAAATTTAGAATTACAAAATCGTATTCATGAGTTAGAAGAGCAGGCTGAAGAACGGCAGGCGGTTGTGGAGCAAAGGGATGCAACAATAAAAAATTATGTTACCGGATGTGCGATGCTTGAACAGAAGCACTCTTTGGCAGAGTATAAGATATTAGAGTTGGAATCTGAGAATGTTATGATCAAGGTTTTGATGAAAGAAGAAGCAAATGAATGAATGAGAATAGATGATGCATGGGTAAAAGCCGCACGACAAGTTGATATTATAGAAAAAGACGTCCGATCTAATAAGGCTAAAATAGATGAAATGGATTTTGCTTTTTGGACAGCAATTGGGAGAATCCAACATCGAATTCAAAATTACCTGGTGCAGAACGGTCAACCACAATTCGATATGGATCGGAGAGTAATGATTCGAATCATGGATCAGGAATGTGGCGAAGCAATTAGGGGTGGAATGTACTCTATAACAAATTTAAGTCCAACTAGGATGGTGACGCCAAAGGATGTCCCAGACAAGTCAAACTCGGTAGTTTAAGTGAGAGCATTTATCGAGGAACCCGAATGAAGTTATCACGGGTAAGTTAATCATAAACTCTTATGAAGTCTATAACTTATTCGATACCGGTTCTACCCACTCTTTTATTTCACCTAGTGGTGTTTAATGTTTGAACTTGGCTCTTTTATCTATTGAAACTCTGTTAGGAGAAACATTCGTTACCTCCACTATTTATAAATCTTGTTTAATTCAAATCGACACTTTCACGTTACCTGTCGATATTATTTCTTTGAAAATACTTGCATTTTATGTGATTTTAGGGATTGATTGGTTAACTACTCATCATGTTAAAATCGATTATTTTTGTAATGTTGTTATCTTTCATATTCCTAACCAACCTGTTATGTGAATTCAAGAAACTAAACAACTAAAGTCAATCATTGTCATATCAAGCCATAAGTAAAGAGCCCTGGGCCTTTCGCTGGTGACTTCCAAGTCTTGGAATACACCGAAGCTAGAATATCCGTAGGGGACGTCATGAATAACGGTGGCAAGTTGATAGATATCAATGTGACGTGTCATCCAAGTCTTGGATGAGGGTCACAGTTTTGAATGATATTTCTATTGTTAATAAATTTCCTGACGTATTCCTGAAGACTTCTTAGCTTACCCCTAGAGCGTGAAATCGAATTTTGTATTGACCCCAGTACAAAACTCATTTCTTCAACCCTTAAATATTTCTTCAACCAAAACGAACGTATCATGCGCCAAGGACGTTGGCTCGAGCTATTGAAGATTACGATCATACCACTCAATATCATCGTGGAAGAGCGAACGTGGTAGCTGATGCGTTGAGTAGAAGATCGTATGTGTTTACGAGTGCGATGTTGTTAAAACAAAAACCCATTTCGTATAACTTACAAATGATGAAGATAGAGTTAAAGACTCTAGGGACCCATGTGAAGATAACGAATATACGAGTTGAATCGACTTTAATCGATAAAGTTAAAGCCGCTCAAACTACACACCTGGAGCTGATGAATATGAAGAAGAAGGTTCAAGAGGGCGTTATTCTAGAAGAAAGAATCGATGAAGAGAGGAAATCTCAACCCTCGATTTAATTGGCACATTTGAAATCCTCGATGGAGTAGGAACTGTAGCCTATAGACTCGTGTTACCGCCAAGTATATCGCGTGTTCATAACGTTTTTCACGTATCAATGTTACGTAAATATGTGGATGACTCGAACCACGTTATTAAATTAGAACTAGACGAGATAATAGAAGATTTAACGTATGAGGAGATACGTGTTAAAATCTTGGACAAGAATGATCGTATTCAACACTCAAAGGTTATACCTCAAGAGTTAGAATCTGAAATGAAGTCAAGGTATCCTCATCTCTTCGGCATACCAGGTACGTACGTAAATTTCGAGGGCAAAATTTCATAAGGAGGGGAGATTGTGAGACCCCAAATTTTATGAATATAGATTTAAATTTCTCGAAATATTTTTTTTTTGAATATTATGGTGTGGATTTGATATAATGTTATAGTTGTGGGTAATATTTATAAATTTTGTAAAGTATGCAAGTTGTTATAAAATATTCGTTTGGTGGGGAATATTCTTTTTTGTATGCAGGAATATCTCAGACGACTAAGCACAATCATTGGTGGACCCCACAATGTAAGTATTTTCGTAGTTAGAAAATGACGTAATTATCATTTTATAAAAATAACGGAAAAGTGTTACCGTTAAAACCGTTGAACTACCCGGTAGTAAAAGTACAAGAATCTGGCTGTGGTTGCATAGTAACACATGGTATTGATTATTGATGCTTACGTAAGAAGTCACTCGCTTATACTTAATTATTGCTACAAAGAATTGTCGATCATATCTCTCATATTATTGATTTGATTATTGTCACAAGAGTATCATCTGCATAATATGATATATTATTAAATCAATAATTGAGACGACAAAGTTATTCATATTATTAAATTGCAATATTTACAAAATCTAGAAGTTCTGTCAAGGAGAGATTTGGTCATCTAATTGTGTGCCAATAAGGAGAAATCCTTATCGGAAAGCCCCCTCTTTCCTGGGAACGACCTGGTTGTTAAATATTGTGAGTTATAATATTAATGATGAATAAGTTCGTGTTGATTAAAGATGAAATTGATAGTTTCATTGTGTTGAAATTATTAGTGTTAATGGAAATCGACATCTATTCCGATGATAATTGATGTCTGGGGGTTATATTGATAAATCGGGTAATTAATCGGATAAATGAGCAATTAATTGCTACTAATTCACATGCTTATATAACTATTTGTTTACATGTGTGTACTATTGAATCACATTCTTGTACTATTAGGGGAGTTGGTGCAAGTTTGATAATACTTGCATGACTAAGTTAAAAATGGAGGTATAGATAGAGGTACTATACTGTAATTCGTATTTTCACATGATTATAACTATTGATTCACATAATTGAACTATTGATTCACATTATTTACTATTAGGGGAGGTGGTGCAAGTTTGATAATACTTACATGACTAAATTAAAAATGAAAGAAAAGTTGGAGGTATTGTAATGTAATATTTTGAGCCCCAAAACGTGCAATTATCGAAACTATTTTTTCCTATAAATAGAAGCTCATTCTTCTTTCATTTCTCACCAATTCACTAAAGCTTTAGAGCAATTATTATAGAGAGAAAGAAGAAGAGAAGTCTGCTACCTCTGTACTCCAATATCTAGTTTCTTTCTAAGGTAAGGGGTATTATTTCTTTCGTATTCATGAAGATAGCTATTGTTATTCCATTCCTTATTATTATGTTGGAATAACCTGTCTATGTGAAGTACCGCATACATGGTGAAGTTCTTCTGTTATTCCATTCTTTATTATTCTGTTGGAATATCCTGTGAAACCCCAAATTTTATGAAATAAAAGTATTCAATTTTTCGATTTTGGTGAATAGTTAAATTGATAAAAGTTTAAAGTTAAAGGTGACATTTGAAAATTTTTCAAAGTAAGTGATGATGAAGTTTGGTTTTATTAGTATTATTAATGTAATAAAATAGAAAATCTTTTTATATAAAATAGAATACTTTTATAAAGTTATCTGTTTTATTAGACAATAATTAGAATATATTATATTTTATTATGTATAGTGTTTGTATAGTGCCTGCATAGATTTGCATAGTAAAATCTTTTTATATAAAACAGAATACTTTTATAAAGTTATTCGTTTTATTAGATTATAAATAGAATATATTATATTTTATTGTAAACCAATCTGGACCGTCCGTTTAAACGTAAATCAATCTGGACCATTCATGGATTGGTTACTATTCAGTCCATTCTTCTATAAATAGAAGCTCATTCCTTCATTATTTCTTACAAATTCACTGAAACTCTAGAGAGAGAAACTGTAGAGAGAATTCTTCTTCTATAATCTTGAGCGTATTTCTTTAGCGTTTAAGAAAGCTTTGAGCGTAGTGCAAGTTTCTTCAAGTATATCACCGCCCACCGCTGGTGAGTACTCTTCTTTATAAGGTAAGGGCATTATTTCTTTTGTATTCATGAAGAGAACTTCATTGTTCCATTCTTTATTATTACATTTGAATAACTCAGATGCTTGTAACTACACTATACTTGGTGAAATTCTTCTATTCCATTCCTTATTATTCTCGTTGGAATAACTCATCATGCAAGTACCGCATGCATGGTGATTTCGTTGTTATTCCATTCTTTATTATTCTCGTTGAACATCCGCTTGGGTGTAATTTCACCGACTTGGTTCCGTTATTTATTATTCTATTAGAATAACTGCTCATGCAAGCACCGCATGCACATGGTGATTTCGTTGTTATTCCATTCTTTATTATTCGCATTGGAACATCCTGTCGATAAAATTTACACCGCCTAGTTCCGCTTCTTTATTATTCGTAGGAATATCATGTTTCTTGCGTTTACAGGACTGTTTCATTATTTATTATTCATTGGGAATAACTCATCTCATGCGTCTATCGCATGCATGGTGAATCCTTCTGTTATTCCATTCTTTATTATTCTGTTGGAATAATCTGTCTATATGGATTACCACATGCATGGTGAATGACCCTTTATATTCATTCCTTATTAAATTGTGGAAATGATCTAGTTACGTTGATTGTGATGAGAGTCATAATAAAAGCATTGAACTGATGAAAATCATGGGTATTATGAAGTATTAGTAAGTGTTATGATGAGTTATGTTGGTTATTATGTGAAAACAATGAAAGTTTCTTAGAAATCACAAAGGGTTGAAAAATTAGATTTTGGTGAAAATAGAATATGAAATTCAATTGACCATATCTCCTATTATATTTTGAATTTTTAAGTTTGGTCAAGTTCTAGAGTTAGATCTATGAGTTTCCTAACTTATCCAAGTGGAATCACTGGAAAAGGTGTTGTAGATTTTCGTGAGGACTGATTTAATCAAAGCACGAAAAAGTGAAAAATGGGATAACAGCTACTGCCAGAAAATTTAAAAGGTCATTTTCTGCCACTTAATTTGTGAGAAAAATTCCGGCCTTTTGGGACATGAAAATATATGGTATAAAGTACCTCCTATCCAAAAATGAGCTCATTCCGACTTAAAATGAGCAAGTTATGACCATTTCAATATTTAGGTTTTTCCGATTTAAAAAACGCTATAATAGGAAAGTTCTATAACTCGATGACCATGAAATTTAAACTGGAAGATCACGTTAATATGTGTAAGATCCTGCCAAGATTCGGAAATTTCTGGAGTTAAACTTGAGGTAACTAATTTCTTAATGAATTAATTAGAAATTAACTTTTGAAAAATAGTAAATGAATTTTAAAAATTCAGAGAAAAATATATGTTCATTATGGGACTATATTCTGCTAAATCTCAGAAAAGAAATATTTTTGGGACTGATTTGGTATTTTTCATGAAAATGCACTAGTTATGAGTATATGAATTAAATATGTTATGTGAAGTAACAAAATTGAAAAAGAGGATTTTATGGCTTGGGAATCCTATACGGCTATATGCAGATTTTTGATAAGAGATTTGATCATTGGTGATGAAATCTTATGAGTATGACATTTTTGAATGATTAAATGCATTATTTGGTAAAGTGTAAACAATTAAAATAAATTATTTATAAGTTTAAGAAATAATTAAAATATTGTTATAATATTAATGATATTAGATTATGAGATTATTAAGTGATTGATAACATTGGGATATTCTTGAACCCTGAATAATTTATATTATAAATGTTTAATATTTATCCTTTATCTCATTTGATTGATTCTTTATATCGTTGTCATGATCCTCATGTATATATATTATGTTGAAAGTCATCTCAGAGTCTTCACAGTAGTATGCATAGATGGACTTGGTATGATTACGACCAGGGATTATTTGATATAATCATGACCGTAATGTTACAAATGATATGGAAAAAGTCCTCATTGGTCGTAATGCATTGATGGACAATTTTTGGTATGATTATAGCTATTATGGAATTGATGATGTGGATTAATTATTGAGCTGAGTCTCAGCAATGAAATATTAATTCATGGATGTGATAATAATGAATATCCTCGTCAGAAAGTGCATGGATAATTCATGGATGTGATATCAACGAATATCCTGGCAGAAGTGTGGGGTGATTCGATGATGTGAATTATTTATTAAGTCGAGTCTCAGCGATAAAATATTGATAATAAACTTTTAAATTAAGTAGAAGATAGTAGATATCATGCTCTACATGACTCTTCTAAAATACTGCTTGTATTTTCTTTTCTTTTGTAGTAAAAAAAAAGATGAATTGTTAATGAATATCTTCGGTAGTAGTGCAAAAGATGAATTTATTAGTATGATTATGAAAGGTGGATTGTGATTTGGTATAACCATTATTTTTAATGTTTTAGGTGAAGATAGGTGATGAAAATTATCTTCATTCCCCGGTGCGTAAAAGAAATTTAGAATCACAATTATGATTATGAGTTATTCATATGATTGTGGGATGTGAATTGTTGATTGATGTTCTGAGGATAAAACATTATTGGTGGACTTTTAACATGAAGAAGATAATAGTAATCGATGGTCTATTTGACTCTTTTAATGGATTGCTTCGTTCATTTTAACTATGGTTGAAAAGTTTTATCATCTACCATATGTTCTAAATCTCTGATTTATTATTGACAAAAGCTATTGATAATTTAATTATCTTTAGTTATGATATTCTTTACTGGGCTAGTTATGCTCACCCTTTTGCTTCACAATTCCTTTCAGGTAATAAGAGTGTAGTTGGGTCGAGCGGGGATAACAGGGGAATAGAATGGTGGTCTATAGCTATTGATGTTCTCCCTAAATAGTATGAAAATAATTTTATTGAGAACTTTAGATAAGTGTGTCATATTGTATACGTCATTTGATATTTAATTTTGGTTAACCGAATAGGGTGAGGCAGACCCAACTTTGGAAAGGTGTTTTGTCACTATCATACAAGATGTCTAATGACATACAACCTCATGTTATCATAAGACAGGGTTGTGCACATCCACTTGTTAAGTATATCTACGATCACTAACTATATGATCTTGGAGTTTATTTAAAATATAATTTTCACTTGGAGACAGTGGAGATAGTTATATGTCAAGAGAAGACTCACCATTGGAAGGAACATGATAGTAATCTTCTCATTTTTCTTTGGGGTCTATTGGGTCAACCAAAGATAATTCTCTGGACATATGATATCTATCATAACTTAGATTCATAGCCTCATATGTACGAAGGTTTCCTTGAGCACATCCCAAAGATTTTAATTTCTAAAAATTTTTGATCAGATTTTTTTATGTAACGTACCATTGTAAGGTTGTGGTCGAGTCACCATGAGAGTTACATACATTTGTATTAAAACTCACATTATACTTGTCGTCGTATTTTTCACGACAGTTGTATAAATGAAGTTGTCAGTAATGTATTTTTTGGCGACCCAAGATGGGTGATGTATACCTATTTTGGGGGTGTCACATTTGGTATCAGAGCTTAGGGATATGGTCACTGGCGGAGATAAGAGTCTAGAACTAAGAGGGGAGAGACGAGTAATATACTTCACTAGTGTGTGACTTACCTAAGCTGAAATTGTTTACTTGATAAGTTGACAAATTATGATATGTCAATTAACCTATGTTTTGAAGGTATATTCTAGAATGATATCTGAAACACAGGGGATGAGCAATAGGAAAATCATGATATAGAGGAAATAACCAGGAAGGTACAATCCGAAAAGAAAGCAAGGTATTCTCATATCTTCGAAATACCAGGTACGTATGTAAATTTCGAGGGCGAAATTTCATAAGGAGGGGAGATTGTGAGACCCCGAATTTTATGAAATAAAAATATTCAATTTTTCTATTTTGGTGAATAGTTAAATTGATAAAAGTTTAAAGTTAAGGTAGACATTTGAAAAAATTTCAAAGTAAGCGATGATGAAGTTTTATTTTATTAGTATTATTAATGTAATAAAGCAGAAAAGCTTTTTATATAAAACATAATACTTTTATAAAGTTATTCGTTTTATTAGGCTAATAGTAAAATTTTTATATATAAAATGTAATACTTTTATAAAGTTATCTCTGTTTTATTAGACAATAATTAGAATATATTATATTTTATTATGCATAGTGTTTGCAGATAGTAAAATCTTTTTTATATAAAATGTAATACTTTTATAAAGTTATTCGTTTTATTAGATTATAAATAGAATATATTATATTTTATTGTAAACCAATCTGGACCGTCGTTTAAAAGTAAATCAATCTGGACCATTCATGGATTGGTTACTATTCAGTCCATTCTTCTATAAATAGAAGCTCATTTCTTCATTATTTCTTATGAATTCACTGAAACTCTAGAGAGAGAAACTGTAGAGAGAATTCTTCTTCTATAATCTTGAGCGTATTTCTTTAGCGTTTAAGAAAGCTTTGAGCGTAGTGTAAGATTCTTCAAGTATATCCCCGCCCTACCATCGGAGTACTCTTCTTTATAAGGTAAGGGGTATTATTTCTTTTGTATTCGTGAAGAGAACTTCTGTTGTTCCATTCTTTATTATTTTGTTGGAATAACCTGTATACGCGGACTACCCTATACTTGGTGAAATTCTTCTATTCCATTTCTTATTATTCTGTTGGAATAACCTGTCTATGAGAAGTACCGCATGCATGGTAAATTTTGTTGTTATTCCATTCTTTATTTTTCTTTGTTGAACATCCGCTTCATGTAATTTTACCGACCTAGTTCCGTTATTTATTATTCTATTAGAATAACTCGCCTATGCTGGCACCGCATGCATGGTGATTTCTGTTGTTATTCCATTCTTTATTATTCTTTTGGAACATCCTGTAGGTGCGAATTTTGCCTGACCTGGTTTCGTTCTTTATTATTTTGTTTGAATATATCGTATGCATGCGTTACGCTTTGACACTGGTTCCATTATTTATTATACATTGGGAATAACTCGTTTATACGCAGTATCTATCGCACGCATGGTGAATCCTTCGCTATTCCATTCTTTATTATTCTATTGGAATAACCTGTCTATGTGGATTACGACATGCATGGTGAATGTTCCTTTATATTCATTCCTTATTAAATTGTGGAAATGATCTAGTTACGTTGATTATGATGAGAGTCATAATAAAAGCATTGAACTAATGAAAATCATGGTTATATGAAGTATTAGTAAGTGTTATGATGAGTTATGTTGGTTATTATGTGAAAACATGAAAGTTTCTTAGAAATCACAAAGGGTTGAAAAATCAGATTTTGGTGAAAATGGAACATGAAATTCAATTGACCATATCTCCTATTATATTTTGAATTTTTAAGTGTGGTCAAGTTCTAGAGTTAGATCTATGAGTTTCTAACTTATCCAAGTGGAATCACCGAAAAGGTGTTGTAGATTTTCGTGTGGACCTGATTTTAGCAAAGCACAAAAAAGTAAAAATGGAAAAACAACTCATCGCCGTAAATTTTAAAAGGACATTTTCGGCCACTTAATTTGTGAGAGAAATTCCGACCTTTTGGGACATGAAAATATATGGTATAAAGTACCTCCTGTCCAAAAATGAGCTCATTCCGACTTAAAATGAGAAAGTTATGACCATTTCAATATTTAGGTTTTTCCAACGAAAAATGCTATAACCGAAGTTCTATAACTCTGATGACCATGAAATTTAAACTGGAAAATCACGTTAACTTGTGTAAGATCTTGCCAAGATTTGAGAATTTCTGGAGTTAAACTTGAGGTAGCTAATTTCTTAAGGAATTAATTAGAAATTAATTTTTGAAAAATAGTAAATGAATTTTAAAAATTCTGAGAAAAATATATGTTCATTATGGGACTATATTCTGCTAAATCCTAGAATAGAAATATTTTTGGGACTGATTTGGTATTTTTCATGAAAATGCACTAGTTATGAGTATATGAATTAAATATGTTATGTGAAGTAACAAAATTGGAAAAGAGGATTTTATGGCTTGGGAATCCTATATGGGTATATATAGATTTTTTATAAGTGATTTGATCATTGGTGATGAAATCTTATGAGTATGGCATTTTGAATGATTAAATGCATTATTTGGTAAAGTATAAACAATTAAAATAAATTTTTTATAAGTTTAAGAAATAATTAAAATATTGTTATAACATTAATGATATTAAATTATGAGATTATTAAGTGATTGATAACATTGGGATATTCTTGAACCCTGAATAATTTATATTATAAATGTTTAATATTTATCCTTTATCTCATTTGATTGATTCTTTATATCATTGTCATGATCCTCATGTATATATTATGTTGAAAGTCATTTGTGGTTTGTAGTGCATAGATGGACTTGGTATGATTATAACCAGGGATTATTCGGAATAATCATGACTGTAATGTTAGAAATGATGTGGAAAAAGTCCTCATTAGCCGTAGTGCATTGATGGACAATTTTTGGTATGATTATGGCTGTGGATTCTCTTCGGCCAAGGGTGCAAAGATGAATTGTTTTATGGCATGATCAGGACCATTGATGAAAACATGATTGTCTTTGGCCCGTAGTGCATGGATAATTCGTTGTCGTGATACTAAAAGAATGTCCTTGGCTTATAGTGCAGGGATGAATTGATAATGTGGATTAATTATCGAAAGTGAGTCTCAAAGAATGAAATATTAATTCATGGATGTGATAATAATGAATATCCTTGGCCGTAGTGCATGGATAATTCATGGATGTGATATCAACGAATATCCTTGGTCGTAGTGCAAGGGTAATTCGATGATGTGGATTATTTATTAAGTTGAGTCTCAACGATAAAATATTGATAATAAACTTTTAAATTCGTAGAAGATAGTAGATATCATGCTCTACTTGACTCTTCTAAAATACAGTTGTATGTCTTTGGCTTTCAGAGTGCAAAGATGAATTGTTAATGAATATCTTTGGTCGAGTACAAAGATGAATTTATTAGTATGATTATGAAAGGAGGATTGTGATTTGGTATAACCATGATTTTGATGTTTAGGGTGAAGATAGGTGATGAAAATTATTTTTCGTCACTGGGTGCAAAAAGAAATTCGTAATCACAATTATGATTATGAAGTTATTCATATGATTGTGGGATGAGGAATTGTTGATTGATGTTACAAGGATAAAACATTATTGGTGGACTTTTAACATGGAGAAGATAATAGACCTGATGGCCTATTTGACTCTTTTAATGGATTGCTCGTTCCGCTGCAACTATGGTTGAAAAGTTTTATCATCTACCATATGTTCTAAATCTCTGATTTATTATTGACAAAAGCTATTGATAATTTAATTATCTTTAGTTATGATATTCTTTACTGGGCTAGTTGTGCTCACCCTTTTGCTTCACAATTCCTTTTAGGTAATAAGAGTGTAGCTAGGTCGAGCGGGGATAACAGGGGAATAGAACGGTGGTTTATATGTTAGGTTTGTAATATTCAAGAACGCAATCAAATTGCACAAATAAAGCGGAAACGTGTAAAAATCAGAGTTTAAAATTTTACAAACCATATACCCGGATCACCCTTTATGCACAATTATTAATTAAATGAAAAGATAAAGAATAAAATCATACCTTTGAAGATCGAGCTTCCTCGTGTACAAGTTCACCTCCAAATCCTTTTCGCTCAACTTGAATTCACCGGGTTTGGTTCCTTCCTTCGATCAACGTTAGCCACCCAAGTGTTTGGCCTCAGAGGTGATCCACCAAGGAAGAAGAAGAATTCAAGAAGATGGGTGGTTGGCTAAACCCTAATTTTTCTATCTCTATAGAAAAGGAGCGCATTCTCCAACCATTGGAATTATTACGTATTCTAGATATCCGATATAAGACTCCTCTTATAAAGATTTCAAATAACCCTATAAAATAAGGTATTATTTAATTAAACCCTTTTAATTAAAGGGCTCCCTAATCTTATTAGGATAATTAATTAAACTCCTTTAACTAATTTTCCTTCCTAATCCAATTAGGAATAAATGAGAGTACTTATATTAAATTAATTCCTAAACTCTTTTAAAATTAAAATAATAATAATAATTGTAATAATATTAATAAGACTCTCTTATTAATTTATATTTAATATTTCTAAAATATTAAATAATAATATTAAGCTATTTAATTTATTCTATCACCATAGATTAAATTAAATATACATAATATATTATTACGATTATGCCATTAACTTCTTAAATAATTATTCTTCCTTTTATGGTGTGACCCTTTAGGTTCTCCATATTAAACCGGTTGTGAATAAATCAATTAGAACAATTCTAATCTTATTTAAATAAATAAATTAAACAATTAATTTATTTAAATAAATAATATTTATTCTATAATAAGGATAAGCCTCCTAGCGATCAACGACTTTCCAGATAATATAGATTTCAACATTAATCATAAAAGAACCTTTGAGTAAATAGTTACCAGATAATTCAATCCTTCCACCATACAATGTCCCAATTAAATATAAGACATGGAATTACTATCAAGTCTTATTTTATTTAATTATATGTATTTCGATCCTTAAATGCACAACTCCAAATAATACAAATTAGAAACTCCTTTCTAATTTCATTCTGCCTTGGCCAAGGACTACTGGGTTGTCATTTATCGAATCACATAGACATTTCTCTTCTTTAATAGAAGTGGTAGATTCTTTATCGATCATACATTATCTCCACGTACAACTTATTATACCCAAGCATACCCTTTGATATACCCTAAGGGTCTTAAGGAATAAGTCAAAGTATAACTCATCATACACAAGATACTATGATGATCTCAAGTCCAAGGATCACTCAGACTTTACTATCACTACAGAATTCCAATTGACATGCAAGTAAAACTCCATTAGGTATTCCTTAGCGAGCCACGTTCAAAGTGAACTTATTCTCTAATAAGCACCTACATACTTGCTTTTTAGTGTCTCCACACAAATGATCATGAGATCAATCATCCTCATCCAATGAGCAAGCAACATATGTACCAATCTATCCGGATTCACTAATCCCCAATTTAGTAATCCAATGATTGGGAACTATTTTAGTTGTAAGCTTTCTAAGAATTTAGATCTCATTAGAATGATCATCATCATTATTCTAAAAGCATTGCTTAAAACTATGGGTTTATCACATATTATAAAACAAAGATCATGTAGATAATTAAAAGCCTTTAATAAATTAATACTTTTATTAATAAATGAATAAGATTGTTACAAAGTATATGCTTTATCATCAAACATGATTGGCTTGTATGCATACTACTTTCAATCTCCCACTTGCACTAAAGCCAATCACCATGGTATCTCATACTCTTCTTCTCTAAGTGACGATTATCCCCGTCATTGGATAAGCTTTAGTTAATGGATATGTAATGTTGTTCTTGAGGGTCCACTATCTCTATAGTGGTTTCCCATCTTTCAATGATTCCTACAATCAAGTGAAAGTGCTACAACACATGTTTAGATCCAAGATTAGACTTAGGAACTATTCCTAGTTCTCAGAATGAACTTTTCATCCAAACAATCAACTTCAGAAGCTTCATTTATAGCTATATACTTTGTCTTTATCACTAAACCAAAGAACTCTTTTCTTTGTTTGGAACCTTTCCAATTCACTGCACCACTGTTCAAGGTAACACTTTACCTTAAAGTGGATTTTCGGGTGTCTTGGTCTGTCTGAAAAACTTGAGTCTTTAAAGCCCTCTAGTTTTAATTCAGATCCACCATGTATGATCACATCCTTAGTGTCGGTTAAGCACTTTAAGATGTTTTTCACTGACTCATAGTGAACTTCTCCATAATATAACTGATTAACATTAGGTCTCGTACATTTTATTGCATACATGATTGTCACTCATGCGACCTCTCTTTTCAGGAGTCTGTGGGGACTATTAAGAGAGATACACTCCACAACTCATCGACATGAGACATCTCTTAGAGTTTGCCATGCTAAACGACTTTAGCATCAAATGAATATACGTTCCTTGGGTTAAGTCGAGCATCCTCTTAAATCTATCTATATAGATTTATATCCCCAATTAAGATACTCTTCCAAATCATTCATGAAGGAATGTTTAGACAACTTTATCTTTACCGATCAGTAGCATTGGTATGTCATTCCTTATCCGTAGTATATCAACATATAGTACTAGAAATGTCACGATGCTCCCTAATCGACCCTTTTGTACACACTAGGTTCATTCTTATTTTGATAAAATCAAACTCTTTTGATCGCCTCATCAAAACGAATGTTCCATATTTGAGAAACTTGCTTCAATCCATTTCTCCGAAAGTGTTCACAACACTTACCTCATCGTATGTAATCGGATCATCATCTTCTATGATGTGTACCTCATCATCATCATCTATGATGAATCCATACCTCCTGTGTATCTTCAGATTATTCCAGATTTACGATTTAGTTGTGGTATAATAGGTCTATCTACAGGTTCCTCTTATTTGACTTATAGTGTTTTGTGGTTCTTGAACTCTTCAAGATCTATTATCCTCCCACTAGTCCTTCAATGATAAACACCTTTATCTTAGAAGGAAGCGTGTTTCGTAACAAACACCTTTTTGCTAAGTAGGATTATAGAACATATACCCTAAACTTACTTTAGGATGTCCCACAAATTTGTACTTGTCAAATATTGTCCCAAGCTTATCCTTTGAAACCTTTTCACATAAGTTGGACAACCCCTTATCTTAACATACTTAAGATTAGGAATCCTCCTTGTCCATAACTTTTATGGAGTCTTGGGGCTGGATTTTGAGGTTACCTTTTCGTAGATATGCAACCATTTCTAGGGCATGACCCCAGAGGGATACTGGAATTTCGGTAAAATTATTATGGACCGCACCATGTCCAACAAAGTACGATTTTTCATTCAGATACATCAATTAATTATTACGTATCATGAGGTGTCCATTATGAGAAAAACCATTTGAGATGATCTAGAAACTTATTGCACAAGTATTTATTCCTTGATCTAATCAAAGAATCTTAATACATTGCCAATTTATTTCACTTCTGAATTCTTTGAACCTTTCAAATAATTCACACTTGTATTTTAGCAAATACACACATTCAACTCTTTGAATGATCATCTCCTTTTCTTATACTAGTTCGTTCAATTTACAAAATAATTTTTCACGTAAGTCAAGTATACAAAATCCATTAAGTAATCTTTCATTTCTATATTGAAACATTATTATTATAAATAGAACAACAATTGTTCTTAATTATAATACCAAAAATTTTATTGTCCAACAATAAAATGGAAATAATGTTTCTAACAAGAATTGGAATACAATAACAACTTATCGACTTAATAGATTTGCCCGTAGCAAAGGCTAAACTATAAGTTTCTATGGCTAATATGGCAACCTTTGCTACATTTTCCCACATAGGATTACTTATATTTGTTTAGCTTTCTACTTCGCTTGGTCCCTTCATAAATCTATATTTATGATAACCAAAGTCGGTATCCAATACCCAAGTAGAACCTCGACTTAAAGAAAAAATTATTTTAAATCATGAACAAATTTGTATTTGTAACCTAAAACTTCACTAAGCTTCTTTGGTTAACCTTTGCAAGATGCTTCTCAGTTTTTCTTTCCAGGTGTCTGTGCTTATTGCAGTGGAAGCAAGCTCCTTTGCTATCCGTGATCGCTTTTGTTCTTATTATCCTTTGTTTTTGCCTTTCTATTTATACCTTCTTGAATCTTTCTTCTTTCGTAAGATCCTTTGGCCCCTACCAAGTAAGACTCTGATCTTTCTTGGTTGAAAGTGACTCTCAACATTTTTCAACATGATAAGCAAATCAATGAGGTCGGTATCTAGCTTGTTCATATGAAAAATTCACAACAATTCATGAAAGGAGTCCGGAGTGAGTGCAAGATCAAATCTTCGCTCAACTCTCCATCCATGAAAAAACCAGTTGTCCTAATTGATCAATCAAATTGATAATGTTAAGGACTTTTTATCCAGATCAGTAGTGTCACATCTGGTCATTCTAGATCGGAAGAGCTTCTTAGATATCTCGATATCTATCGGGCCCTACTTTCCTCACCATCAACTACTTGATGTGCGTGAATATAGTAGAAGCATCCATAGTTTCATGCCGACGTCAAGCTTGTTACTCATAGATGCGAGCATGATGCATCGAGCCAACTGTGCATCATCTTGCCACTTTCTAAAAGTAGCAATGTCTTCCTCAGAGGCATCATCTCGCAACCATCTGCAGGATAGGCGTATTAAGGACATAAGATAGCTTTTCGACTATGAGAACTATTCTCAAATTCCTTAACCAATCCGTTTAATTTGGTCCGGTTAATTTAGCATCTAATATGCTTCGCAGTGATAGTAATTTTAGACATTGTAAAATTCTGTAAATGAATTTGTAATTAACAACATTTTAACATACATTCTTTTATTAATTACCAAAATAAATTAGGTCTTGTTTTAAATTGGTATCTCCCACTATTTTCTTCAAACTATATTACCTCACTTATATAGTTAAGCAAAATCTAATCAAAGATTTGCTAGTGAGAATAAGGATCCCATTTCAAATGTATATAGCATTGTGGTGACACAACAAACTATATATAAATAAATAGGTAGACAACTTTTGTCAATTACATCAACTATGCAACTCCTTTTCTTTTGCCTCTTAGATTATTTTGATCAAGTGGTGGCACATCCGAATCAAAATTATCCAAGTTAAGTCCGACCTAGCACTCCATATATTCAAAAAAGAAAAATATCATCCTTGTGGTGACACAACAAAACAATATTGTTCAATTTTCTTTATAAGCATCAAATGTGATAAATTAACATCTTAAATACTTAATACTTGCCTTGTGGTGACACAACAAACTCATATTAAATATTTAATACTCTATTAATTTTATCATGCTAGAAGGCGACGCTCGATATTCCAAATATCTTTGAACGCTTAGGACTTAAAATAAAAATTGAGGGTTTGTTATTAATTTGTCTCATCTTGTTTAGCACATGCACATATATATATATAAAAACGATCATATTAATTAACATGCGAAGCATGTTTGCATAATATATATATATATATATATATAAGTATAAATATGCACATATAGAATACTATATTCTACCCGGATTGATTATGGACTTTTATTCTAGTTTGGTTCACTAGAGCCACCAAGTGAACCAAAAGGTCAAATCCTAGGGGTGCAAGAATTAATATTTAAATATAACTATTACATTTAAACCGGGCTCCATTACAAACGGGTCTTCACGCGCTCCTTGCTCCTTGATCTCTAATTTTTCAAAAATTAATTCTAACTATTCCTATTACAAAACTATTTAAAATAAATAGAAACCTTGATCAGCAGTCAAGGGGAAGTACATATAGAGGATATAGAATTTACATTAAGAAAAAAAATTAGAGAAGACGAAAGGTACGCATCCCCATTTAATAAAAACCCATACAATCATGCATCCAACTAAAATAAAATTCAATCACATTGGTCAATAGTCCATAATCAATCCCATTTATTATCATACACATCATCATATGCATCAATAAATAACATTCATCTCATGAATAATAAACATTTAATATATATATTGATATCATTTAATGGGCAAATTTAGTTAGTATAAAATCTAATTTTGAATCAAAATAAACTCCTTTATTTTAATCCAAATTTAAATCAAAATAAAACTATTTTATTTTAATTTATCCAATTTTGAATAAAATAAACTATTTTATTTTAATCAAAATCATTAATCAAAATAAACTCCTTTATTTTAATTAATTAAGGAATCCAATTCCATGTAAAAAAAAACTTTATAAAAGGAAACACGGATTTTCTTTTCTATTCACAAATAAACTCCTTTATTTTGAATAATATGAAATCTTATTTCATATCTAAATAAACTCCTTTATTTAAGGAAACATGGATTCACTTTCCTATTCACAAATAAACTCCTTTATTTTAGAAAACATGAAATCCAATTTCAACTCCAATTAGTTATCATGGAATCCAATTCCAACTCTAATTAGTTAGCATGAAATTTAATTTTATAATTAAAATAAACTCTTTTATTTTAAGATTAAAATAATTAAATATATATTACATATACATAATATATATTATATAGATATACATAATATATATATAAATATATATATATATATATATAAGTAAGTAGATCTCATAAGTTCTTTCATTGGGTCACATGATATATAGTAATCAATATATAATATATATAGTCCCGGCCCGTAAATAATAATCTATATATGTGATTACAACATCCTGGGACAAGAAATCCAATGATTCATAAATATGCCACCAGATTATATACTATATATATATATATATATATATATATATATATATATATATATATATATATTACCTAGCCACGTTTAAGATTTCAGACGCAGCAATTCGCGAAATTTATTTTTTTTTTATAAATTTTATACAATAAATTATGCCCAATTAAATTGTTCTAAATACATATCAATATACATATTAAATTTGACAATTAATAATTCGCATAAAGGTTTGGCTCTGATGCCACTATTAGGTTTGTAATATTCAAGAACGCAATCAAATTGCACAAATAAAGTTTAAACGATGTAAAAAATCGAGTTTAAAATTTTACAAACCATATACCCGGATCACCCTTTATGCACAATTATTAATTAAATGAAAAGATAAAGAATAAAATCATACCTTTGAAGATCGAGCTTCCTCAGGTACAAGTTCACCTCCAAATCCTTTCGCGTTCAACTTGAATTCACCGGGTTTGGTTCATTCCTTTGATCAACATTAGCCACCCAAGTGTTTGGCCTCTAGAGGTGATCCACCAAGGAAGAAGAAGAATTCAAGAAGATGGGTGGTTGGCTAAAGCCTAGTTTTTCTATCTCTATAGAAAAGGAGCGTACTCTCCAACCATTAGAATTATTACGTATTCTAGATATCCTCTTATAAAGATATCAAATAACCCTATAAAAATAAGGTATTATTTAATTAAACCCTTTTAATTAAAGGGGCTCCCTAATCTTATTAGGGATAATTAATTAAACTCCTTTAACTAATTTTCCTTCCTAATCCAATTAGGAATAAATGAGAGTATTTATATTAAATTAATTCCTAAACTCTTTTAGAAATTAAAATAATAATAATAATTGTAATAATATTAATAAGACTCTCTTATTAATTTATATTTAATATTTCTAAAATATTAAATAATAAATATTAAGCTATTTAATTTATTCTATCACCATAGATTAAATTAAATATACATAATATATTATTACGATTATGCCATTAACTTCTTAAATAATTATTCTTCCTTTTATGGTGTGACCCTTTAGGTTCTCCATATTAAGCCGAGTTGTGAATAAATCAATTAGAACAATTCTAATATTATTTAAATAAATAAATTAAATAATTAATTTATTTAAATAAATAATATTTATTCTACAATAAGGATAAGCCTCCTAGCGATCAACGACTTTCCAGATAATATAGATTTCAACATTAATCATAAAAGAACCTTTGAGTAAATAGTTACTGACAATTCAATCCTTCCACCATACAATGTCCCAATTAAATATAAGACATGGAAATTCTTTGTCAAGTCTTATTTTATTTAATTATATGTATTTCGATCCTTAAATGCACAACTCAAATAATGCAAATTAGAAACTCCTTTCTAATTTCATTACGCTTTAGCCAAGGACTACTAGGTTGTCATTTATCGAATCACATGGACATTTCTCATCTTTTAATGTAAGTGGTAGATTCTTTATTGATCATACATTATCTCCATGTATAACTTATTATACCCAAGCATACCCTTTGATATACCCTAAGGGTCTTAAGGAATAAGTCAAAGTATAACTCATCATACACAAGATACTATGATGATCTCAAGTCCAAGGATCACTTCAGACTACTATCACTATAGAATTCTTATTGACAAAGCAAGTAAAACTCCATTAGGTATTCCTTAGCGAGTCACGTTCAGTGAACTTATTCTCTAATAAGCACCTACATACTTGCTTTAGTGTCTCCACACAAATGATCATGAGATCAATCATCCTCATCCAATGAGCAAGCAACGTATGTACCAATCTATCCGGATTCACTAATCCCCAATTTAGTAATCCAATGATTGGGAACTATTTTAGTTTTAAGCTTTCTAAGAATTTAGATCTCATTAGAATGATCATCATCATTATTCTAAAAGCATTGCTTAAAAATATGGGTTTATCACATATTATAAAACAACATCATGTAGATAATTAAAAGCCTTTAATAAATTAATACTTTTTATTAATAAATGAATAAGATTGTTACAAAGTATATGCTTTATCATCAAACATGATTGGCTTGTATGCATACTACTTTCACTATAGTTGTTGAGGTTCTCCCTAAATAGTATGAAAATAATTTTATTGAGAACTTTAGCTAAGTGTGTCGTATTATATACGTTATTTGATATTTAATTTTGGTGAACCGGATAGGGTGAGGCGAACCCAACTTTGGAAGGGTGTTTTGTCACTATCATACAAGATGTGTTATCATAAGACAAGGTTGTGCACATCCACTTACTGAGTATATCTACGAGCACTACCTATATGATCTTAGAGTTTATTTAAAATATAATTTTCACTTGGAGACAGTGGAGATAGTTATATGTCAAAAGAAGACTCTGAAAGTAGTATGCACACAAGCCAATCATGTTTGATGATAAAGCATATACTTTGTAACAATCTTATTCATTTATTAATAAAAAGTATTAATTTATTAAAGGCTTTTAATTATCTACATGATGCTGTTTTATAATATGTGATAAACCCATAGTTTTAAGCAATGCTTTTAGAATAATGATGATGATCATTCTAATGAGATCTAAATTCTTAGAAAGCTTAAAACTAAAATAGTTCCCAATCATTGGATTACTAAATTGGGGATTAGTGAATCCGGATAGATTGGTACATACGCCGTCTTGCTTCATCGATGAGGATGATTGATCTCATGATCATTTGTGTGGAGACACTAAAGCAAGTATGTAGGTGCTTATTAGAGAATAAGTTCACCGAACGTGGCTCGCTAAGGAATACCTAATGGAGTTTTATTTGCCTCATCAATAGGAATTTCAGATTGATAGTAAGACAAGTAATCCTTGGACTTGAGATCATCATAAGATCTTATGATGATGAGTTATACTTTGACTTTATTCCTTAAGACCCTTAGGTATATCAAAGGGTATGCTTGGGTATAATAAGTCAGTATATGGAGATAATGTATGATCAATAAAGAATCTACCACTTCTAATAAAAGAAGAGAAATGTCCTATGTGATTCGATAAATGACAACCCCAAGAGTCCTTGGTTAAGGCGTAATGAAATTAGAAAGGAGTTTCTAATTTGCATTATTTGAGTTGTGCATTTAAGGATCTAAATACATATAATCAAATAAAATAAGACTTGATAAAGAATTCCACGCCTTATATTTAATTGGGACATCAGATGGTGGAAGGACTGAATCAGACAGAACTATTTACTCAAAGGTTCTTTAATGATTAATGTTGAAATCTATATTATCCGGAAAGTCGTTGATCGCTAGTGGAGGCTTATCCCTATTGTAGAATAAATATTATTTATTTAAATAAATTAATTATTTAATTTATTTATTTAAATAAGATTAGAATTGTTCTAATTGATTTATTCACAACCGGCTTAATATGGAGAACCTAAAGGGTCACACCATAAAAGGAAGAATAATTATTTAAGAAGTTAATGGCATAATCGTAATAATATAGTTAAGTATATTTAATTTAATCTATGGTGATAGAATAAATTAAATAGCTTAATATTTATTATTTAATATTTTAGAAATAATAAATATAAATTAATAAGAGGAGTCTTATTAATATTATTACAATTATTATTATTATTTTAATTTCTAAAAGAGTTTAGGAATTAATTTAATATAAGTACTCTCATTTATTCCTAATAGATTGGGAGGAAAATTAATTAAAGGAGTTTAATTAATTATCCCTAATAAGATTAGGGAGCTTAATTAATTAAAAGAATTTAATTAATTAAATAAATCTCAATTCCTTAATTATTAAGGTGGGTTGCCCACATCTATAAATAAGAGAAGTCTTATTATGGGTTGAGGGGGTTGTTGACTTTTACAACGACATAATTCCAATTGTTGGGAGAGTACCCCTTTTTTCTATAGAGATAGAAAACTAGGGTTGAGCCAATACACCATCTTCTTGAATTCTTTAATTTTCCTTGGTGGATCACCTCTAGAGGCCAAACACATGGGTGGCTAACGTTGATCAAATGAAGGAACCAAACCCGGTGGATTCAAGTTGAACGCGAAAGGATTTGGAGGTGAACTTGTACCTGAGGAAGCTCGATCTTCAAGGGTATGCTTTTATTCTTTATCTTTTCGTTTAATTAATAATTATGCATAAAGGGTGATCCGGGTATATGGTTTGTAAATTTTTTAAACTCTGATTTTACACGCTTCCGCATTATTTTGCAATTTGATTGCGTCCATGAATATTACAAACCTAACAGACTCACCATTGGAAGGAACATGATAGTAATCTTCTCGTTTTTCTTTGGGGTCTATTGGGTCAACCAAGGATAATTCTCTGGACGTATGATATCTATCATAACTTAGATTCATGGCCTCCTATGTACGAAGGTTTCCTTGAGCACTTCCCAAAGATTTTAATTTTTAAAACAGTTTTTGACTGTACTTTTATGTAACGTACCATTGTAAGGTTATGGTTGAGGCACCATGAGAGTTACATACATTTGTATTAAAACTCACAGTATACTTGTCGTTGTATTTTTCACGACAGTTGTATAAATGAAGTTGTCAGTAGTGTATTTTTTGGCGACCCAAGATGGGTGATGTATACCTATTTTGGGGGCGTCACATATCCTGTCAGTGCGGATTACGCTAGACTTGGTTCCATTCTTTATTATTCTTTTGGAATAACCTGTCTGTGCGGTCTATCGCATGCATGGTGAATTCTATTGTTATTCCATTCTTTATTATTCTTTTGGAATATCCTCGCCTATGCAGGTTTTAATGACACTGGTTCCATTCTTTATTATTCGTTAGAATATCTCGCATGCAAGCGGTTTACTCATGACTGGTTCCATTCTTTATTATTCTCGTTGAGAATAACTCGCTCATGCGGTCTATCGCATGCCCGGTGAATTTCGTTGTTATTCCATTCTTTATTATTCATTGGAATAACTGCCTATGTGGATTACCGCATGCATGGTGAATGATCCTTTGTATTCATATGAATAGTATTTTCATTCAAAAGGGGTTTCTGCTAGGGGCAGTTTCATAATTTTTCTGACCTTCAAAAATTCTGAAAAAATTTGAAATGATAATTTGATGAGTTTTCTAGATTATGTCCAAAAATGGCAATTTTTGGATGTATAGATTAAGAGTTATGGATTTTATGGGAAAAGACTATTTTAAAAGTAAACTCTTATAACTCTTTGTGGTTAACTCCAAAATTGGTAAAATTTTTATTGGGAGTACATGTATATAACAGGAGTATACCCTATAAATTTCGGAATTTTTGGACAAAAGTACAATTTATGATAAATGTCTAAATATTCAGCAGTTTTGGCCATATGAAAAATAGTAAATGAATTTTAAAAATTCTGAGAAAAATATATGTTCAATATGAAACTATATTCTACTAAATTCTAGAAAAGAAATATTTTTGGGGCAGATTTGGTCTTTTTCATGAAAATAAACTAGTTATGAGTAAATGAATTAAATATGTTATGTGAAGTAACAAAATTAGAAAATAGGATTTTATGGCTTGGGAATCCTATATAGGGTATATGCAGATTTTTGATGAGGGATTTGATCATTGGTGATGAAATCTTATGAGTATGGCATTTTTGAATGATTAAAATGCATTATTTAGTAAAGTGTAAACAATTGAAATAAATTATTTATAAGTTTAAGAAGTGATTAAAATATTATTATAATATGAATAATATTAGATTATGAGTTTATTAAGTGATTGATAATATTTGGATAAATTTAAAGTCTTTAATATTTATCCTTGATTTCGTTTGATTTGATTTCTTTTGATCGTTGCTTATATCATTGTCATCCTCCTCATGCTTATATTATGATGAAAGTCATCTTTAGCTTACGTGCATAGATGGACTTGGTATAATTATGAACATGGATTATTCGGTATAATCATGACCGTAATGTAACGAATGATGTGGTAAAAGTCCTCATTGGCATGTAGTGCATTGATGGATAATTTTTGGTATGATTATGACCAGAGATTCTTCGGTATAGTCATGACCATTGATGATTTAATGAATATCCTCTGCCCGTAGTGCAGGAATGATTCGATGATGTGGTTTATTTATTAAGCTGAGTCTCAGCGATAAAAATTGATGAAAACATTTTAAAACATAGAAGATAATAAATATCATGCTCTACTTGAATCTTCTAATGGATTGTTTATTCCGCTGCATTTAAACTTGATGTCTATTGTATTTTATCAGTTTAACATTATTGAAGACTAATGATAATTTATTCTACATTATCTTAGTCATAATATTTCTTATTGGGCTAGTTGAGCTCGCCCTTTCTTCATTCGTTCTTTTCGTGAAATGAGAATATACCGGGACGAGCCGGGAAACGGATGAGATCGGTCGAGATGATAGCATTAGTAGTCCTCACTATTCTGTTAAATAGTGTGATAATAAATGTAATGAGGACTCCATTGAGTGTGGATATTGTCTAGATGACAATATTTGTATTAAAACTTATAGCATATATTTTGTCGTATATTACACGATGTTTGTATAATTAAGTTTGTATTTATATTTTGTACCATATATTTTCTGGCGACCCAAGATGGGTGATGTATTCCTGTTTTGGGGGCGTCACACAAAACGTGCAATTATCGAAACTATATTTTTCTATAAATAGAAGCTCATTCTTCCTTCATTTCTCACCAATTCACTAAAGGTATAGAGCAATTATTATAGAGAGAAATTATAGAGAGAAAGAAGAAGAGAAGTCTGCTACCTCTCTATTCCAGTATCCAACTTTATTCTAAGGTAAGGGGTATTATTTCTTTCATTTTCATGAAGAGAGCTATTGTTATTCCATTCCTTATTATTATGTTGGAATAACCTATCTATGCGAAGTACCGCATACATGGTAAAATTTTTCTTTTATTTCTTTCTTTATTATTTTGTTGGAATATCACATGCATGCAGTATTACGCATTTGATTCAGTTCCATTATTTATTATTACGTTGGAATAAATTGTGCATGCAAGTGATTCTATCCCATGCCCGGTAAATTTCATTGTTATTCCATTCTTTATTATTCATTTGGAATATCACGTGCGTCGCAGACACGCATGACTTGGTTCCATTATTTATTATTACATTGGAATAACTCCGTCTGTGCGATTCTATCGCATGCCCGTGAATTATGTTGTTATTCCATTCTTTATTATTCTATTGAAATATCTTGTACATCGCGGATTACGCATTGACACGGTTCCATTATTTATTATTATGTTGAATATCACGCCTTCATAATTTCGCATGACACGTTCCATTATTTATTATTACATTGGAATAACCTATCATGCGATCTATCACATGCACGGTGAATTTCATTGTTATTTCATTCTTTATTATTTCATTTGGAATATCCCGTCTCGTGCTTGATTTCGCATGACCTAGTTTCATTCTTTATTATTCGTTGGGAATAACTCACATTCTCAAGGCCTATCGCATGCATGGTGAATTCTTCTGTTATTCCATTCCTTATTATTTTGTTGGAATAACTTGTCTATGTGGATTATCACATGCATGGTGAATGATCATTTGTATTCATTCCTTATTAAATTGTGAAAATTATCTATCTACGTGGATTACCACATGACGGGCAAAAATCCATTTACAATTTCATATATTCTATTATACTCAATTGGTTAAAGTTTTGGCTTCTATACTCCATGAAATTAGTAGAATATCCTGGATATTTGCGCTTCATCTAGTATATTTTCATGGAAATATTCTTCTGAGCATTCTTGAATTTTACTCCACAAAGCAGTATTATGTTGATTTGGACGTTTTTGAGTTCAGGATAAATTAACTTATAAATCTTTAAAATTTAATTCTTGAACTTGTTGGCATGATTATGACCATTGAGGAAAACACGAATATCATTGGCCCGTAGTGCATGGATAATTTGTGGTCGTGATACTAATGAATATCCTTGGCCGTGGTGCAGGGATGACGTGGTTTATTTAATAAGTTGAGTCTCAGCGATAAAAGTGATGAAAACCCTTTTAAATCATAGAAGATAGTAGATTTTATTCTCTACTTGACTCTTCTAATGGATTGCTTGTTCATTGCGATTAAACTTGATGTTTGTTATATTGTATCGTTTAACATCGTTGAAGGCTAACGATAATTTATTCGCATTATCTTAATATAATATTTCTTCTTGGGCTAGTTGAGCTCACCCTTTTGTTTTCATTGTTCTCTTGTGAAATGAGAATGTAGCAGTAGACTAGTCGGAAAGCGGAGTGATCATCCGAGATGATAACATTAGTAGTCCTCACTATTCTATGAAATAGTGTGATAATAAATGTATTGAGGACTTATTTTGAGTTTGAATATCGCCAGAAGACAATATTTGTATTAAAACTCACATTTCATCATTGTATATTTAAGATTGTATTTCAGATTCGTCACACTACGTATTTGGCGACTCAGAATAGGTGATGTATACCTATTTTGGGGGCGTCACAATTGTCATTATCCTCATGCTTATATTGTGATGAAAGTCATATTCGGCCAAGGGTGCAAAGATGAACTATTGATTGGTATGATTATGACCAGGGATTATTCGGTGTAATCATGAGCTGTAATATTACAAGTGATGTGGATTATTAAGCTGAGTCTCAGCGACAGTTGTTGGTATGATCATGACCATGCGTTCTTTTCGGCCAAGGGTACAAAGATGAATTGTTGTTTGACATGTTCATGACCATTGGTGAAAACACAAATATCCTTGGCCCGTAATGCATGGATAATTCGTGGTTGTGATACTAATGAATATCCTTGGTCCGTAGTGCATGGATAATTCAGTGATATGGATTATTTATTAAGCTGAGTCTCAGCGATAAAATTGATGATAAACTTTTTTAATCATAAAAGATAGTAGATATCATGCTCTACTTAACTATTCTAATGGATTGTTTGTTCCGCTGCAGTTAAACTTGATGTCTATTATATTTTATCAGTTTAATACTGTTGAAGGCTAACGATAATTTATTTTGCATTATCTTAGTCATAATATTTTTCTTCGGCTAGTTGAGCTCACCTTTGCTTTCATTGTTTCTTCTGTGAAATGAGAACATAAGCAAGGACTAGTCGGGAGCGGAGTGATGGTCCAAGATGGTGCATTAATAATCCTCACTATTCTGTGAAATAGTGTGATAATAATTGTAATAATATTGAATTTGAGTTTGAATTTTGTCTAGAAGACAATATTTGTGTTGAAACTCTTAGCTTAAGTTTTGTCGTACTTTACACGACAATTGTATAATTAAGTTGTATTTGAATTCTGTACCATTTATTTGACGACTCAAAATAGATGATGTATACCTATTTTGGGGGCGTCACATATATAATTAAAATAATAAAAATATTCATATATATATATATACACACACATTAATAATTGTATATAGGTATAAGAATAGATTGCTTTTAATTTCATTACAAATTCTTTTTAAACATAAATTTTGTGATGTACGGAACATTCTACATATAAATTTTAATACTCCCTTCGCTCTCCCCACCCCCAACCCTCCACCCCACCCCACCCCACCCAACCCCATCCCAACCCAACCCAACTAAATTAGATATACAATTTAAAATTAAGCCACCACATATTAAGTTTTAAATTAATTTGATTTTATTTAAATTTAATTGATACTATTATTATAATTATATAATATATAATAAAAACTATTAATCACAAAATTTTAAAATTTAATGTACCGATTGTATCTTTAATTTTAATTTTATAAGGAATGGAGTATTAACCGATTTTTTGTTTAAAATTTTTATTTATACAATGTATTTAAAAATTAATAAATATTAAATTTTGTTCCAAAAAAAACTTCGTGGCCCTCGTGAAAATCTGGTGCCGCCATCGAATATAATTTTGTTATGATCTTAATTGCAAGATATGTGACTTGTGTTCCACATCCATGGTATGAGACTTTGATGTGAGATATTTATAAACTTTGGACTCTTCAACCTTAATAGTTAGTTTTTATGGTGTGACTCTTCCCATTGTTTGTAATAATTAAGATCAAATCAGAAGAGGTGGTGACGCTTCAGAGATTGCAGGTTGGTCTTAACTGAACTTGAATTGTCTAACAGAAATCGGCGTGGTAAGTGGCGGGCTGTGGCATCCATGGTACCGAGACTTTGATTTGGACATTCCAACCTTAATAGCTAACTTGGTGTGGCTCTCCCATTATTTGTAACAAATTTACAACCCAATCAAAAAGTAAAAAAAACTTTTGTCCGGCAAACCAAAATCTAGTGGAAGCGCCTATGATAATGTATCAACGTTACAAGTTCCATTTTCCATTCCACTCAACTGAATTTCAGTGCAGAGCTAGACTCGGTGGAATACAGCTATGCTAACACTTACGCATGTGAAGAAAACCAGGCCTTTATTATGCCCAATCCCATCGTTCTTCAATTTGTTCAGTGCAACTACAGGGTACAATTCATTCCCAAGTGCAAGCAAAAGATGTGGTTTTGAATTTTAGGGAGTGGTTTAAGTCTAGGCATAATAATATAAATTTTTGAAATTTTGAGATCTAGTGAAGGAGTGGAAGATCAGGGTTCTCGGACCGAAGCGGATTTAGCGCTTTCGAAACTGAATCTCTGGCTGAATGAGAGGCTTGTATTGGATGTGTTGAATTAAGGTAAGGATGTTCTTTCATGTTTGAAGTTTTTTGATTGGGCTGGTAGGTAACCTGGGTTTTATCATTCTAGAGCTACTTTTCATGCTGTATTTAAGATTTTGTCGAAAGCTAAGTTGATGTCTTTGATGATTGATTTTTTGGAGGGGTTTTGGAAGGGGAGATGGGTTCACAAGGGGAGATTTTATAATACTTTGGTGATGGGTTATGCTGTTGCTGGGAAACCTGATGTTGCACTCCGAGTGTTTGCTAAAATGCGTTTTCAGGGGATTGATTTGGATGAGTTTACCTATCATGTGTTGTTGAATGCTTTGGTGGAGGAGGGTTGTTTTGCTGCGTTTGATATGGTTGCGAAGCAGATTAAGGTTCGGGGGTTTGAGAATATGGTGACACATGCTCTGTTGGTGAAAGGGTTTTGCAAGCAGAAGGAGCTGGATAGGGCAGAGAGCTATACACGAGAGTTGGTGAGGAGTGGGGTGCAGTTGAATGGGAATGTGATTGGGGTGTTGGTTGATGGGTTTTGTAAGGATAATCAGTTTGAGAAGGCGGGGATGTTGGTGGAGGAGTTTCGGGAATCGGGGATGGTGCCGATGGAGGATGCTTATAGTGTGTGGATTAGGGATCTTGTGCGAGCTGGACGGTTAGAAGGGGCGTTGGAGTTTTTGAAGAGTAACAAGGGAATGGATGGGTATGTGCCTAATGTGTTCCGTTATAATTCACTGGTGAGCAAGCTTTTGAGGGAGAATCGACTTGAGGAGGTTTGCGATTTGTTGATGGAGATGAAGGAGAGGGAGATATACCCGGACGAGGTCACTATGAATTATGTACTATGCTTCTTTTGCAAGGCGGGGATGGTAGATGCTGCGCTTGAGTTGTACAATTCGAGGAGTGAGTTTGGGTTGTCGCCTAGTAGTATGGCTTATAATTATCTCATAAATACACTCTGTGGGGATGGGAGTACTGATGAAGCGTATCTGATATTGAGGAACTCAATTAATCAAGGTTATTTCCCGGGGAAGAAGACCTTTTCGATTCTTGCAGATGCTTTGTGCAGAGAGGTGAAAGTTGATAAAATGAAGGAGTTGGTTCTTGTAGCTCTCGAGCGTAATTTTATGCCCAGTGACTCTACTTATGGTAAATTTGTATCAGCTCTGTGTAGGACTGGGAGAGTTGAAGAAGGTTATTTGATTCATGGGCAGCTCAACCGATTAAATAAATTTACTAATAGATTCACTTACTTCAGCTTGATAAATGCTTTTAACAACTCGAATAGGGGAGATATTGCAGCAACACTACTCATAGAGATGCAAGAAAAAGGTCACAGCCCAACAAGGAGTATATTCAGAGATGTCATTCTTTGTTTATTTGACATGGAGAATCCAGAGTACAATTTTCACAGATTGCTGGAGATTCAGCTTTCCCGTCGTGAGCCCAGCTTTGAGGTTTTCAACTTCTTCATTGATGGGGCTGGACATGCCAAAAAACCTGAGCTGGCTAGGAAAGTATATGAGATGATGGGAAGCAGTGGTATTGTCCCCGTTGTGAGTTCTAACATTCTGATGTTTCAGAGTTATCTCTAGAGTGAAAAGATTTCTGATGCCCTAAATTTCTTTCATGATTTGTCGGAGAAACTGAAGATTGGGAGAAAATTACGCAACACCATGATTGTTGGTCTTTGCAAAGTGAATAAACCAGATATTGCATTGAGCATCTTTGAGGAATTGAGGGAAAAAAATGAGAAACTTAGTCTTGAATGTTATGAGGAGCTTGTGCTCTTGCTGTGCTCGCAAAAGTTGGCTTCCCCTTTTATCATGTAAGTCGTAAAAGAAGTCCTTTGCGCCTCACCTACGTTTGAAATAACAAACTCTTCTCTATTTCCTTTACCCATGTCTGGGCTTTTAATGGGTCCGTTGTTCCTTTGAACTTCGGCGGACCTACACTTTTAAATTCTTTAAAGGTAGTCATTGAACTATTGAAAGATTATGATCATACCATCCAATACCATCCTGGAAAAGCGAACGTGGTAGCTAACGCACTGAGTTATGTTAGAAAGGGTATGAACCCAATAAATGGACTTTTGACATTTTAGTTCATGGTTTTTACAAGCATGGTATGAGATCAGAGGCTAGAAGATGGGCGGAAGAGATGTTCCGGAGAGGGTTTGACCCAACTGAGTCTATCACATTGGTACTTTAACAAATTCTTATAAATTAACATGTTATTGGGATCAGGTACAAGGCATAAAAATATATTGAGACTTTCCTCAAACATTTGATGTAGTATCATGCATTACTTTTTCAAAGTATTTGTCACCTGAAAGGCTGAAACTGAGAATAAATAGAAACAATTTATTTGATGGTTTTAGCAAAGTTTTTGTTATTAGATCTCCTTAGTTCCTCCTGTTGTATTGATCTAAAGATTATTTTTCATCTCATTAACAGCTGTTTATCTATCACTAGATTCAGTTTCTGCTTGTGATACTTCATACTTGTTATTATCTATTCCTTTCTTAATTTCTATTTAATAAACATACCCGTGTGATAGCCCAGGCCTATATAATGTTTAAGTTCTTAATTACCAACTATTAGTAACTATATGAATATTCGATGGGAGTTTGAAGATGCTTGTTGGTAATTCTAGCACTATCTTTTATTCTTTTCTAGTGTAGTATTTTAGGTTTGCTTAGGCGACTTGTACTTTATGTGCACTTTCTTTATGTAATGATGACCAAATCATAACAACTTCTAAAATTTGTGAGATTTTTCTTCCGTTGTAGTTGCTTTCTGAAAAACGAATGTCCCATATGAATGTTAAGGAAAGGCTTAGTGAAATGAGATTTGATATGCAACAACTTAAAATGAGGTTTTTATTGCTAAAGAAAAAGTGAAAATGAAAATAAATTTTGCAGTGGGTTTAGGTTATATGCAAATCCTCAGTCTTCCATAAGAATCTATACTATATAGTAAAGTGAAAGCCTCCCAATCGATAGGCTTCCACGGACTTGGATTATATTCATTAATGTGTTTCTCTATTAAGTCATTCCAGTCTTGGAAGGTCTCTTTAATGGAAAATTTAATTTGCATCTTATTTATATTATCTCAGGTTTTTTGCTTTTGTCTTGCAAGTATCTATCATCTCACTTGCTATTATGAATATCCATTCCTCTGCTCCGTTAGTGACTAAAGTTGTTTTGCAGATTTAATCGAGAGAAGATGTAAAGGCACACTAAATGTACAAAAACATTGTATAATTCTCTATATACGGATGACTTTAATATAAAGGCAGATATGCCTTTTTGCCTCTTTGCTACATACGATGTAAGTATCTGTCAAGCCCGCGTCAGAGTTATCTACGAGTAGTGCAATAGTAGTAAAGATGTAGAAATCCAGAGGTAGTTGGTAATTAGCAAATGCCATATATTGTGCGAGGATGAGAGCAATTAGTTAGAAGGGTACTTCTTAAAGTTCAAGTCTCTTAGCCATATAGAGTCTATAAATATCATGATGTCAAAGTTTAAACAAGGGAATGCTATGCTTATTGTGATGACATAATAATCTCAAAACCAGTACTCATTTATGAGTCATATGAATCTTCTCAAGTTCAAAAAATTACAACTATAATAAAAATCCATTTTCGACTTTGAATTTGCTCCCTTCTTTTCCAATCCCCATTCATATCTGAATTATCTCTTTATCCTTCATGTAATTGCTTTGCAGCTGCAGATACTTGAGCACACTAATCATGAGGGGCATGACAGGTTACCTGCTTAATGAAATACCAGAGATAAGGAATAAATATCATGATGCCCTATGCTAGTGATGACATAATAACATCCCAGTACTCATTTAAAAGTCAAATAAAATTGCTCAAATTCATATCTATCTCTTATCCTTCATGTAATTGTCAAGCATCGATATCATGAGGGGCATACCAGAGAGAAGGAAAAAATAACCTATGAGGTTTGTCCTCTCCTGATCGTACTTTAAAAGTCAAATTTGATCATATTGTCAAGCATCGATACATTTGGGTCTGGGGTGTGACGTGCACTCTCTTTGATCTGTGTTGGGTTGGGGGGATACAAGTTAGTTAGGATAAGGTAGGTTTTACTAGAGTTGTGAGATCATCTCCCTACCCCATCTCTCTTTTTTTCTGCCCCTTCTTCCTCTGTTACTCCCCTTACTCTGTTTCTGACTGGCTTAAGCCGCATGATTAAATTCTTCATCAGAAAAACTACTGTCTTCATCTGATTCATATTGATTTATTTGATAAGTAAAATATGATAATTCAAATTGATTTATTTGATAATTAAAATATAATAATGGATTCAAGAGTGGTTTCCTTATTCTTTTTGAAATATTATTTCTATCTGACATAGATAAAGTTGGTTCTTTATAGAATTCTCTCCCATAGTCAATTATTTCCACTACATGTTTATATTCTTCACAGTTATGTATTATTAGGTGTATTAGGGGGTGTTTGATAAAAATTGAATAAATTTGAATTTGAATGAGCTAAATCTGAATCTAAATGAGTTGAATTTGAATCTGTATGAAAAAAACTGTTTGATAATTGACATGTCTGAAACATTTGAATGACAAAATTTTATTATTTTATCTCTCTGAAAAATTCAAAATTGTTGTAAATTTATTTAATATTACTTGATATAATAGTTAATATATTTTTTTAATTTTTTTTTTACTTTGCTTATTCAGCTATTTAATTAAAAAAAATTGATTTAGTCATTCAGTTCGTTTATCTTATCGATTCAGTTATTCAGATAAAAATAAACGCACCGATCAATTCAACCATTTAAATTCAGCTCTAAATAAATACCTCATATAAATGCTTTGATTTTTAGTTGCTCAAGCCCTTAGGACCCTGACACATTATGCAATTTTATGTTTAGAATAGTTATGATTACTCATAATAATTGTCCTGATCTAAGTAGCTTGCGTTTCCTTCAAGTATATCAGGTGACTTGTCTTGACTTAAATTTTATTTATTTATTGGTTTGTAATTCAGACTTGCAGCGTCATTAAACTAGTTTCATATGGGCAGTAGAGTCTAGTAGAGAGATTAATCATGCATGTAAAATACATGAACGGATATTTATGCTCGATAAGTTAATATTATTCATTTATTTCGATTTTTTTATGTTTAGTTTATTACATATTTTGTTGTTTTGTTGTGTACACGAGCTTATTAAGATATTTTATTGATTTCAGGTTGAATTGGAACTAAAAAAAAAAAAAAATCAAAAATCGTCGATAATGGAGGTTCGGTGCGAACGTCCCGGAAATGGCCTAGGATACAGCGCGGTCGCGCTGCAACAATAACTTAGAACCTCTAGAAGGATGGCGCGGCAGCGCCAATGCAAGGAAGAATCCTAGCGCGATAGCGCCAGGTTGGGGTTGACCAGAGTTGACTTTTGCGATTTTTTGGAGTTTTCTACTAGGAATTGGATTAGGATTTCTTCTATACTGATATTTTCTTTCTAAATTGGTTTTTATTTCCTTATGGAAACTAGGGTTATGAGTTGTAATTCCTTTTAGGATTTAGATTTCTAGTTCTCATAAGATTTAGGATTTTGTCTAACACTATAAATACATTGTAATAGTCATGATTATAATGATCTTAGTTACATCATTGTAAACCTTAGTCTTGGGAGATTGAAGACATGAATTAAGTTTTTTATTTTCAGTTCTAAGGGATGTTGAACCTTATTTATAATTAATATTTAATTGAGTATTTATTATTTATCCCTTCTTATATGAAATTTATTCTTAATAATCTGATTTAATTGTTAAATGCTCTTTGGCTTAATTGATTTGATTTCTGCAGAATTGAGTTGATTAACTAATATCATATGCTAGATTAAGGAATAATATTACATGTAATTGATATTGTTCCTAATCACAAGTAGTAATTAGTAATATCTGTTGTGGACACACTTTTGGATATTGTTATGATTATGAGAAAATAAATTAAACAAATTAAGCTTATGTGTTTGTTGCTTGGAATAGTCTAATATCCTAGTTTTTAATGTTGCTGTTATATTAAATCTAGAGAGCTTGTTCTAGGTTGTATAATAGTTAGAATATTGTGAAGAGCTTGTTTCATCGAGTGATAATCTAAGAGAATTTCAGGTAGCAGAGCTTGTTGTTACCTAAGGCTATTAGTTTCATTGAAGGGTAAATAATGTCACACTTGATTAATCCATTGTTGTGAAAAGGTAATACTAAACTGAAGAACTGAAGTTTTAATTAAATATGTTTTCTTTAGTTAATTATAATTGATTCAAAACCCCTCAAATCTTTACTTTCTATTTATAGTTAGGAACATTAGAATAAATATAAAATAAATCACTCTCTGTAAGATCGATCCTTACTTACTACTATGCTAATTGTTTGAATTCGTGAAGTGAAAGTGAGGTTAATTTAGGAGTGTAAACGACATCTCCCAAATTTTGGCACTGTTGCCGGAAAGTGTTATTTGTTTTTATTTATTCTTTGTTTTGTTTTATTTTTATTTATTGTATGACTCAATCCTCTCACTCTATTGACTTAAATTTTTATCAAGGGATAAAGAAAACTGCAAATACAGAGGAAGCTCTTGTTCCATCACTTGAAGAGGAAGAGATGGCGGTGCCAAACAACAACAGAACTTTAAAAGAACTGGCTACTCCTGATCTGAATCAACCATCCTTGTGTATTGATTATCCTACTTTAGATGTTGCGTTTGAACTTAACTCTAGACTAATTCATCTTTGCCTACTTTTCGTGGACTTATTGATGAAAATCCATATAAGCATCTAAAAGAGTTCCATGTGGTGTGTTCCACGATGAAACCACAAGGAGTGACAGATGAGCAAATTAAGCTTAAAATTTTTCCGTTCTCATTAGCAGTTTTGGCTAAAGACTAGTTATACTATCTTCCTTTAGGATCGATACTGTAAGACCCCAACTTTTATTAATAAAGATTAATTTTTCTCAAAATATATATATTTTTAATATTATGGTGTAGATTTGATATAATGTTATAGTTGTGGGTAATATTTATAAATTTTGCAAAGTAAGCAAGTTGTTAGAAAATATTCGATTGGTCGGGGAATATTCGTTTTAACAAGAAATATTTGTACGACGACACAATCATTGGTGGACCCCACAACGAAATTATTGTCGGAGTGAGAAAACGACATAAATATCTTTTTATAAAAATAACGACAAAAGTTTTACCGTTAACTATTGAAATACCCTGTCTGATGAATACGCATGGTTGCATAATAAAGACACACAGATTGATTATTCGATGCTTACGTGAGAAGTCACTCGCTTTTATTCAATTATTGCCGAATAATTCTTTGCATAGTATCTCACGTAATTGATTCAATTATTGTCACAATATTTTATATTATTAAATCAATAATTGAGATGACAAGTTATTCATATTATTATTTGCATTATTGACAATGTCTAGAAAGTTCTATCAGGGAAAGGGGTTTGGTCACCTAATTGCGCGCCAATAGGGAGAAATCCTTATCGAAAAGCCCCCTCTTTCCTGGGAATTATCTGGTTGTTAATATTGCAAGTTATATTATTGATGAATAAATGTTGTTAAAAATATTGAGGGAATTTTTATGAAGTATCTGTTGTAAATTTGGATTATTACATGGATTCCCACTTATTCATTTTTCAAAATCATCGGGAGAAAGTTATCTCAATTTTTTTTTTTTACTTATATATATATGTGTGTGTGTGTGTGTGTGTGTGTGTGTGTGTGTGTGTGTGCATGTGAATGTGCAGGTGTGTGCATGTGAATTTATGAGTGATGGTGGGTGGAGTATGGATGCCTTGGAAGGGAGGGGGTTGATTTATGTTTTGTTGTCGTAGGAAGGAGGAGTATATATATATATATATATATATATATATATATATATATATATATATATATATATATATATATATTAAAATTTTTGTTTTATTAGAATATTTTATTGCATAGTGATGAATAGTAAAAATCAGAAAATCTGACAAATTCTTCGCCCGTGAGCTATGACTGTTCACTCGTGATTTTTATTTTCAAATAGTATTCTTTCATTCTCCTATAAATAGGATGCATAGTTTAGAATTGAAAATCACACCAGAATCAGAGAATTCTTCTTCTATAATATTGAGCGTATTTCTTTAGATTTTAAGGAAGTTTGAGTGTAAAAAATAGTGCAAGTTTTCTTCAAGAATATCTCCGACCTACCAGTCGGAATACTCTCCTTTTTAAGGTAAGTTATATTATTTTTGTTCAATATTTGTAAGAAATAATATTTTCTTCCATACTCTGTAGTATGTAAGTAATATTATTTCGTTTCAGATTCCGAATTCTACACTCATTTTGTTAAGTATTACTTCTATACTCTGTGAAATTAATAGAATATCCTTGAAATTTGAGCTTCATCTAGTATCTTTTCATGAAAATATTATTCTGAGCATTCTTGAGAATTTTTAATCTTTTCATACCGGGGTACTATTCATGGGGTACTATTCACTCGGGTACTATTCACCCGGAATACTATTCATGATAAAAATTTATTTCTTTTTGGTCCAAATTATTTTTGATATAATATTATTCTTGAATTTTACTCCACAAAGCAATATCATGTTGACAATTTTGACATTATTAAATTCTAGATGAATTAAATTATAAATCTTTAAAATTTATTATTTGCTTTCATTTAATTGAATTCTTATATCATTGTCATCATCCTCATGCTTATATTGTGATAAAAGTCATCTTTGGCCCATAGTGAATAAATGGACTGTTGATTGGTATGATTATGACCAGGGATTATTCGGTATAATCATGACCTATAATGTTACAAATGATGTGATAAAAGTCCTCATTGGCCCGTAGTGCATTGATGGACAGTTGTTGGCATGATCATGACCATTGGTGATAACACGATTATCCTTGGCCCGTAGTGCATGGATAATTCGTGGATGTGACACTAATGAATGATCCTTGGCCTGTAGTGCATGGATAATTCAGTGATGTGGATTATTTATTAAGCTAAGTCTTAACGATAAAATTGATGATAAACTTT
Source organism: Panax quinquefolius (assembly GCA_020205615.1). Taxonomy (NCBI): domain Eukaryota; kingdom Viridiplantae; phylum Streptophyta; class Magnoliopsida; order Apiales; family Araliaceae; genus Panax; species Panax quinquefolius. Next base: position 61,559,708 of record CM035161.1, read on the forward strand.
TTAAATCATAGAAGATAGTAGATATCATGCTCTACTTGACTTTTCTAATAGATTGCCTATTCCGCTGCAGTTTAACTTGTTGTTTATTGTATTCTATTAGTTTAACACTATTGAAGGATAACGATAATTTATTCTACATTATCTTAGTCATAATATTTCTTACTGGGATAGTTGAGCTCACCCTTTTACTTTCATTGTTCTCTTCAGGAAATGAGAACATTGCCGGGACTAGTCGGGGAATGGAGTGACTGTCCGAGATGGTGGCTGTAGTAGTCCTCATTATTTTATAAAATAATGTGATAATAATTGTAATGAGGACTCCATTTGAGTTTGGATATTGTCTAGAAGACAATATTCATGTTAAAACTCTAAGCACATGTTGTATAATTAAGTTTGTAATTGAATTCTATACCATGCATTTGGCGACCCAAGATGGGTGATGTATATCTATTTTAGGGGATATGATCTCTAACTGAGATTTGAGACTAAAAGTAGGAGGGGAGAGACGGGTAAATCCTTTGCTAGTATGACCTACCTAAGTTTATTTGTTATGTAATTGGTCGGTCAGAATATAGGGATAATATGTGGTATATCAATTAACCCTTTTTTTGTGGCAGTATTTGAAAATGACATCCGAGAAAGTTGAGATAAGCAATTAAGCACAGGAGACCGTTGAGTCACCACAGATCAATAACCAGGAAAATGTGCATCAGGAAGGTAACAATCCTCATGTAAATAACAACACTGACCAAATGATGAACGATGGGATGCTCAAAGGCTTTCTGCAATTCATGCAACATCAGGCGAGAGAGACTCCTATTCAAAATGCAGGTGGAACCACTGGCAACTCACAGATAGTCACCGGTAAGTAGTTCAAGGAGTTGAGACCACCAGAGTTTTTGGAAAAGCCAGAACCACTTAAGGCAGAGACGTGGATAAAGCAGATCACCAAGATATTCGATGTCTTGGGATGCTCCGAGGAGCAAAAGGTTCCCTTTTCCACCTTCATGTTGCGAGGAGAGGCAGATTACTGGTGGGAATCTGTAAAATGTATTCAACCTGCCGCACTAAAGAAGTCTTGGGAGAAGTTTCAAGAACTTTTCAACGACAAGTACTTTCCCGAAAGTATTCGTCACATGAAGGAGGTAGAATTCATCAAGCTAGAGCAAAACAATATGACTGTATCACAATATGAGGCTAAATTCGCGGAGTTTTCCCGGTTTGCATCCCATTTGGTAGATAATGAGGAGCGTATGACGCGAATGTTTCTAAGATGTTTGAAACCCGAAATACGTCAATACCTTATTTCTCATAAACTTTGCTTGTATTTAGATGTTGTGAATAGGGCTCAGTTATTAGAGTGCGATAATGAGTCAATCCAGCCAAGAGAGAGCAGCCAGCAAAACAATAATACCAGTGGTAGCAGTCATCGAAGTGGTGACAACAAACGTGGAGGGAATCAACATGCCAGAAATGGTAACCACTTCGGTGGTAATCATGGCCAAGACAATAGAAGTGAAAATTTCAAGAAGAGAAGGTTCAACAATGATGGAAAGACAGCAGCACCATCATCCGTTTTCAAGGAAGGAGAACGACCACCGATCGTATGCTTCAAATGCGGAGGGGAGGGACACATCAGTCCAAACTGCATGATGCAACCCAAAGCGTGTTACAATTACGGAAGAGAAGTTCACCTAGCACAATTTTGTCGTGTAGTGAAGAAAAGTCCAGCTGGGATGGAGGCACCAAAGGCCGTCCCAGATAAGTCAAAACCAGTAGTTCAAGGGAGAGCGTTTGTCGTGACCTCCCAAAAAGCAAGGAACCCGAATGAAGTTATCACGGGTAAGCTAATCATAAATTCTTATGAACTCTATACCTTATTTGATATCGGTTCTACCCATTCTTTTATTTCTCTTACTTGTGCTCAACGTTTAAATTTAACTCCGGAGAAATTAGACTTTAATTTATCGGTTGAAACTCCATTGGGAGAAACCTTCATTACATCCACTGTTTATAAGTCTTGTTTAATTCAAATCTGCAATCGAACGTTATCTGTCGATCTTATCTCTTTGAAAATACTTGAATTCGATGTGATTTTAGGAATTGATTGGTTAACTACTCATCATTCTAAAATTAATTATTTTCGTAAGGTTGTTAGATTTCATATTCCTAACCAACCTATTATGCTAATTCAAGCAACCAAACCACTAAGGTCAATCACTGTCATATCAAGCCTTAAAGCTATTCGTTTACTGAAAAACGGATGTCAAGCTTTCTTAGCCCATGTCATATATTTAAACAAAAATACGTCAGATTTGAATTATATTTCTATTATTAATAAATTTCGCAACGTATTCCCTAAAGAACTTCCTGGCTTAACCTTAGAGCGTGAAATCGAGTTTGGTATTGACCTTGAACCAGGTACAAAACTCATTTCCAAAGCCCCATATCGAATGACTCCTATTGAACTTCAGAAGTTAAAAACCCAATTGCAGGAGTTGTTAGACATCGGTTTCATTCGTCCTAGTACGTCTCCTTGGGATGCTCCTGTTCTATTCATAAAGAAGAAAGATGGAAGTATGCGACTTTGCATTGACTATCGGGAGTTGAATCATGTCACCATCAAAAATAGGTACCCGTTGCCCCGCATTGATGAGCTGTTTGATCAGTTGCAAGGTTCCAAATTCTTTTCAAAGATCGATCTTTGTTCCGGATATCATCAATTAAAGAATAAAACTGATGACATTTCAAAGACTGCTTTCAGAACTCGGTACGAGCATTACGAATCCCTAGTCATGTCTTTTGGATTGATAAATGCTCCTTCTGCCTTCATGGATATGATGAATCGAGTATTCAAGGAATATTTAAATCATTTTGTGGTTTTCTTTATTAATAACATCCTTATATAATCCAAAAGCCATGAAGATCATGAGCAACACTTGAGGCTGATACTCCAAAAGATTTGTGAAAACAAGCTATATGCCAAGTTAAAGAAATGCGAGTTCTGGCTTGAGGAACTAGCATTCTTTGGGCACGTGATATCAAATCACGGAATATCTGTTGACCCAACAAAGATTGAAGCAATACAAATTTGGGAGCAACCTAAGTCAGTGACCGAAGTACGTAGCTTTCTGGGCTTAGCTGGTTATTATCAGAGATTTGTGGAAGGTTTTTCTCGAATCGATGCTCCATTAACTCAGCTGACTCAAAAAGATACAAAATTTGGCTGGAGCGAGAAATGTGAGAAGAGTTTTCAAGAACTCAAGAGGAGACTCATTTCAGCACCTGTTCTGACAATACCATCTGGTTCGGAGTGATTTGTCATCTACAGTGATGCTTTAGGTAGAGGGTTAGGATGTGTTGTCATACAACATGAGAAAGTCATAGCCTATGCCTCACGACTGTGAAGCCCCCAAAATAGGTATGCATCACCCATCTTGGGTCGCCAAATACATGGTATTGAATACAAATACAAACTTAATTATACAACATGAGCTGAGAGTTTTTACACGAATATTATCTTCTAGACAATATCCAAACTCAAATAGAGTCCTCATTACATTTATTGTCACACTATTTTATAGAATAGTGAGGACTACTATAACACCATCTCAGACCATCACTCCGTTCCTCGACTAGTTCCGGCTACGTTCTCATTTCCTGAAGAGAACAATGGAAGTAAAAGGGTGAGCTCAACTAGCCCAGTAAGAAATATTATGACTAAGATAATGTAGAATAAGTTATCATTAGCCTTCAACAATGTTAAACTAATAGAATATAATAGACAACAAGTTTAACTGCAGCGGAACAAACAATTCATTAGAAGAGTCAAGTAGAACATGATATCTACTATCTTCTATGATTTAAAAAGTTTATCATTAACTTTATCGCTGGGACTCAGCTTAATAAATAAATCACATCATCGAATCATCCCTGTACTACGGGCCAGGGATATTCATTATTATCACGTCCACAAATTATTCTTGCACTACGGGCCAAGAATATTCGTGTAATCATCAATGGTCATAATCATACCGAATTATCCCTGGTTATAATCATACCAATCAACAGTCCATCTATGCACGTAAGAAAAATATGACTTTCATCACAATATAAGCATGATAATGATGACAATGATATAAGAATTCAATTAAAAGAAAGCAAATGATAAATTTTTAAAGATTTATAATTTTAATTAATCAGAATTCAATAATGTCCAAATTGTCAACATGATACTGCTTTGTGGAGTAAAATTCAAGAATAATATCCATGTATCAAAAATAATTTGGACAGAAAAGAAATAAATTTTTCGGTGACCCCATGAATAGTACCCTGTGAATAGTACTTCAGGAATAGTACCCCGTGAATAGTACCCCGACATGGAAAGTTCCCAAAATACCCGAGTGAACAATATTTGAGTGAATAGTAACCTGTGAATAGTAACTCATGAATAGTACCCCGACATGAAAAGTGTCCCGAATACCCGAGTGAATAATATTATAGTGAATAGTAACTAGGTGAAAATATTGATATTTAATAAGAAAGTTCAGATCAATATTCCAATAAAACGATACTGGATGAAGCGCAAAACTCAAGGATATTCCACTAATTTCAAGGGTTATATAAGCAATACTTACCATAGTAAGTTTAGATTTAAGAATATGAAAAGAAATAACATACGAAACTGCAAATGGATTTTCACCTGTCATATGGTACGTAATCCGCGTAGACAGGTTATTCCAACATATTAAAGGATGAATACGAAAAATAGTATTCCTTATGAATACGAAAGAAATAATACCCCTTACCTTAGTAGAAGGCTTGATACTGCAATAGTGAAGTAGCAGAATACTCTTCTTCTTGCTCTCTATAATTTGTCTCTCTATAGTGTCTCTTGTGAATCTCAGTGAATTGGTGAGAATGAAAGAAGAATTATGCTTCTTTTTATAGGAGAATGGACTAAATAGTAACTAATTTACGAATGGTTCAGATTGATTTACTATTAGAAGGGATGATTCATATTGATTACTATTAAAACCACATCTGACGGTCCAGATTGATTTACTTTTAAAACCACCATCGACGGTCTAGATTGATTTACTTATAAAACCACCATCAATGGTCCAGATTGATTAACTATTAAAACCACCATCAATGGTCCAGATTGATTTAACTTATTACACTTTAGTACCCCTAAAGTTTTCCAAGTATGCATTATTCCCCTCTAACTTTTGTAACTCACTTATCTTCAATAAACACATTCTTAATACTTCAATAATTATTCATCATTAATATTATAACTCACAATATTTAATAACCAGATCATTCCCAGGAAAGAGGGGGCTTTTTAATAAGGATTTCTCCTATTCAAGCAATTGATTAGGTGACTAAACCTCTCCTCGATGGAACTTTCTGACATCGTCAATATTGCAAATAATAATATGAATAACTTTGTCATCTCAATTATTGATTTTATAATATAAAATATTAATAATGTGACAATAATTGAATCAAATAACGTGAGATACTATGCAAAGAATTACTATAGCAATAATTGAGTATAAGCGAGTGACTTCTCACGTAAGCATCAATAATCAATATAAGAGTGTCTTCTTAACGACTCAGACATCTTGTACTTTTACCAAGGGTAGTTCAACGGTTTAACGGTAAAACTTTCGTAGTTATTTTTATAAAAGATATTTACGTCATTTTCTAACTACGACAATACTTCCATTGTGGGATCCACCAATGATTGTGCTGTCGTACGAATATTCCCTGTTAAAACGAATATTTCCTGTGACAACCCAAGAAATTAGACAATTTATTAAAATCTTAAATGATGGATTTAAGGTCAAATAATAGACCTAGAAAGAATATTAGTGTATACGTTTGATATTTTTGGGAAGGAATTTTGAGGATTTCAAAATTCTGTGAAGGATTTAGGTGAATTATTCAGGATTAAGTGTATACGTGAATATGTTCTGTGTATATGGTCATTTATGTGTTCAGAATATGGTTAAGGGTCAAGGTTTGACCAGATAAATTTTATCAGTGTCAAACACTAAGTATATATTAAGAACGTCAATGTTCAGTTAGAAAACCCTAGCAATGTATAAGAAACCCTAGAAACCGGTTCTGAAACCCTAATTTCGGTTCTGGGAATCTGAAACCCTAATTCAAAAATTGAAAACCCTAATTTGGGAATTTACAGGATAATTATAATGCTTAAGTGATATTAATTATAATATTAATTAGGGTAAAGCTTAATTAATTAGAAAATCCTAATTTCAAATTTTTAAACCCTAATTGTTCTGTCAGAAACCCTAATGTACAATTGTGGATTTAATTGCTAAATTAGCAATTTTAATTAGGAAATATTAATCCTAATTTGTTTAAGTCTTAAGGTGATTAGAAATTATAATATAATTAGGAAACTCTAATTATAATTTAAAAATTATAATTTTCTATTTTGAAAATCTAAGTTGAAAAATCCTAAAAATTTGTATTTCTGGAAACCTTAGGTTTTAACCCTAAGGGTCAAACCCTAAGGGTTGTGTAAGTTACCATCATGCCCTTAAAATGGAAAGTTAAATGACATTAATGCCCTTTTTGTATTTTATTAAGTTGGAGTGTGAATCTTGAAAAAATATTGGTGGTTGAACAAATAAATATCTCCCATGTGCTCAATATCAAATAAATTAGCCAATACATGACACCTAGCAACCTTAGATACAATGAATCAAAGATGTATAATTTAAAAAGTAAGTAAAGTTACTTACTTTATTTCATTTTTTCACCAAGCCACTCTCTCTATATTTCGGGTCTAAGAGTGAGAGGGGGGTGATAAACAAAGTTAGAATCAGTTCATAGCAAGCAAGAACAACATCAAAAAGTTAGAATTTAGAAATCAAAGCATAAAGGTATAAACCCTAGCTTTATAAAAATTTCATGATCTGGTGTTAGATGTTATGATTTGTTGTCTTAAGTTGTGTTAGAGGGTGTTAATATGTGATCTGAGTTGTTAAATCCCAGATCCATAACATTTAGAAGCATGAAAATGAGTTTTCCAAAATTGATCTATGAACCCTAAAACATGGCCTGACAGCCGAATGTCAGGGCTCATAGATCATTGCCTGTTAATTATTTTTGTGTTTTAAGAGTTTTTACTTGTAGTATGTTGTAAGGACTATGATCTAGAACTTGAATCAAGTCTAGATCATGTGTAGATTGAAAATTACAAGCAGTCAAAGGTCGTTGACCGGCCACGAAATCTAGAATTCTGGGCACCCTAGAATTCTAGTAACCTCTGACAAGCATTTTGCAGGCGCTAGATCTTGCTGTGATTTGTTATTTGGGTCATGTTGTTGGTTGTTCTTAGTAGCCTGTCATGCATACTACATAAGAAAGCCATTATCTTACTCAGATCTTGCTCAGAATCAAAATTATTTGTGGTTAAACCACCGTTGACCAAACCGCTTAAGAACATTTCTGGGCTTTCCAGAAATGTTCAAGAACAGTCTTTCTGGCTTACTTTGACCGACCTAGATCTTTCTGTTTTGATGTTGTTAAGTTGATCTAGTGATTTGTTGTTGTACCTTGACATAACTACTATAGATTTGAACCTTAACATCACATGAAACATGACTGGAACATGTATATAATAGAGCCACAAGTTGGCCACTCGAACTGCTGGGTTTCTGGGAAAACCCAGAAACACTCTGACAGTGAGTTTGCAAGCCAAGATCTTCTTGTTAGTTTGTTGTATGATCGAGATGATGATTGTTTCATGTAGTGTTACATAAACACTACATGATCAAAGATTTACATGCCCCAGAAATCAACAGGAACCTAGATTTATTTACGGTCAAACACACCAACTCGAACACTAATATGATGTTCTGGGTTTCTTCAAGAACAACCCAAGAACACCATTAGTGATGGTTTTGTCGCCTATGATACCTTTAGCGACATTTAATTACTGAAAATTATTATTTTAATTAATAAATAGAGAAAAATGATTTTTAATTATTAAAAATACATAATAAATTATGAAAAATTATTTTAAAGCCTAAAAAATAGTTTTTAATTATTTTGAGTATATTTCAAAAATATTTAATATTTTTAGAATATAAAAGTTATTTATTTATTTAATTATAATATTAAATAAATTATTTAAAAATGATTTTAATTCATGAATGATTTTAGAAAATATTTTAAGTTATTTCCAATAACTTTTGATATTTTGTGATGAGATTCATTAATAAATTAATATTCACGGTGAATAGTACCCCGTGAATAGTACCCTATGAATAGTACTTCGGAAATAGTACCCTGTGAATAGTATCCCGACATGAAAAGTGTCCCAAATATCCGAGTGAACAATATTTGAGTGAATAGTAACCTGTGAATAGTAACTCGTGAATAGTATCCCGACATGAAAAGTGTCCCGAATAAGTGAATATTATTATAGTGAATAGTAACTTGAAGTGAATAGTACCGGGTGAAAATATTGATATTTAATAAGAAAGTTCGGATCAATATTCCAATAAAGCGATCTTTGGATGAAGCTTGAAAACTCGAGGATATTCCACTAATTTCAAGGGTTATAGAAGTAATACTTACCATAGTAAGTTTAGATTTAAGAATATGAAAAGAAATAACATACTGAAGCTCAGAATGGATTTTCACCGTTATATGGTACGTAATCCGCGTGAGCAAAGGTTATTCGACATATTAAAGGATGAATCTGAAAAAATAGTATTCCTTATGAATACGAAAGAAATAATACCCCTTACCTTAGTAGAAGGCTTGATACTGCAATAGTGAAGTAGCAGAATACTCTTCTTCTTGCTCTCTATAATTTGTCTCTCTATAGTGTCTCTTGTGAATCTCAGTGAATTGGTGAGAATGAAAGAAGAATTATGCTTCTTTTTATAGGAGAATGGACTAAATAGTAACTAATTTACGAATGGTTCAGATTGATTTACTATTAGAACGGATGATTCATATTGATTACTATTAAAACCACATCCGACGGTCCAGATTGATTTACTTTTAAAACCACCATCGACGGTCCAGATTGATTTACTTTTAAAACCACCATCAATGGTCCAGATTGATTAACTATTAAAACCACCATCAATGGTCCAGATTGATTTAACTTATTACACTTTAGTACCCCTAAAGTTTTCCAAGTATGCATTATTCCCCTCTAACTTTTGTAATTCACTTATCTTCAATAAACACATTCTTAATACTTCAACAATTATTCATCATTAATATTATAACTCACAATATTTAACAACCAGATCATTCCCAAGAAAGAGGGGGCTTTTCAATAAGGATTTCTCCCTATTGGTGGCAATTAGGTGACCAAACCTCTCCTCGACAGAACTTTCTAGACATCGTCAATATTGCAAATAATAATATGAATAACTTTGTCGTCTCAATTATTGATTTAATAATATAAAATATTAATAATGTGACAATAATTGAATCAAATAACGTGAGATACTCTTACGCACGTGAATTATTGTAGCAATAATTGAGTATAAGCGAGTGACTTTTCACGTAAGCATCAATAATCAATCTGAAGTGTTACTATGCAACCACGCGTATTCTTTGTACTTTTACCATCGGGTAGTTAAGCGGTTTAACGTTAAAACTTTCGTAGTTATTTTTATAAAAGATATTTCTATTATTTTTTTCTAACTACGATAATACTTCCATTGTGGGATCCACCAATGATTGTGCTGTCGTACGAATATTCCCTGTTAAAACGAATATTCCCTGACCAATCGAATATTCCCCGACACAATGAATATTTTATATCAACTTGTTTACTTTGCAAAATTTTCAAATATTACCCACAACTATAACATTATATCATATCCACACCATAATATTCAAAAATATATTTTGAGAAAAATTATATTCTTTATTCAAAAAAGTTGGGGTCTTACAACGACCACTCAAAGAATATGAGAGGAATTATCCTACTCATGATCTAGAGTTGGCAGCAATGATGATGGCAAATATACGAGTAGAACCTGTGACGCCCCCAAATCCGGGTATCTTCCAACCTGACAGATGGTGTTACACGGTACTACCATTCACACATATATTCAATTGAAAAGTCTCAAAGGAACGAATATGTCTTCTATATATTCAAAATAATATTAATATTCCCCCAGGTTCTTTATAACCATTACATTGTTCTTGTCATAATATCAAACATATTACATATCAAACATATTACAATCATTCACCCTATACTATTACATAAGTATTCTACGGGTTCGTCTTCGCCTTGTCCTTATCCTTGCCAGAGCCTTCAGTCCGTTCGATCTTAGCTGTGTTCATATGGTTCAAGCAAGAGTGAGCATGACTAGCTCAGCAAGTATAATATTTCTAATAAACAACATGCTTGAAACATAGGAGTCGTATATCTTCAATAACTGAATAATAGTTACGAAGTACTATCAATAATTCAAAATAACACTTCTTTTCCTTCAAAATGTTTTACAACAACAATATTCAGTAAAACATCAATTCCGGTCCAAGACCCTGAGCATTTCATAAGTTCTTTTGAAAAGGATATCCCAGCACTAAGTCCGTAAGTCCGACATTACTTACGAGCACATCTAAGTGATCAGCCTATAGTATTCTATATTGATTAACACTACATTCATTAAACGTATGCACGTTTAAATTGTGGCAACCTCACGTGCCTGTCGTTTGACGACAGAACATTTTTAGGATACTCAATCTTTATTTGAAAACCACACCAATATAACTTGGTAAACATTGACCATGCTTTGATAGAAATATAATATAAGTCTAGCCGAACGAGTTGGCTTAGACTTCATCATACAATACTTCATGTGTAAGAATACATGAATTACAAAGCTTGTCCAGATTGAACTGGAACAAGGGTTAGAATACTTGCCTTTAGCGTCTGCTACAGTTATAACACGTTCTTGTTTAAGTCTTTAAGTCTCTACAGTAATGATAACATCACATAACACATTAGGTCATGAATAAATATACATGGTTCCTAATGAATCTTACCCTTCTTCTCAATCTAATTATGACTTAAATTTGTTATTATTGGTCCGGCTTTTCGTTAATTCGTTCTTACATTAACATACAATTGACTTACGTTAACCTTAATTGTTAATACTTAAGGTTTAAACATGTCTTAACAATATTATAATCAAGCCTTTGTTCATTACTAATGAGTTACCATTCCTTTCATACTTGTAAACTTTCTTCTTTGTCCAAACCCTAGGGTTGGCATTGCGGCGCCACCCTTCCTTCTCTATGCCACGCCCGCGCCACTGTCACGTTAGTTTAAAGATCAGGACTTCGGTACATGGCACATGAGTCTTTGTGCTTTATATCGCACTGCGGTGCAAAACTCCAGTAGAATGAGACACTGTGCCGGCGCTGTAGCGCCATCATTTGGCCTTGGGTTGGCGCCGCGGCGCCAACTCTGTGCCTCAGATAACTTTGATAGATTTTTAACTTTGCGAATTTTCCGGACTCGTAACTTCTTCGTTATAAGTCCGAATTGGCTTGTTCAAGAGCCTACGGTTCACAAATTACATACTCTACACGTTCATGTAAGAATTTTATCTATTTAACTTCGTTTGCTTAAAATTCACCTATTAGTTCATTTTTAACGAAAACGATAAACGTTCGTGAACGTTCCACGCTCGTTTCTTCGTTTTAAGTCGGAATCCGGTCATTTTTTGAGTCCGCAACTCTATAATGCCAAATATGACTTGTCTCCATCGAAAACCAACATTTTCGAGTTCAAACACAAAATACGACTTCCATTCCGAGAATTTCATGAATTCGATGATTATCGTCCAATCATGTGAATTCCGGCGAAATTTCATTACTAATGATTTGTTCATCGTTCTAAAGGGATTTAATTCATTCAATAGACATTTCAACTTACATATTATAACAACTTATTTTCAAGTTAGGTTTTGGCTTATTCTTTATATGTTCATAACTTAACAACTTATAAACTACAAGTTTCCATTCCTTATGACTTATTATAGAAGTCCTTTAATCAACATTCTCACATCTTATCAAACATACTAACTTCATATGGCAAACAAATGACAAGTTCATCATTAGTTCTTCATAAGTTTATAACTTATTTAGGTTCAAGTTACTTATTCATGACTTATTCGGCTTAAGTCCATTCATTAATAAATTCTTACATGTTCTTAGCATACATGCTTGTTAGACTATACTTCTCTTATCATCCTACAATGATAGAGATGAAGATTTATTAGACAAGAGTCTTACCCTTGAAGAACTAGTACTTCTCTTCTTCTTAAAAATCTAGCAAAGGATGTTTGACTTATATGTTCTTATTCTCTCTAACCAATAAGTTACTTTTTATTAGAAGTTGTTAGTGTTTTGAACAATGAATAAATGACTAGTAACAATGAAAATCCTAGCCTTCTATTTATAGGAAAGCCAAAGGTTAGGGTAATTTAGTCATTTAGGCCCTCCACCTCCTTAATAACTTCCTTACTATTCATTTCTTAATCCCTAAGTTTACTTACTAAGCACAACTTTTTCTTGGTCATTACACTTGTTTCTTGGTCACCACAACAAAGTCTTGGTCACCAAGTTCACCCACATCAACCTTGGTTGCTCCATGGATCATGTCCAACCCATTGGATCATTACATTGGACTTAGGTATTAAAGTACTTAACTTATCTTTGGGCTTGCATTAAATCAATTTGGGTTTCCACCTTCATTCCTATTGTACTCTTCAATTGTTACACAATCCTATTAGTCCATTCCATTTAACTAAAAGTCTTATAACATATACTACACGTATAATTCTCGTATTCTAGCTCGTATATTAATTCATAATATACGTTATTCCATTCTCTATACATACTCGTATAATACTTCATATTATACTTGCATTCAATACCTCGTACAATACATACATATCATACGATGAATATAATCTCTTCTTAACGCTTAATATTCCTAACGTTCTCTAATTAAGTTCTAATTAAGTCCGTATGCAAAATATTGCGTTTTCCATACTTAGATTATTATTATATAATCTATCTCACCTTATATTATAACGTTACGGATTTCTCGAAAGTTCAAAAATAATTCCCGAGCGGAAATCGATGAATAGTGTTTTTCTGAAAATTTCTCGGAAAGCTTTTATTTTCGTCTTGGAAATTCAAAAACTTTAATTCATTTACGTAGTTAAAATACTACGATGTTCCAACATTTCTAGGTTATAGAACGACATTCATCTTATCAATACATAATAATAATAAATAATATTATTTTATTCATTATTAAAAGTATTTATAAAAGGTTCGATTTTCTGGGGCGTTACAGAACCGACTTTAATAGATAAAGTTAAAGCTACTTAAGCTTCGAACCTGGAGCTGATGTGTATAAGGAAGAAAGTACAAGAAGGTGCTATTCTAGAAGAAAGAATCAATGAAGAAGGAATACTTCGAGTTAACTTTAGATTTTATGTTCCTAACGACTCTGATTTGAAGTATAAAATCATAATGGAGGCACACAATACACCGTTTGCAATCCATCATGAAATTACCAAAATGTATCGTGATCTTTGACATACATTCTGGTGGAGCAAAATGAAGAGAGAGATCGCAGAGTTTATCTCAAGGTGTTTAACTTGTCAACGTGTCAAGGCGGAGCATCAAGTGCCAAAAAGTCCATTGCAACTACTTGAAATTCCAGAATGGAAGTGGGAGCACATTACCATGGATTTTGTTACTGGTCTTCCTAAGGATTCTCAAGGCATAGATGTAATTTGGGTCATTGTTGATAGATTAACCAAGTCTGCTCATTTCTTACCTATACGAGAAACTTATTCACTTGAACATCTTACTCGTATATACATAAATGAGATTGTAAGACTGTATGGTATGCCAGTATTCATAATTTCTGATCGAGACCCAAGATTCACTTCACGATTTTGGGTTAGTTTGCAGAAAACTATGGGCACAAATTTACGATTCAGTTCGACATATCATCCTCAGACAGACGGATAGTCAAATAGGACTATTCAAACTCTTGAAGATCTATTAAGACTCTGTGTCCTTGACTTCAAAGGAAGTTAGGACAAGTTCTTGCCATTAGTTGAATTCTCCTACAACGACAATTATCAAGCAAGTATCAGCATTGCCCCATTCGAGGCGTTGTATGAACACAAGTGTTATTCTCTAGTATGCTGGGATAAGGTGGGTGAAACAATGTTGTTGGGATCGAAATTGGTAAGCATGACAACAGAAAAGATTCAAATGATTCGATAACGTATAAAAACCTCATAAGATCGACAAAAGAGTTATGTTGATCTTCATCGAAGGGACGTGGAATTCAATGTTGGAGAGCATGAGTTGTTACGTGTTGCTCCATAGAAAGGAGTTACAAGATTTGGAAGGAGTGGAAAGCTCAATCCTTGATTCATTGGCCCATTTGAAATCCTCGACCGAGTAGGAACTGTGGCCTATAGACTCGCCTTACCGCCAAGTATGTCTCGTGTTCATAATTTTTTTTACATATCTATGTTACGTATATATGTGAAAGACTCAAACCACATTATTGAATTAGAACTAGACGAGATAGCGGAATATTTAACGTATGAAGGGGTACCTATTAAAATCTTTGATAAGAAGGAACATATTCTACGCTCCAAGATTATACCTCAAGTCAAAGTTATTTGGAGAAACCACGATGTTGAGGAAATGACATGGGAGTTAGAATCTGAAATGAAATCAAGGTATCCTCAACTCTTCGACATACCATGTATGTACACCAATTTCGAGGATAAAATTTCATAAGAAGGGGAGATTGTAAGACCCCAACTTTTATGAATAAAGATAAATTTTATCTAAATATCTTTTTGAATATTATAGTGTGGATTTGATATAATGTTATAGTTATGGGTAATAATTACAAATTTTGCAAAGTATGCAAGTTGTCATAAAATATTCGATTGGTCGGGGAATATTCATTTTATCAGGGAATATCCGTATGACGACACAATCATTGGTGGACCCCATAACGGAATTACTGTCGGAGTTAGAAAACGACAGAAATATTTTTTTATAAAAATAACGACGAAAGTTGAAAGATTACGATCATACCATTCAATACCATCTTGGAAAAACGAACGTGGTAGCTGACGCGTTGAGTAAAAGATCATATGCAGGTACGAGTGCAATATTGTCAACGCAAAGGCCCATTTTTTATGACTTGCAAAGAATGGAGATGGAGATTGAGTTAAAGACTTCAGGGACCCACGTGATGATGTTAAATATACGAGTAGAACCAACTTTAATCGATAAAGTTAAAGCTGCTCAAGCTATGGACCCAGAGCTAATGCGTATGAAGAAGAAAGTGCAAGAAGGTGATATTCAAGAAGCAAGAATCGATGAAGAAGGAATACTTCAAGTCAACTCTAGACTTTGTGTTCCTAACAACCTTGATTTAAACTATAAAATCATGATGGAGGCACACAACACACCGTTTGCAATCCTTCTTGGGAGTACCAAAATGTATCATGATCTTCGACATACATTTTGGTGGAGCAATATGAAAAGAGAGATCGCGGAGTTTATCTCAAGGTGTCTAACTTGTCAACGAGTCAAGGCGGAATATCAAGTGCCAAAAGGTCCATTGCAACCAATTGAAATTTCAGAATGGAAGTGGGAGCACATTACCATGGATTTTGTTACTGGTCTTCCCAAGGTTTCTCAAGGCATAGATGAAATTTGGGTCATTGTTGATAGATTAACCAAGTTTTCTCATTTCTTACATATAGGAGAAACTTATTCACTTGAACGTCTTGCTTGTATATATATAAATGAGATTGTAAGATTGCATGGTATGCCAGTATCCATAGTTTCTGATTGAGACCCGAGATTCACTTCACGATTTTGGGTTAGTTTGCAAAAAGCTACGGGCACGAATTTACAATTCAGTTCGGTATATCATCCTCAAACGGATGGGCAGTCGGAGAGGACTATTCAAACTCTTGAAGATCTATTAAGACTTTGTATCCTAGACTTCAAAGGAATTGGGACAAGTTCTTACCATTAGTAGAATTCTCCTACAACAACAGTTATCAAACAAGTATTGGCATGAGTCCATTCGAGGCGTTGTATGGACGCAAATATCGTTCTCCAGTATGCTGAGATGAGGTGGGTGAAACAATGTTGTTGGGATCGGAATTGGTATGCATGACAACAAAAAATATTCAAATGATCCGGCAACGTATAAAAACCTCATAAGATCGACAAAGGAGTTATGTTGATCTTCATCGAAGGGAAGTGGAATTCAATATTGGTGATCATGTGTTGTTACGTGTTGCTCCATGGAAAGGAGTTACAAGATTTAGAAAAAGAGAAAAGCTCAATCCTCGATTCATTGGCCCATTCAAAATCCTCGATCGAGTAGGAACTGTGGCTTATAGACTCGCCTTACCACCAAGTATGTCTCGTGTTCATAACGTTTTTCACATATCCATGTTACATAAATATGTGGAAGACCCGAACCACATTATTAAGTTAGAACCATTCGAAATTACAGAAGAATTAATGTATAAAGAGGTACTTTTTAAAATCTTGGATAAGAAGGAACATATTCTACGCTCCAAGGTTATACCTCAAGTCAAAGTTTTGTGGAGAAACCACGATGTTGAGGAAATGACCTGAGAGTTGGAATCGGAAATGAAATCAAGGTATCCTTACCTCTTCGACATACCAGGTACGTACCCCAATTTCGAGGATGAAATTTCATAAGAAGGGGAGGTTGTATGACACCAACTTTTATGAATAAAGATTAATTTTTCTCGAAATATTTTTTTTAATATTATGGTGTGGATTTGATATAATGTTATAGTTGTGGGTAATATTTATAAATTTTTCAAAGTAAGCAAGTTGTTATAAAATATTCAATTGGTCGGGGAATATTCGTTTTAACAGGAAATATTCATACGACGACATAATCATTGGTGGACCCCACAACAGAATTATTATCGGAGTGAGAAAACGACAAAAATATTTTTTTATAAAAATAATGGCGAAAGTTTTACCATTAACTATTGAAATACCCGGTGATAAAAGTACATTAATACGCGTGGTTGCATAGTAGCACACAGTATTGATTATTGATGCTTACGTTAGAAGTCACTCAGTTTTATTCAATTAGTGCCACAATAATTGCTGCATAGTATCTCACGTTATTGATTCAATTATTTTCATAATATTTTATATTATCAAATCAATAATTGAGATGACAAGTTATTCATATTATTATTCACATTATTTGTTAGACTTTATGCCCTAGAGGCCAATTATTTGTTATAATTGCTTAATATTTTGATATTATATTTGATTGAATAAATGAGTGATTTTATTATGGTTTTATTTACTACGTTATATAAATGTTAACATAATAAAATTCCTTAGAATAATGATACAAATTATATAGTTTCAAGTATGTGACTTGAACATTTGATTATATAATTATAATTAGTATCATTGCTCTTAAATGTTCCTAGTCGAGTATCATTGTTGATGGGGCAACAATGATGCATTGAGACTAGTATGTAGATTGACTGATGACCAAATCTCATTGGTCATAAATATATGAGATATTAAGTCAATGCATAGGTACATGTTAGAGAACGATGTACTGGACATACCCGCCATGAGAATTCTACGTGGAACAGTATGCAAAGTGTCATTAGCGATTCTCATAGTGACAATGATGTAATGGTCCTTCGACCTGAAATCACTATATTACTACACAAGAATTTATGTACTTTGATATCATCAAATGTCACCTTTAATAGGGTGGACTATAAAGATGATTATTGGGTACATCATGAATCGCGTGAGAAATATTAGTGATTTAGATGGAATTTAACCCTCCTATATATTAGGGGTGATATCCATAGGCCTCTTGATTGAGTAGGACTATGAAATGCATGGCCATGCTCAAATAGTGATTTGTTTCATATAGTCTACTCATTGATCAAGAAAAACTCAGATTAAATTATGAAGAGTATGACACATTTCATGACTCAAGTTTAATCTAGGATATTAAGGTTAAAAGGATTAAATTACATTGAAACATTGGTCACGAAAAGGTTACATCGAATCATCGGTCTTATTATTACTTGGGTAGTAGTGATGCATTACTAGATGTCGCTCACTGTTAATAATTTTGTAATATGATTTTAAAATTATTACCAACGTAATAATAACCTATAGGGTCACACACATAGAACGTTATTAAAAAGGGAATTAATTTAAATTGTAAGGATTTAAATATATCAATATGATTGATAGTATTTAAATCATGAATTTAAATTAAAAAGGATTATTTGTATATATATATATGTATATTAATTAAGTAAGACTTAATTAAGATATATATATATATATATATATATTAATTTTATTATAATTAGATTAGGGTTTTCATTAATTCCGATTTACTGCTATATATATATATATATATATATATATCAGCGTTTTAAAAAAAGTTAATCAAAACCTAAGAAAACCCTAGCCGCTCTTAGAGAGAGACTAGAGAGAAAACAGAAAATCCATTCCTTTGGTGTTAGTACTGCAACTCGCTTTATTACAGAATCGTGCAACGATTTGCGGGCGTTCGTGTGGATACCGTAGAGGCATAGTTCTTTCGGATTGTGTTGGAGATTTGAAGTTGTTTCAGAGTTTTCTATTATTGGTATAAATTCTAAACCACTGAATTAAATTTTTTTCGCATGGATCCTGTGTTGGGTTTCGGAAATTGCTTTATAAATTTTTTTATTCCGCTGTGCGTTTCTGTGCCGGAACTCTACATTATTGACAATGTTTAGAAAGTTCTGTCAAGGAAAGGAATTTGGTCACCTAATTGCGCGCTAATAGGGAGAAATCCTTATCAAAAAGTCTCCTCTTTCCTGGGAATGATCTGGTTGCTAATATTCTAAGTTATATTATTGAGGAATAAATGTTGTTAAAAATATTGAGGAGATTTTTATGAAGTATTTGTTATAAATTTGGATTATTACATGGACCCCCATTTACTCATTTTTCAAAATCATCAAGAGAAAGTTATCTCAATTTTGTTTTTTTACTTATATATATATATATGTATATGTGTGTGTGTGTGTGTGTGCATGTGAATGTGTAGGTGTGTGCATGTGAATTTATGGGTGATGGTGGGTGGAGTAAGGATGCCTTGGAAGGGAGGGAGTTGATTTATGTTTTTGGTTGCATAGGAAGGAGGGAGTATATATATATATATATATATAATATTTTATTTAAAGTTTTTGTTTTATTAGAATATTTTATTACATAGTGATGAATAGTAAAAATTAGAAAATTAGACGAATTCTTCACCCATGAGCTATGACTGTTCACCCGTGATTTTTATTTTTAAATAGTATCATTCCATTCTCCTATAAATAGGATGCTTAGTTTAGAATTGAAAATCACACCAGAATCAGAGAATTCTTCTTCTATAATATTGACTGTATTTCTTTAGAGTTTAAGGAAGTTTTGAGTGTAAAAAACAGTGCAAGTTTTTTTCAAGAATATCCCCGCCCTACCAGTCGTAATACTCTCCTTTTTAAGGTAAGGGATATTTTTTTTTTCAATATTCGTAAGAAATAATATTTTCTTCCATACTCTGTAGCATGTAAGTAATATTATTTTGTTTTAGATTCCGAATTCTACACTCATTTTGTTAAGTATTGCTTCTATACTCCGTGAAATTAGTAGAATATAATTGAAACTTGCGCTTCATCTAGTATCTTTTCACAAAAATATTATTCTGAGCATTCTTGATAATTTTTAATCTTTTCATGTCAGGGTACTATTCACTCGGGTACTATTCACCTGGGGTACTATTTATGATAAAAATTATTTTCTTTTCGGTCCAAATCATTTTTAATACAATATTATTCTTGAATTTTACTCCACAAAGTAGTATCATGTTGACAATTTTGACATTATTGAATTCTGGATGAATTAAATTATAAATCTTTAAAATTTATCATTTGCTTTCATTTAATTGAATTCTTATATCATTGTCATCATTCTCATGCTTATATTGTGATGAAAGTCATCTTTGGCTCGTAGTGCATAGATGGACTGTTGATTGGTATGATTATGATCAGGGATTATTCGGTATAATCATGACCTGTAATGTTACAAATGATGTGATAAATGTCCTCATTGGCCCGTAGTGCATTGATGGACAGTTGTTGGCATGATCATGACCATTGGTGATAACACGATTATCTTTGGCTCGTAGTGCATGGATAATTCGTGGATGTGATACTAATGAATATCCTTGGCCCGTAGTGCATGGATAATTCAGTGATGTTGATTATTTATTAAGTTGAGTCTCATCGATAAAATTGATGATAAACTTTTTAAATCATAGAAGATAGTAGATATCATGCTCTACTTGACTCTTCTAATGGATTGATTGTTCCACTGCAGTTAAACTTGTTATTTATTGTATTCTATCAGTTTAACACCATTGAAGGCTAACGATAATTTATTCTGCATTATCGTAGTCATAATATTTCTTACTGGGCTAGTTGAGCTCACCCTTTTGCTTTAATTGTTCTCTTCAGGAAATGAGAACGTAGCCGGGACTAGTCGGGGAATGGAATGACAATCCGAGATGGTGGCTGTAGTAGTCCTCACTATTTTATAAAATAGTGTGATAATAATTGTAATAACGACTCCATTTGAGTTTGGATATTGTCTAGAAGACAATATTTATGTTAAAACTCTCACCACAAGTTGTATAATTAAGTTTGTATTTGAATTATGTACCATATATTTGGTGACCCAAGATGGGTGATGTATACCTATTTTGGGGGCGTCACAGATATGATCATAGAATGAGATGGCAGCCAACTCATAGAAATATGGAACTAGAATGGATCATACACCTCAAGGGATAAATGGGATAAGCACAAGTAATATGAGAAACAAATTTCTGATTTAACTATTTTGGTTCGACAAATGGCTGCAGGGAATATGCAAGTAGTAAAGGTGTGTGAAATTTGTTCAATGTCAGGGCATACTTTGGATGCTTGTCCAATATTGCATAAGGATGAAACTGTTCAATAAGTCAATGTTGTGGGGAATTCTCAGGACAACATCAAATTGTTATGATCCTTATTCCAACATGTCACAAATGCAAAGTGTTTTTCAAACCAAGCAGCAAGGTTTTCAACAGGCTCAATAGCAGTACCAACCTAGACAAGGAGCACCTCTCAATTATAGAACATTTATGGAGGATATGTTTAAAGCATTCATGAGTCAGACACAATAATTCATGAATCAAACACAGCAGTTCCAGCAGGAGACAAGAACTTTTGTACAAGATCTGAGAAATCAAGTAGGTCAGCTTGCAACTACAGTAGGGAAGTTATCTTCTCAAATTGTTGAGAATGTGAGTGCAATTACTTTGACAAGTGGTGCAGAGGTAAGACAACAAGAGGAGTCAGTACTTAGTTCAGGAACATGCAGAAGTGCTATGTGTGACAATAAAATTTCCAAAGACAATATTGAGTTTGAGGAAGAGGAACAAGATAAAGAATAGTATGATTTAATAATTTTTGCAGATTTTTACAAGGAAGATATAAATGATGGTACATCTCCATCTGTACAAACAGCAAAAACACTGAATGATAAAAACCATGAGACCCTAAACATGGAATTGGATGATGGCGTATATAAGGCTAAGAGTTATCTTGGTAATATTAATTCTGTTTTTGCTATTAATGTTATTGACCTTGCAGTGTAGGAATCTGTTGATCGAATACAAATATACAAGGAGGATTTGAGGGTTGAAATATAGTAGAGTTATGATTTGAAGGATGCTCATAAGTTAGATCAGAGACTGTTACCAGTACACTTGAAGTATATAAGTCCAATTACATAGACTGAGAGGGATGATGTCAAGCCAATGACAATAAACATAGGCAGCTGCTTGGGAGACAAACCAAGATTTAAATTTAATTTCTTTGTCTCTTTACTTTTTAGTTGCATGTTAGATAATAGTACTTTCTTCTTTGCATGATTCTATTACATTGAGGACAATGTAAGGTTTGAGTGTGGGGGGAGGTTTAGGTAGGTATATGCTTTAGGTTTAGTAGTTGATCCATTTTTGGTAGAATTTTGAAAAAAAAATTGATGGCTTTTGAAAATTTGAACATGAGAAACATGCTTATTTGGCTAAGTTATATGTGAAGTTGTCTATGTGCACTGATTTCATGATTTGGAATTGTTTAACTTTTATCTCACTTTGCAAAACCATATGACGAGAAGAATGAAAAGAATTCTAAAAATTTTGATGAAAATATCAATAACTACTGCAATGTCCATTGTACGAAATAACTGGGTATCCAAGCCTCAGAAAGTATCGATATTCACGTTGAAAAGTGTGATAGATAATAGTAGTTTGACTAGTTGACTTTTGTGGCCTTTGTTACTTGGATAAGTAAGCCCTAAAAGTGTATTTACACCCAGTGCACTAAAACCATCTGGTTTGGAAGTCGTTGGTGGAAAGTTCGATACATTAACTCTAAAAAGCCTAAGAAAATAAAACATTGCACATTTAAAGAAAGGAAAAAGTGAGATGGAGCTTAAAATGCACTCCTAGAAAATCATGAAATTTGTGAGTTCTGGTGAAAAGAAGAAAAAAATGAATAATAGAGAAATTTTGCTCCAAAGTCTGAGTCAATTAGCACAATTTTGGTATTGGTTCGGTACAAAATAGGTACCGGTTTTTTCAGTTATACCGCATGTATATAATTATTAATGCTTTGGCATTTTTCCATCCCTTTGGAGCTAATTTACTTTGTTAAGAAATCTGCAGTATTTTCCTATAAGTGGATTTTCGTTCAGTTTGGTGCTGTTATAGTACTTTATGGAGCAACACATCTTATTAACCTATGGACCTTTACTATCCATACTAAAACAGTGGCTATTGTCATGACCACTGCGAAGATTTTGACTACTGCAGTGTCCTATGCAACAGCTTTGACCCTAGTGCACATCATTCCTGACCTTCTAAGTGTTAAAACTAGGGAACTATTTTTGAAAAATAAGGCTACAGAGCTTGATTGATTTTTTTTTGGTATTTTGGTTTTTACCGAATTCAAAAAGTTCCTTACCGCTACAGATACCAAAAAGGAAAAAAAATCAAAAAATCGGTACTGAAAAAAACCGTACCGAAAAAAACTGGTACCGCCGATTTCGGTATCAACCAGTTCGGTAAAAAATCAAAAAAACCAAATTTTTGTGCACCTAAGCCGTCTTTGCGGCGAGAACTCGAGAATCTACGGAAGGATGGAAGCGGCAAATACCAATGAAAGGAAGAATCCTGACGCGACAAGGTTAACCAGAATTGAATTTTGCAATTTTTTGGAGTTTTCTATTAGGAATTGGAATATGATTTCTTTTATACTGAGAGTTTATTTCTAAATTGGTTTTTATTTCTTTATGGAAACTAGGATTATGAGTTATAATTTTTTTTAGGATTTGAATTTCTAATTCTCATAGGATTTAGGACTTTATCTTGCACTATAAATATATTGTAACAGTCAGGCTTATAATGATCTTAGTTACACCATTGTAAACCTTAGTCTTAGGAGATTGAAGACATGAACTAAGTTCTTTATTTTCAGTTTTAAGGGATGTTTAACCTTATTTATAATTAATAGTTACTTGAGTATTCATTAATTATTCCTTCTTATATGAAATTCATTCTTGATAATCTAATTTAATTGTTAAATGCTATTTGACTTAATTGATTTGATTTTTGCAGAATTGAATTGATTAACTAATATCATATGCTAGATTAAGGAATAGTATTACGTGTAATTGATATTGTTCCTAATCATAAGTAGTAATTAGTAATACCTAATCGTGGATAAACTTTTGAATATTGTTATGATTATTAGAAGATAAGTTAAATAAATTGAGCTTATGTGTTTGTTGCTTGGAATAGTCTAATTCCATAGTTCTTAATGATGTTGTTATATTAAATCTAGAGAGCTTGTTCTAGGTTGTATAATGGTTAGAATCTTGTGAAGAACTTGTTTCATCGAGTGATAATCTAAGGGGAGTTTTAGGTAGCAGAGTTTGTTGTTTCCTAGAGCTATTAGTTTCATTGAAGGGTAAATAATATTATACTTGATTAATCCATTGTTGTGAAAATGTGATACTGAATTGAAGAACTAAAGTTTTAATTAAATTTGTTTTCTTTAATTAATTATAATTGATTAAAACCCTCACATATTTACTTTCTGTTTATAGTTAGGAATATTAGAATAAATATAAAATAAATCACTCTCTGTGGAATCGATCCCTACTTACTACTGTATTAATTATTTGAATTCGTGAAGTGAAAGAGATATTAATTTAAGAGTGTAAACGACAGCTCCCAATGGTCTACGTCTTAAATTTTGAAAAGAATAATGCTAAAGGTTTCAATTTTTTGGTTTCAAATGTGTATCAAATGACATGACATTAACTATTTTAATGATAATTTATGTCATAGTTAATCACAGATTTATCCAACCAATATTATGGTGAGACATCATTTGAGACCAAAAATTTGAGACTCCTTGTTTCACTCTTTTGTAAATCATGATAAACAATGATATGGATGACAGAGGCTTTTAATGGAGGCTTGACTATAGTTGGCTAAGTGAGCTGCAATGTGTTGATGCCATTTATTAGACGGGCTCAATATAATTTCTCTCATGTCTAATTCTCATTGTTATTATCAGGGAGTAATTTCACTATACCAGCATGTGATAGGTGGTAAGTTTGAGGCAGCTTTATATTCGATCAGGGGAAAACTATATTGAAGATTCTTGTTATGAGAAAGAACAGGCAAACTATTATCTCTTCTTATTGGAAAATCTACAGATTGTTACACAAGTATGTCCTAGATCTTGTGAAAATATCTAGGCTAGAGATCCTAACCTTTGAAATATGGGGCTTTGTGGTTTAATCTAGAGTTTTTAAACTTCCTTGCATGAAGTTGTTAAAGTACCCAATACTCTTATTGACGTAGTGAATTGAGTATTAGTATCAATACTCCGAATTTAGCATACGAAAAATTTTGATTTACTTAGTTGTAGAAATATCAATATTGTAACTTAGTTTTGGATGCTCAAACTTTACATTTGTACTAAATTATTTATAAAAAATCAACTTGTTTATTCAACAACAATCTTCTATTAAGTTGGGTTTTATTACAATCAGATTTTAATAAAATTCCTAACTATAAATATTCATATAAACTACCCTAGTGCACTGCATTCATGCCTGTGTGTTGCAGAACTGGATATTGTGCATGTGAAAGTCTCTGGTAATGACTCTCCATATATTCCTTGGACATTTAGTGGTACAATGATGTCCTAATCTCAAGGAGATGCATACCATTTGGTATGGGGAATACATGCACACTAGATCGGATTGAGCTCATGAAAAAGAAGAGAACAGTGGTAACAATTAGTTGAAGATGCTTATCAGCCCCTCCCCCAAGTCTGCACGTAATCTGGATAAGAAAAGGAGATAACATTGGAAAAGATTCAAAAAGGATATGATTTGTTTAGGTGAGTGGGTTGCAGGACTTCCTTCTTCGTTTGTGATGCAGCAGAAAATATCAATGAAGATTCAGATTCCATACATTTTAATATTTATGAAGATTTAGTATATTTTATATACTTTTATTTATTATTTAGAAAATTTTAGTAGTTTAATTTATCTTTTGTCGGTTTGTATTTTAGGCTAATTTTTTTAATTTTATTAGGATTTTATTATTTTCCTTTATTTAAAATTTTCTTTTCCTAATAGTTATAAGAAAGTTATTTAGGATTACAAGTACTCCCTCCATCCTTTTATATGTGACATTTTCGAGTGTTTTTTTCTTCCCAAAATATTTGACAAGAATATTTTGGCTATTTGTTTTCCTTCTCTACCCTTCCTTCTTCAGTGGCTATTTTCTCTGTTTTCAAAAGACAGCAAGCTACTACAGATCCGACCGATTATAGGCAGCAAGCTACTATAGATCTGGTCGATTATAGACATCAAGCTACTACAGATCCGCCATTATAGGAAAGATATTTTCTCTATTTTCAAAAGACAGCAAGCTTTAATCATAACTTTTCTCTGTCCCATTTTACCTACTACAGATCCGGTCGATTCATTACTACAGATACGACCGATCCGGCCGATGAAGCTTTCGTCTCACTTGCAGAGGCCTCAGTTTTTAACAAGCTTTAATCACAACTTTTCTCCGTCCCATTTTACCTACTACAGATCCGGTCGATTCACTACTACAGATCCGATCGATCCGGCCGATGAAGCTTTTGTCTCAGTTGCAGAGGCCTCAGTTTGTATCTCCATTGCTGGATCTGGAGATCGAAGATAAAGACGAGAAATGTAGCGAAAATTGCGAAGTTAAGGTGACGAGAGGGAGGGATCTGAGTCTGGTGTTAATGGTGGAGAATTAAATGAGATCAAAATATTAATTAAGGGTAAAATAGTAAAACTGTATCTATTCTTAATCTATATGAAAATCTCTAGAACGTCAGATATAATGGGATGGAGGTAGTATGTTTTTAGGGTTTTTTTTAATGAGATATCCAATCCTTGACAATTATATAAATATCCGTTTGAGAATTTTTATCTTCCTTACGAATTCAAGTCAGTACCATATTCATGTCAGGGGTGGTTGTGGTGTATTTTCTTAGAAAGTCCCAAGTATTTATTCCCCATGGATCATGGAATTGGGCTGTATTAGATAATTAAATTAATGTATTTAATTTAATTATCTCATTCTATGTTGGATCTTGGGTATCCAAATGGGTCACCCATAGAGGGTCCAACCCAATTACATTAACTGAGTTCCCAATTGACAAGGTCAATTGGGTTTCAGTAATGTGAACGTGGATAGACTAAACGTGGAGGAAGTGCTGGGGAGTGGTTTAACCACTCACGTATTAAATACCCACATCTCTCAGTTGATCAATATACGCAACAACACTTTAATTGCCAAACACTGCTCCCAATATCCAGTCCAAAACATTAATTGTTACATACCGTGAATTAGTACTCCGTTCTCAATCGTAGTTCGGAGACGCTGTTGGGTTAAAGAACAACAGGAGGTTTTTCGCATCAAAGGCTTAATCACGCTTCAATAGGTATGCCTTTGATTCTCTTAATTATGTGAAAATATGAATAACATGCGTATTAAAAACCCTTCATTGGTATCAGAGCATGGTTTAACGATCTCATGTATGCTATGTATGAAATATTTACACTTTATGCCATGATTGCATGTTTAAAAAGCTTGAAAACATCATTAATGGCAAACTTATATACACTAAATATTATGGGCTAATATTGCAGTATATTGTAACCTAAACATAGTGTATGTGATCTGCATAATTTGGTTTTAATTGAATAATTAATTTAAAATTAATTTGAAACCCTAGTTTGCAAATAGCCTTCTTTGAACAGTCATAACTTTTTCTGTGATTGTCCGATTTGGTTGATTTTTGCATGTATGCGTAGTACTCATTGTAAGCTTTCCAACGATATATTATGGGCCTAAATCGGAGTTGTATAGAGTGAGATATGGCTTCTCAAAGTTTTAGTTACGAAATGGCATTTCTGTAAATTCTGGTGTTTGGAGGTTGAAGATGACCATACCGGCCCATGCGCTCGACCCTTGCATGGTGACCCATGATCTGACCGTTTTGATGATTTTTATATTTAATTTCCAGAAAATGTTTTATTAATTGTTTTTAACATGGAAATTAATTTAAAAATAGTAACAACGACTATTAAATTCTGAAAAATTAATAGAAATTAATTATTGGCATATAATTCATTATTATCTTTGGAATTTGGAAATATTGAAAGTTTTTGATATTTTTGGTTAATTTTCTACCTATTAATTAATGACTTATTAATTATGAAAATTAGCAAATATATCACTTAAAATTCGATAAAATATCAGTGACTATATTATGATGCTAAGTTATTGTTATGAATTTTTCAGTTGGAAAATAACTGTATTGTATAGTTTTGGCTAATTTCCAATTAATTATGCAATAGTTTATTAATTATGATAATTAGCATGATTATCAGAAAATTCCAAAAAATTACAGTAGCCTTTTAATGATGATAATCTACTGTTATAACATTTTTTCGGAAGAAATTAATAGATTTGGATATCTTTGGTTAATTTCCATCTTTTTATGCATGATTAATTAATTGTGATAATTAGCAAAATTATCAAAATAAATTCCAGAAAATTACAGTGATATTCTTGTGATGTTAATATACTGTTGAAATTTTTTTGATGCATTTTAAAGTTTTTATAGCATACTTGGTATATTAATCGAGTAATAATGCCTATTATTTAATTCCATTTGTTATTATTTTTGGGATATTAATTGTTAGTGCTTGGAATTAAATTATCATGCTATAATTGCATGTATACCCTTGTTCCTAGTGGGAGTGATTTAGGTTGTAGTAATTTAATTAAATTATTCCCTAAATTATACGTCTTGTGCGCTGAAAAATTAAATTTAAATAATTAGACATTTATACGGATTGTGATTCCTAAGCCTGGCGAAGTCTCCCTTCTATATTTATGTCCTATTATTTTTATGTTAATTTGGTTCATGCGGTAAAGATGATTTATATATTGTGATGAACGTTGAATATCTCTAATGAATCCTCGTATTTAAATCAAAGCAGAAAATGGCTTCAAAACACATTATCATGAGACCTTAACCAAGAAACAAACTTGCGGATATAACTATGGCGTGTGGCACCGAGAAAAGTCGAGGATGGTATTGGAGGAGCAAGAGGTTGAAGAAACCCTGCTGTCCAAAATGGCTAAACTAGAGGGTAAAAATGCAAAGGATCCGATCAAGGTTCTTCGCCTTCAAAGTTAACAGACAAAAGGATCGTATCTCTCGCATAACGTTGTTGAGCTGCACGAACAATGACTTTCTATTTGGGTATGAACAATACTCTACTGCACACGATATGTGGGAGGCTCTCAAAACTAAGTTTGGTGGCACCTCGTTGAAAAGGATGAGGGAATTAGCCATAAGGTTCGATGGTTACAAAAAGAAAGATAACCACACCATGAAACAACACCTTCGAATCATGGCTAATATGATCCGGGAGTTGAAATCCGGAGGTACTCAATTGTCAGATGAACAACAGATTTCAGCGGTGGTTCGCTCCCTTCCCGATAATTGGGAACATATGCGGGTCAACATGACTCATAACGAGAATATCAAGACCTTTGATGATATTCGTCGTCACTTGGAGCTCGAGGCTGAGCGCCTTGATGTTGTCAAGACCTCTAGGGCATATGTGGTTGAATCAAACTCTCGTAGAGGGTTCACACATAAGAAGGGGAAGAAACCTGTTCATCCTGCTGTGCCTAAAGAGACTGCGAGTGGGGGTGCTGTCAAGCATAAGAGAGGCAAACGAGGTTCTGGTAAAAAGGACAAAGCCAAGATGACATGCTACAACTGTGGCAAGGCGGGACACTTCGCTCGTGAGTGCACTGAGCCGAAGAAGGTAATTCCTAGTCCTAATCTATCTATATGCTTAGTATCGAGTACTATTTTTGTTGCTCATTCTCTCCATATGTGGATTGTAGACTCTAGTGTGGACGTGCTAGGAATTGGTGTGAGACCCCAGATTTTATGAATAAAGATTTAAATTTCTCGAAATATTTTTTTTTAATATTATGGAATAAATTTGATATAATGTTATAGTTGTGGGTAATATTTATAAATTTTTCAAAGTATGCAAGTTGTTATATAATATTCGATTGGTCGGAGAATAATCGTTTTAACAGGGAATATTCGTATGACGACACAATCATTGGTGGACCCCCAGCAATAATTATTAGCCGGATTGAGAAAGCGACAAAAATATTTTTATGAAAATAACGCGGAATTTTTCTTTATTATCTTGTTGAACTACTCGGTAGTAAAGAAAGACGATGTCTGGCGTGGTTGCATAAGTAGCACTACCAGTATTGATTATTGATATTTACGTGAGAAGTCACTTAGTTTTGTTCAATTATTGCTTCAGTAATTGTTGCATAATATCTCACGTTAATTGATTCAATTATTGTCGATATTTATATATTATTAAATCAATAATTGAGATGATGAGTTATTAATATTATTATGTGCAATATTAGCGATGTCTAGAAGTTACGCAAGGAGAGGTTTGGTCACCTAATTGCGGCGCATGATAGGGAGAAATCCTTTATTGAAAAGCCCCTCTTTCACGAGAACGACATATGGTCGATTAATAATGTGAGTTATAATAATGATGATGAAGTTTTATTTTATTAGTATTATTAATGTAATAAAAATGAAAAGCTTTTTATATAAAAGCAGAATACTTTTATAAAGTTATTTGTTTTATTAGACTATAATAGAATATATTATATTCTATTATGCATAGTATTTTGCATAGTAAAATCTTTTTATATAAAATAGAATATTTTTATAAAGTTATTTGTTTTATTAGATAATAATTAGAATATATTATATTTTATTATGCATAGTGTTTGCATAGTGTCTGCATAGTGTTTGCATAGTAAAAATCTTTTTATGTAAAACAAAATACTTTTATAAAATTATTCGTTTTATTAGATTATAAATAGAATATATTATATTTTATTTAAAAGATTTTGTTTTATTAGAATATTTTATTGTAAACCAATCTGGACCGTCCGTTTAAAAGTAAATCAATCTGGATAGTTCATGGATTAGTTACTATTCAGTCCATTCTCCTATAAATAGAAACTCATTCCTTCATTATTTCTTACGAATTCACTGAAACTCTAGAGAGAGAAACTATAGAGAGAAAGAAGAAAAGTATTCTACTACTTCACTACTCCTGTATCCAGCTTTATTCTATGGTAAGTGTGACGCCCCCAAAATAGGTATACACAACACCCATTCTGAGTCGCCAAATACATGGTACGAAAAGCAAACTACAACTTCAATAATACAAATGTCGTGTGAAATACGACAATATATCTTGTGAGTTTAAATATAATATTGTCTTTCAGACAATATCCACACGCATAAATAAATCCCCATCATAATTATTGATACATTATTTTACAAAAATGGTGAGGGCTACTAAACAACTCTCTCTAGAACCTTCATTCCATACCCACAGACTAGTACTCGCTACATTCTCGCCTCACGAGAAAAATGGAACAAAAAGGAAAAGGGTGAGCTCAACTAGCCCGGTAAAAAGAATGTTATGACTAAGATAATATAGAACAAATTATCATTAGTCTTCAACGAGGAAAAATCGATAGAATACAATAGACAACAAGTTTTAGATCAATATTCATAATGAAAATAATAATTCATAGAAGAGTTACGTAGAGAATGAAATCTACTATAATCTATGAATTTAACGATCCATCATCAATATTTTATCCCTGTAACATCAATCAATATTCATCTCAAATCAAATATTTATCTTTGCACTATGGGCCAAAGATATTCATCAATCGGTCATGTTTCATCTCAACACTGTTCATCTTTGCACTAAAGGCCAAAGATATTCATCGATCGGTCAGTATTCATTTAAACACTGTTCATCTTTGCACTACTGGTCAAAGATATTCTTGAGAAATCATTCATCTTTGCACTCTGAGGCCAAAGATATTCAATAATATCGTCATTTAAGACCGAGGATGATGAAAAATATTTTAAAAAGCGAATCCGGTGAAACAAAATGACAAGGATTAAGGATTCAGTACTTGGTTTTATCCACGTCCAAAAATACCTCAAAAATAATCATAGTGGTGTAAAATTCAAGAATGATCAAAACATGAATACAATCAAAGCTAGTATCCGAATAGATATTTTAGGCGAAAAGAAAAATTTTCATTTTTTGGTGAATAGTCCGTATTCGTGAATAGTCTTCAGTATCGTGAATAGTCTTAGTATCGTGAATAGTAACTCCAACACCAAAAGATAGAAATCCCACAAAAAACATCTTCACGCTTCATGAATAGTACTCGTGAATAGTAATCGTGAATAGTAACTCATGAATAGTAACTCGTGAATAGTAACTCATGAATAGTAACCCAGAGCATGAAAAAGTTCCAAATTTGATAAAACTTGGATCAACATTTCAAAGATAATGATATTGAAGAAATAATATCATTCTGAAAAAATAATATCCTTACCTCAAAGAATCGATTACTTGGAAGGAAAGATCGGAAGTGATCTTTGAATGAAACTTATCTTTGAGCAAGCAACTCTCAAAGTATCTAAATACTCATAAAATACGCTCAATAATATAGAGAGAGAAGAGAAAACTTTGTTTACGGTGTGATTTTCAATTCTAACTTAGCCCTCTATTTATAGGAAAATGTTAGCCCGCCGAAGCAGACTTGACCTGCTACCTGATGGCTTTACCTGCTACTATTGCCACCCACCACATTTGAAATAAAATTCAGCACATTTTTTCACCAACCACAAGTGGGGCCCACTCAATTCTAGAATTTTTCACCAAAATCAATTATAACCCTACTTTAGAATCAAACACCTCTTAAAATTTATAACAAATCATTCGTTCATTTTTAACGGTTCAAAATTTGTAGACATATACTCAACTTATATATGTATAACATATCCAAAAATCGCAACGATCCAACGGTCAGATTAAAAATTATAACTCACATGATATATATCGTAAAAATCTTGATTTGATTTTTAATACCTCCATTCAGACAAAAATCTTGATAAAACACCTCAACATTAAATCCTTCAATTATAACCACATATAATAAATAAATCCATCATTTATATCCATATCAAATAAATATTTTCTTATCATATAAATCAATAATTAATTATTCACAAATAATATTCTGAGAACCACATTTATGACAACCGATTGTTCCTCCCGGAAAGAGGGGCTTTCAATAAGGATCTCTCCTTATTGGCGCAATTAGGTGACCAAACCTCTCCTTTAGATGAACTTTCTAGACATTGCCAATAATGTTATCTAATAATATTATTCAAATAATATGAATTATTGATCGATAATGGGAAATCTTACATGCGTTGACAATTATTGAAAACAAAGAATAATATAAAATACCAACGCAAACAATTATTGAATCAATAAAATAAAATATTGAGCAGTAATTCTTTGTAACAATTATT
The DNA here is from genome assembly GCA_020205615.1 of Panax quinquefolius. Classification (NCBI taxonomy): domain Eukaryota; kingdom Viridiplantae; phylum Streptophyta; class Magnoliopsida; order Apiales; family Araliaceae; genus Panax; species Panax quinquefolius. Next base: position 61,593,046 of record CM035161.1, read on the forward strand.
GAGTAGTGCCTTCTTCACGTAAGGATCAATAATTGATGCAATACCTGTGTCTTCTTGTTCAACAACGCGTATTAGTGTGTTTTAACCCACCGGGTATTCCAACAAGATAATTACGGTAACAATTACGTCGTTATTTTTAAACAACTTATATTTGTCGTTTTCCTCATCCAATCGCTTTTAGTTATGGGGCCCACACACGGTCGCTTGCTGTCGTCATACGAATATTCCCACAGCGATCTGAATATTCCACGACCAAACGAATATTCCAAACAACAATGAATATTTTATAACCACTTGCTTATTTTGAAATATTTGCGCATTTTACCCATAACTAACCACATTAATCAAATCCACCCTTACTATTTCAAAATAATAAATAAAGGAAATTCCTTTTTATTTAAAAAATTTTGGGGTCTTACAACCTCCCCTCCTTATGAAATTTCGTCCTCGAAATTGACGTACGTACCTGGTGTTTCGAAAAGATGAGAATACCTCGCTTTCATTTTCGTTTCCAACTCCCAGGTCATTTCCTCAATAGCATAGTTTCTCCACAAAACTTTAACTTATGGTATAACCTCGGTACATAGGGCATGTTCTTTCCTATCCAATATCTTGACAGGTACCTCCTCGTACGTTAAGTCTTCGGCTATCTCGTCCGGTTCTAACTCAATGACATGGTTCGGGTCGTCCACATATTTACGTAACATCGATACGTGAAAAATGTTATGAACACGCGTCATACTTGGCGGTAAAACGAGTCTATAGGCCACAGTTCCTATTCGATCGAGAATTTCAACTGGATTAATAAATCGAAGGTTTGAGCTTTCCTCACCTCACCGATTCTCGCTTTTGAAATAACAACTTCTTGCACATCCTTCTTCAAATTCATCGACTCGATTGTGTAGCTTGAGCGACTTTAACTTTATCGATTAAAAGTCGATTATACTCAGTATATCATCACGCACTCAGTATATCATCACGTGGGTACCTAGAGTTTTCATCTCCATCTCTATTATTTGTATATTATCTGAAATGAGTCTTTGACAATATCGTACTCTCGTACTTGTATACAATCTTCTACTCAACACGTCAGCTACCACGTTCGCTTTTCCAGGATGGCATGGTCAGAACATGTGTTGAAATGAGTCTCCTCTTGAGTTCTTCGAAGCTCTTCCCACATTCCTTGCTCCATTCAAATTTTGTATCTCTACGAGTCAGCTGCGTTAATGGAATAGCGATTCGAGAATATCCTTCAACGAATCTCCGATAATAACCAACTAAGCCTGAAAGCTACGTATTTCGATTCTGAGCTTAGGTTGTTCTCAAGCGTGACTCATATCCCAACCTTGGATAACACGTTACAATGACACCTATCGGTTTACTATCGCGCGAATATGGTGTCCCCACGGAGATCGGCAGCGGTGCATTCCACAAAGGAAGTCACGGATAAAGGCTCGGTACCAAATTCTATAGTTGAATTTTAACTCACGAAGTTTAATAGGAGCCATTCGATATGAGATTTTAGAAATGAGTTTTGTATCGGGTTCAAAGTCGATACAAAATTTAATATCGAGCTTTGGGAGTAAGCCAAGAAATTCTTTGAAATCGTCGGGAAAAATCAATAACAACAAGAATATTATTCAAATCGGCGTGTCTTTATTCAAATCCATAACATGGACTAAGAAAACTTGACATCCATAATAAGCGAATGACTTCATGAAGCGATATGAAAATGTTTGATTACAATGGTTTGATTGCTTGAATTCGAATAACAGGTTGCTTAGGAATATGAAAACTAACAACCTTACGAAAGTAATCAATTTCGGCATGATGAGTAGTTAACCTTAAAGTCACATCAAAAGCAAATATCTCTATAGAAATAAGGTTAACAGGTAATGTGATAGTGCCAACTTGAATCAAGCAAGATTTCTAAACAACGGATGTAATGAAAGTTTCTCTAACTGAGTCTCCATAAATAGGTCAAAGTCTAATTTCTCAGTAGTCAAGTTCAAACGTTGGCGCAAGCAAAGAGAGATAAAAGAATGGGTAGAACCGGTATCTAGTAAGGTATAAACTTAAGAATTTATAATTAACTAACCCGTGTAACTAACCGTTCGGGTTCCTCGCATTTTATTGGCCACGACAAACGCTCTTCCGGGAATCGTTGACTTTGACTTTTCTTGGACATCCTTTTGAGTCACCATTCATTTGAATTTGGGTTTCGATATCGTCTGAATCGAAAGCGATATGTCCTTCCTTTCCACAATTATAGCATACCTTAAAGCTGTTGTGGGACGGTTTGGTGATATATCCTCTTTCCGCATTTATAACATATATATGCCGGTGGTCGTTCTCCTCCCTTAGAACTAGTTACTACTCTGGGCCGGCGTCTTCACATGGTCGTTGTTGAATCTCTCTTTTAAAATCTCCTCCGACTCGCTTCTATTTTCATGGCCACGATTACCACCAGAGTGGTTCCGCCTTTGTCCGTATTCTTCTTTCTCCGTGGTTATCGTTATTACGATGGCGCTATCTTACGTATGATCCTGGTTATGGTCCCTCGGTTGAGCGTACTTTCGTTATCTCGCTCTAACAATTTGAGCCTGTTGACAACATCTGAATAGAGAGAAAATTTATGAGAAATGAGATCTTTGGCGTATCTTGGGTTTCAAACCTCTAAGAAACATCCGCGTCATCGTTCCTCATTCCCCACCAAATAAGGTGCAAACACTGGATAACTCCATGAACTTCCGCCTCGTCTTTGGGACACCGTCGTGTTATTACTCGCTCTAGTCTAATAAACTCCACTTCCTTCATATGACGAATACTTTCAGGAAGTACTTGTCATTGAACTTATTTCTGAAATGTCTCCATGACATCTTTGAAAGTTGGTGGATAGAGTACGCTTCACGAGACTCCACCGATGGTTTGCCTCGCCACGGAACATAAAAGTAGCGAATGGAACCTTACGTTTCTCCGTGCATCCCAAGACATCGAATATCTTGGTAATTTGCTTGACCCATGTTTACGCCGTGATCGGATCTGGCTTTCCCTTAAATTCAGTGGTCCCAACTCTTTGAAGCGCTTGCATTTGTGACCACCCGTGAATTGCTATCATTTCCTCCTATATTTTGAACACGAGTCTCCTAAATGCGATTTTGCATGAATTGCAAAAAGCTTATAAACATCCCTCGTTCATCATCGCGCTCGATTGGTGTTGTTCATGGGAGGTACATTGCCGACTGTTTGCGTTCTCTTCGTTGGTAAGTACATGCATCTCCACGGTCTCATTTACTCCACTTTTAATATTCTCGATCGACATTCTCAAATCTTTGTCATAAAACAAGGGTTAATTAAGGAAATCAATATATCACATAATATCCCTATATCTTGACCAACTAACAAATAAGCTTAGGTAGGACACACTAGCGAAGGATTTACTCATCTCTCCCTCCTAGTTCTAATCCCGATCTCATGGAGATCATATCCCCAAGCTACGATATTAAGCTGTGACGCGCCCCCAAAATAGGTATACACAACACCCATTACGAGTCGCCAAATACATGACGTAAAAGCAAACTACAACTTCAATATTACAAATGTCGTGTGAAATACGACAATATATCTTAATGAGTTTAAATATAATATTGTCTTACAGACAATATCCACACATAAATAAATCCCCATCATAATTATTGATACATTATTTTACAAAATGGCGAGGGCTACTAAACAACTCTCTCTAGAACCTTCATTCCATACCCCGACTAGTACTCGCTACATTCTCGCCTCCTGAGAAAAATGGAACAAAAAGGAAAAGGGTGAGCTCAACTAGCCCAGTAAAGAATGTTATGACTAAGATAATATAGAACAAATTATCATTAGTCTTCAATAGGAAAAATCGATAGAATCTGATAGGACAACAAGTTTTAGATCAATATTAGTAGTGGAAATAATAATTCATAGAAGAGTTACGTGAGAGAATGAAATCTACTATAATCTATGAATTTAACGGTCCATCATCAATATTTTATCCTGTAACATCAATCAATATTCATCTCAAATCAAATATTCATCTTTGCACGACAGCCAAAGATATTCATCAATCGGTCATGTTCATCTCAACACTGTTCATCTTTGTACTAAAGGCCAAAGATATTCATCGATCGGTCGTGTTCATTTAAACACTGTTCATCTTTGCACTCTTTCTGGTGCCAAAGATATTCTTCAGAAATCATTCATCTTTGCACTCTGTGCCAAAGATATTCAATAATATCATCATTTAAGGCGAGGATGATGAAAATATTTTAAAGAAACGAATCCGGTGAAACAAAATGACAAGGATTAAGGATTCGTACTTTGTTTTATCCACGTCCAAAAATACCTCAAAAATAATCATAGGGGTGTAAAATTCAAGAATGATCAAAACATGGATACAATCAAAGCTAGTATCCAGAATAGATATTTTAGGCGAAAAGAAAAATTTTCATTTTTCGGTGAATAGTACCGTATTCGTGAATAGTGCCGTATACGTGAATAGTAACTCCGACACCAAAAGATAGAAATTCCACAAAAAACATCTTCACGCTTCATGAATAGTACTCGTGAATAGTAAGAATCGTGAATAGTAACTCATGAATAGTAACTCGTGAATAGTAACTCATGAATAGTAACCTGACATGAAAAAGTTTCAAATTTGATAAAACTTCAGATCAACATTTCAAAGATAATGATATTGAAGAAATAATATCATTACGAAAAAATAATATCCCTTACCTCAAAGAATCGATTACTGCCGGAAGGAAAGATCGGAAGTGATCTTTGAATGAAACTTATCTTTGAACAAAGAACTCTCAAAGTATCTAAATACTCACAAAATACGCTCAATAATATAGAGAGAGAGAGAGAAAACTTTGTTTACGGTGTGATTTTCAATTCTAACTTAGCCCTCTATTTATAGGAAAATGTTAGCGTAGCAAAGCAGGACTTGACCGCTACACTGATGGCTTTACACGCCGCTACTATTGCCACCACCACATTTGAAATAAAATTCAGCACATTTTTTCACCAACCACAAGTGGGGCCCACTCAATTCTAGAATTTTCCACCAAAATCAATTATAACCCTACTTTTCCGAATCAAACACCTCTTAAAATTTATAACAAATCATTCGTTCATTTTTAACGGTTCAAAATTTGTAGACATATACTCAACTTATATATGTATAACATATCCAAAAATCGCATAGCGATCCAGCGGTACGATTAAAAATTATAACTCACGCAATATATCGTAAAAATCTTGATTTGATTTTTAATACCTCCATTAAAGACAAAAAATCTTGATAAAACACCTCAACATTAAATCCTTCAATTATAACCACATATAATAAATAAATCCATCATTTATATCCATATCAAATAAATATTTTCTTATCATATAAATCAATAATTAATTATTCACAAATAATATTCTGAGAACCACATTTATGACAACGGTACATTTCCCGGAAAGAGGGGGCTTTCAATAAGGATCTCTCCTTATTGGTAGCGCAATTAGGTGACCAAACCTCTCCTTAGGTAGAACTTTCTAGACATTGCCAATAATGTTATCTAATAATATTATTCAAATAATATGAATTATTGATCCGATAATGGAAATCTTTGTGCGTTGACAATTATTGAAACAACAATAATATAAAATACCAACGCAAGACAATTATTGAATCAATAAAATAAAAAATCTTGAGCGGTAATTCTTCGTAACAATTATTGAGTAGTGCCTTCTTACGTAAGGATCAATAATTGATGCAATACCGTGTCTTCTTGTTCAACAACGGCGTATTAGTGTGTTTTAACCACGGGTATTCCAACAATGATAACGGTAACAATTACGCCGTTATTTTTAAACAACTTATATTTGTCGTTTTTCCTCATCCAATCGCTTTCCGTTATGGGGCCCACACACGGTTGCGCTGCGGCGTAAATACGAATATTCCCAACAAAGATCTGAATATTCCACGACCAAACGAATATTCCCCAAACAACAATGAATATTTTATAACCACTTGCTTATTTTGAAATATTTTAGCATTTTACCCATAACTAACCACATTAATCAAATCCACCCTTACTATTTCAAAATAATAAATAAAGGAAATTCCTTTTATTTAAAAATTTGGGGTCTTCTGATGAAGGGATATTATTTTGTTGTACTCGTAAGGGTATTATTTCTTTTGTATTCATAAAGAGAACTTACATTATTCCATTCTTCATTATTCATTGGAATAACTTTGTATCGCGGACTCCCCTATACATGGTAAAATTCTTCTGTTATTCTATTCTTTATTATTATGTCAGAGTATCCTGTCTTTGCGTTACTGTGGGACACAGTTCCATTATTTATTCTTCCGCCGGAATATCTGTTTTGTGCGTTCTTGGGACCGGTTCCATTACTTATTATTATGTAGGAATAACCTGTCTGTGTGTTCTATCGCATGCATGGTGATTTTCGTTGTTATTCCATCCTTTATTATTCTGTTGGAATATCCTGTCGGTGCGAATTTCACCTGACCTGGTTCCGTTCTTTATTATTTTGTCGAGAATAACATGTCTGTGCGGTCTATCGCATGCATGGTGATTTCTGTTGTTATTCCATTCTTTATTATTTTGTTGGAATAACCTGTCTATGTGGATTAACACATGCATGGTGAATGATCCTTTATATTCATTCCTTATTAAATTGTGGAAATGATCTGTTTACGTAGATTATGATGAAAGTCATAATATAAGCATTGGACTGTTGATTATGATGAAAGTCATAATAAAAGCATTAGATTGATGAAAACCATGGGTATATGTAGTATTAGTAAGTGATATGATGAGTTATGTTGGTTATTATGTGAAAACATGAAAGTTTCTTAGAAATCACAAAGGGTTGAAAAATCAGATTTTGGTGAAAATAGAACATGAAATTCAATTGACCATATCTCCTATTATATTTTGAATTTTTGAGTGCGGTCAAGTTCTAGAATTAGATCTATGAGTTTTCTAACTTATCCAAGTGGAATCATTGGAAAAGGGGTTGTAGATTTTCGTGTGGACTAATTTTAGCAAAGGAGTCAAAAATTGAAATTTTCCAAAAAGCTACAGCCAAAAATTTAAAAGGGCATTTTCGACCACTTAAGTTATGAGAAAAATTTCGGCCTTTTGGGACATGAAAATATATGGTATAAAGTACCTCCTGTCCAAAAATGAGCTCATTCCGACTTAAAATGAGCAAGTTATGACCATTTCAATATTTAGGTTTTAAAATAAAAAAATGCTATAACGAGTTCTATAACTCAGATGACCATGAAATTTAAACTGGAAGCTCACGTTAATATGTGTAAGATCCTGCCTAGATTTGGGAATTTCTGGAGTTAAACTTGAGGTAGCTAATTTCTTAAGGAATTAATTAGAAATTAATTTTTGAAAAATAGTAAATAAATTTTAAAAATTCCTAGAAAAATAAATGTTCAATATAGGACTATATTATGCTAAATTCCAGAAAAAGAAATATTTTTGGGACTGATTTGGTATTTTTCATAAAAATGATCTAGTTATGAGTAAATGAGTTAAATAAGTTATGTAAGGTAGCAAAATTGGAAAATAGGATTTTATGGCTTGGGAATCCTATATAAGGTATATATGATTTTGATAAGGGATTTGATCATTGGTGATGAAATCTTATGAGTATGGCATTTTGAATGATTAAATACATTATTTGGTAAAGTGTAAACAATTGAAATAAATTGTTTATAAGTTTAAGATGTGATTAAAATATTGTTATAATATTAATAATATTAGATTATGAGTTTATTAAGTGATTGATAATATTTGGATAAATTTATAAATTTTAATATTTATCCTTGTTTTCGTTTGATTAATGCTTATATCATTGTCATCATCCTCATGCTTATATGGTGATGAAAGTTATCTTTGGCTTACGTGCGAAGATGGACTATTGATTATTGAATTGTATATCTTTGGCTTACGTGCAAAGATGGATTGTTGATTATTGGTTTTATTGTTGTATATCTTTGGTTTACGTACATAGATGGACTTGGTATGATTATGACCAGGGATTATTCGGTATAGTCATAATCATTGATGATTTAATGAATATCCTTGGCCCGTAGTGCAGGGATGATTCGATGATGTGGTTTATTTATTAAGCTGAGTCTCAACGATAAAAATTGATGAAAACATTTTAAATCATAGAAGATAGTAGATTTTATTCTCTACTTGACTTTTCTAATGGATTGCTTGTTCCGCTGCAGTTAAACTTGATGTCTATTGTATTTTATCAGTTTAACATTGTTGAAGACTAATGATAATTTATTCTGCATTATCTTAGTCATAATATTTCTTACTGGGCTAGTTGAGCTCACCCTTTCTTTCACTGTTCTCTTCAGGAAATGAGAATATAGCTGGGACGAGTTGGGGAAAGGAGTTACGGTCCAGATGATAGCATTAGTAGTCCTCACTATTCTATTAAATAGTGTGAAAATAAATGTAATGAGGACTTCTTTGAGTGTGGATATTGTCTAGATGACAATATTCCTATTAAAACTTTCAGTTTATGTATTATTGTATATTACACGACAATTGTATAATTAAGTTTGTATTTGTATTCTGTACCATGTATTTGGCGACTCAAGATGGGTGATGTATACCTATTTTGGGGGCGTCACAGTTGGTATCAAAGCTCAGGGATATGATCCTTGGCTGAGATGTGGGACAAGAACTAGGAGGGGAGAGATGGGGAATTTCTTCGCTAGTATGACTTACCTAAGTTTATTTGGTATTTAATTGGTCGGTCAGAGTATAGGGATAATATGTGATATGTTAATTAACCCATGTTTTGTGACAGTGTTTGAAAATGGCATCTGAAAATGTTGAGATAAGCAATGGAGCAAAATAATATGATCGTATTGCAGTACGAGGCTAAGTTTGCGGAGTTATCCCGGTTTGCATCCCATTTGGTCGATAATGAGGAGCGAATGACGCGAATGTTTCTAAGAGGTTTGAAACCCGATATCGTCGATACCTCATTTCTCATAAACTTTGTTTATATTCGGATGTTGTGAATAGAGCTCGAGTTATTGGGAGCGATAATGAGTTAAGCACAACCAAAAGGTAACGACCAACATAATAATAATAATAATCCGTGTGTAGCGGCCATCGGAACAATGATGACCATCATGGGGGAAATTATCATGCCAAGAATGGTAACCACTTCGGTGGTAATCATGGCCAAGATAATAGAAGTGGAAATTTCAAGAAGAGAAGGTCATTTAGCTCTATTTTGTCGTATAGTAAAGTCAAGTCCAGCTGGGACGATGGCACCAAAGGCGGATACGGACAAAACAAAGTCGGTGGTTTCAGGAAGAGCATTTTTCGTGACTTCTCAAAAAGCGAGTAACCCAAACGAAGTTAGCACGGGTTAGTTAATTATAAATTCTTGCGAAGTCTATACCTTATTAGATACCGGTTCTACCTATTCTTTTATCTCTCTTGCTTGCGTTCAATGTTTAAATTTGACTCCGAAGAATTTAGACTTTTACTTATCTGTTGAAACTGTGTTAGGAGAAACCTTCATTACCTCCACTGTTTATAAATCTTATTTGATTCAAATCGACACTTTCACGTTACCTGTCGATCTTATCTCTTTGAAAATACTTGCCTTTGATGTGATTTTAGGGATTGATTGGTTAACTACTCATCATGCTAAAATTGATTATTTTCGTAAGGTTGTTAGCTTTCATATTCCTAACCAACCTGTTATGCGAATTCAAGTAACCAAACCACTAAAGTCAATCATTGTCATATCAAGCCATAAGTAAAAAGCCCCGAGCCTTTCGCTAGTGACTTCCAAGTCTTGGAATATACCGAAGCCAGACTTTCTGTAGGCGATGCCGTGAATGAAGATGACAAGTTGATAGGTATCAATGTGACGTACTATCCAAGTTTTGGATGAGAGTCACAGTTTTGAGTGACATTTCTATTATTAATAAATTTCTTGACGTATTCTCTGAAGACTTCCTAGCTTACCCCTAGAGCGTGAAATCGAATTTTGTATTGACCTTAGTACAAAACCCATTTCTTAAACCCTCAAATATTTCTTCAACCAAAATGAACGCAACATACGCTACCAAAGCGTTAGCTCGAAATTTGTTGAAGATTACGATCATACCATTCAATATCATCGTGGAAGAGCGAACGTGGTAGCTGACACATTGGGTAGAAGATCGTATGCGTTTATGAGTGAGATGTTGTTAACAGAAAAACCCATTTCGTATAACTTACAAATGATGAAGATAGAGTTAAAGACTCTAGGGATCCACGTGGTGATATCAAATATACGAGTAGAATCGACTTTAATCGATAAAGTTAAAGGCCACCCATGCTACAGACCCGGAGTTGATAAATACGAAGAAGAAGGTTCAAGAGGGCGTTATTCTAGAAGCAAGAGTCGATGAAGAGAGAAAATCTCAACCCTCGATTTAATTGGCCCATTTGAAATCCTCGATCGAGTAGGAACTATGGCCTATAAACTCGTTTTACCACCAAGTATATCGCGTGTTCATAACGTTTTTCACGTATCGATGTTACGTAAATATGTGGATGACCCGAACCACATTATTGATTTAGAACCGAACGAGATATCGAAAGATTTAACGTATGAGGAAATACGTGTTAAAATCTTGAATAAGAAGGATCGTATTCAACACTCAAAGGTTATACCTCAAGAGTTAGAATCTGAAATGAAGTCAAGGTATCCTCATCTGTTCGGCATACCAGGTACGTACGTAAATTTCGAGGGTGAAATTTCATAAGGAGGAGATATTGTGAGACCCCAGATTTTATGAATAATGATTTAAATTTCTTGAAATATTTTTTTTAATATTATGGAATTAATTTGATATAATGTTATAGTTGTGGGTAATATTTATAATTTTTCAAAGTATGCAAGTTGTTATATAATATTTAATTGGTCGGGGAATAATCGTTTTAACAGGGAATATTAAATGCGACGACACAATCATTGGTGGACCCCACAACGTAATTATTGATTGAGATGAGATAATAAAAAATATTTTTATGAAAATAATCTACGAAAGTTTTAAGATTATCTTGTTGAACTACTCATTAGTAAAAAGTACGATGTCTGGCGTGGTTGCATAGTAGCACACGGTATTGATTATTGATATTTACGTGAGAAGTCACTTAGTTTTATTCAATTATTGCTTCAGTAATTGTTGCATAGTATCTCACGTTAATTGATTCAATTATTGTCGATATTTATATATTATTAAATCAATAATTGAGATGACAGAGTTATTAATATTATTATTTGTAATATTAATGATGTCTAGAAGTTCTGCCAAGGAGAGGTTTGGTCACCTAATTGCGCGCCAATAGGGAGAAATCCTTATTGGAAAGCCCCCTCTTTCCTGGGAACGACATGGTCGATTAATAATGTGAGTTATAATAATGATGATGAAGTTTTGTTTTATTAGTATTATTAATGTAATAAAATAGAAAAGCTTTTTATATAAAACATAATACTTTTATAAAGTTATTAGTTTTATTAGACTATAAATAGAATATATTATATTCTATTATGCATAGTTTTTTGCATAGTAAAATCATTTTATTTAAAACAGAATAATTTTATAAAGTTATTTGTTTTATTAGACAATAATTAGAATATATTATATTTTATTATGCATAGTGTTTGCATAGTGCCTGCATAGTGTTTGTATAGTAAAAATCTTTTTATATAAAACAGAATACTTTTATAAAATTATTCGTTTTATTAGATTATAAATAGAATATATTATATTTTATTTAAAAGATTTTGTTTTATTAGAATATTTTATTGTAAACCATCTGGAAATATATGGTATATTGTAAACCACCCTTTTGGGACATGGAAATATATGGTATAAAGTACCTCCTGTCCAAAAATGAGCTCATTCCGACTTAAAATGAGCAAGTTATGAACATTTCAATATTTAGGTTTTTCCGACGAAAGATGCTATAACCGGAGTTCTATAACTCTCGATGACTATGAAATTTAAACTGGAAGCTCACGTTAACATGTGTAAGATCCTTGCAAGATTTGGGAATTTCTGGAGTTAAACTTGAGGTAGCTAATTTCTTAAGGAATTAATTAGAAATTGATTTTTGAAAAATAGTAAATCAATTTTAAAAATTCCTAGAAAAATATATGTTCAATATGGGATTATATTCTGCTAAATCCCAAAAAACAAATATTTTTGGGACTGATTTGGTATTTTTCATGAAAATGATCTAGTTATGAGTAAATGAGTTAAAAATATGTTATGTAAGGTAACAAAATTAGAAAATAGGATTTTATGGCTTGGGAATCTTATATAAGGTATATGCAGATTTTTGATAAGGGATTTGATCATTGGTGATGAAATCTTATGAGTATGGCATTTTTTGAATGATTAAATGCATTATTTGGTAAAGTGTAAACAATTGAAATAAATTGTTTATAAGTTTAAGGGGTGATTAAAATATTGTTATAATATTAATAATATTAGATTATGAGTTTATTAAGTGATTGATAATATTTGGATAAATTTAAAGTCTTTAATATTTATCCTTGTTTTCTTTTGATTAATGCTTATATCATTGTCATCATCCTCATGCTTATATGGTGATGAAAGTTATCTTTGGCTTACATGCAAAGATGGATTGTTGATTATTGAATTGTATATCTTTGGCTTACGTGCAAAAATAGATTGTTGATTATTGGTTTTATTATTGTATATCTTTGGCTTACGTGCATATATGGACTTGGTATGATTATGACCAGGGATTATTCAGTATAGTAATGATCATTGATGATTTAATGAATATCTTTGGCCCGTAGTGCAGGGATGATTCGATGATGTGGTTTATTTATTAAAATTTGAGTCTCGATATAAAATTGATGAAAACATTTTAAATCATAGAAGATAGTAGATTTTATTCTCTACTTGACTTTTCTAATGGATTGCTTGTTCCGCTGCAGTTAAACTTGATGTCTATTGTATTTTATCAGTTTAACATTGTTGAAGACTAATGATAATTTATTACGCATTATCTTAGTCATAATATTTCTTCATTGGGCTAGTTGAGCTCACCCTTTCTTTCTTTGTTCTCTTCAGTGAAATGAGAATATAGCTGGGACGAGTCGGGGAAAGGAGTGACGGTCCAGATGATAGCATTAGTAGTCCTCACTATTCTATTAAATAGTATGAAAATAAATGTAATGAGGACTCCTTTGAGTGTGGATATTGTCTAGATGACAATATTCCTATTAAAACTTTCAGTTTATGTATTGTCGTATATTACACGACGGTTGTATAATTAAGTTTGTATTTGTATTTTGTACCATGTATTTGGCGACTCAAGATGGGTGATGTATACCTATTTTGGGGGTGTCACAATTGGCACTTACAAATTAGAAATGCGAGGATGCTCAGCATTGATCCTTTATGATGTACTTTATGACGCCGGATGTCCGGCAAAATTTATTTTCTGTTTTATAACTACTTCGTTTAGGCTATTCAGTTAGTTTTGAGAACAATTCTGTAATAATTTCGCATGGGACGAATGTTTTGGACATGGTTTTATGTTGAATGGTTTTATGATTTTGGATACTATTGATTCTAGCAGTAATAGTAGTGATTATTATTCCTTACTTGTTGAAAATGATCATGATGGTTCAATTCAATGACATGCTAGATTAGGCCATATTGGACAAGATAGAATGGCCAGGTTAGCTCTAGCAGGTCTTTTAGGCCCACTCGCTAAGGTCAATCTACCCACATGTGAACATTGTTTGGCAAGAAAATCAACTAGAAAACCATTTGGTAAAGCCACTAGGGCAGAAACACCATTGCAACTTATTCACTCAGATATCTGTGGCCCTATGAATGTGAAAGAAAGGCATGGATGTTCCTATTTTATCATAATGATAGATGACTATACGCACTTCGGGTACACTTTCTTGATCTCGCATAAGTCTGAGGCATTAGATTGCTTTAGACGTTATTTGATTGAGGTCGAGAATCAGTTAGATAAAAGTGTTAAGGCACTTCGAACTGACCGAGGCCGCGAGTATCTTTCCGATCAGTTTAAAGAACTTTGTGAGGAAAAAGGGATAATCAGGCAACTGATAATCCCTATAACTCCGCAACAAAATGGTGTGGCGGAGAGGAGGAACCGAACATTATTAGACATGGTTAGGTCTATGATGGCGCAAGAAAATTTGCCTATCTCCTATTGGGGTGATTCATTGTTGACTGCGGCATATATACTTAATCGTGTGCCTTCAAAATCAGTTCAGTCTAGCCCATATGAAATGTGGACCGGCAGAAAGCCCGAATTGGGTGGAATGCGGCCTTGGGGATCGGCAGCTTACGTGCACAACACTTCTCATCAGCATGGGAAGTTAGGCCCGAGGGGTGAGAAGTGTATTTTTGTAAGATATTCTGAACACTCCAAAGGCTATGTGTTTGTAGGAGAGCAGCCTGATGGGACTGTATCTGAGATAGAGTCATGAGATGTGGATTTCCTTGAGATGGATTTCCCTAATAGAGGTGATGTTAACAAGGAGATGAACCTTTATGAGATGAAGGAAGATTTAGGCGCCCCAACTCATACAGTAGAAGTCGAAGATGTTATTCCTCAGGCTCCTGTAGAAAGTGGGAGTGACATGCCTTCGAGCAGTTCCAATCCATCAAATGAAGAGTCTTATGTTCCTCAAATACGTAGAAGTCAAAGGGGTAACATTCCACGTCGTCTTTTTGAGATTGAGGGGAATGCCTTTGTAGCTGATGCGCAAGATGATGAGGAACCTCGATCTTATCGAGATGCTCTATCATCTACTATGAGAGATAAGTGGATGATTGCAATGGAAGAAGAGATGGAGTCCATGAGAACTAATCAAGTCTGGGACTTGGTTGACCTTCCACCAGGGCGAAAGGCTATTGGGAACAAATGGGTTCTTAAAGTCAAATGCAAGGAGGATGGTTCCATTGAAAGGTACAGAGCTCATCTTGTAGCCAAGGGCTACACCCAGCAAGAGGGAATTGATTACGAGGAAACCTTCTCACCAGTTGTGAGGTTTGCCTCAATTCGCCTCATCTTAGTGATGGTTGCACATTTAGATTTGGAGTTATATCAAATGGACGTTAAGACAACTTTTCTCAATGGAGATTTAGCTGAGGAGATATACATGGATCAGCTAGAGGGTTTCGTCATGGAAGGACAAGAGTGCAAAATATGCAAGCTCAAACGTTCTATCTATGGTTTGAAACAGGCGTCCAGACAATGGTATTTGAGATTCCATCGAGCCATCATTAGTGATGGGTTTACGATGATCGAGAAAGACCATTGTGTATATATCAAATGGTCCAAAGATAAATTCCTTATCTTATCTATGTATATCAATGACATCCTTCTAGTTGGGAACGATAAGGAGATGATTGTCGCCACCAAAGGGTGGCTATCCTCTAATTTGAGACGAAGGACATGGGGGAAGCAGCTTATGTTCTCGGAGTTAAGATCTTTAGAGATCGCTCAAGAAAGCTTCTTGGTTTGTCTCAAGAGACCTACCTTAAAAAGGTTCTTGAACAACAGTAAACCCATAGACACTCCTATCGCTAAAGGCGACGCCATTGGACCCGAACAATACCCTACTTATCCCGAGGAAATTAAGAAGATGTCCCATTATCCGTATGCCAATGCTATAGGAAAGCTAATGTATGTAGTTGTGTGTACTCGGCCTGATATAACATATGCAGTCAGTTATCTCGGTCGGTATCAGTAAAACCCTGGGATTGCTCATTGGAAGGCAATCAAGAGGATCTTGCGATATTTGAAAGGTACTTTGGACTACAAGTTATGCTATGGATGACCGGACCTGCGATTAATTGGTTACTCTGATGCCAGTTGGGGAGGTAACCAGGGGATGCGCAAGTCGACCTCAGGATATGCATTCTTGTCATGGTGGTGCCATCACTTGGTGTAGCAAGAAATAGACTTGCGTTGCTCTTTCTACGATGGAGTCAGAGTTTGTGGCTTGTACGTCAGCTGTTCAGGAAGCCAATTTGCTGAGGAGATTCTTCGAGGATCTTGGTGTCGTCTCTCATGCTTCAGATCTTGTGACTGTTTACTGTGATAGCACGGCGGCCCTAGATTACACTAAGGACCCCAAGTATCACGGTAGGACGAAGCACATCGACTTGAGGATGAACTTCATCAGATATATCATAGCAAATAATGAGGTGATATTGGAGTACATGCCCACTGGTCTTATGGTAGCTTATCCTTTGACGAAGCCAATTCCTAAAGATGCTTTTTGTAGGCATGTTAGTTCATTAGGGCTTCGTAGGATTTGATGTACTTTCTATTATTTCCTTGTATATCACTCATTATTTGGCTTGTATTAGAGATATTCATTGTTATTTCGAGATATTTATCATTTATACGAGTTTCATTTATTTCCCCTTGTGTTTGGTTATTTTAGCGCATATGATAAATTTAAGATGTTCACACAGTTTATTATGCATATTGGATATGCACACACATTAAATATATGTCAACAGGTTGATTGGCTCACTCACACGAGCAATCACCCTTGGCGCTTTGAAAAGCGAACAAGGTTGAGACAGTTCATTTATTGGCACTTTGAGTAGAGAGCTATTGATGCTTTTGATAGCAATCAATTGGCGCTTAGTAGTGAGCAAAATGAACATGATGTCGCCTTGGAATGAGCCAAGATGAGGTTAACTTGGATTAACCAAATATAGTATGCCCCACCATCTATATTAACATGTACTGATAGCCGGATACGAAATTTTAGGTTTGGCGCTTAGATAAGCGAGCAATCTGAAAAATTTGAGTTAGGCGCTTATGAAGCGACTGAACTAGTACGGCACAACCATAGGACATATGCTTATGTAGATGAGATTATCTGTCGTAACATGATAACCGGATGCGACATTTCAAATATGGTGCTTAGATAAGCGAGAAATTTGAAATGTTCTAAGGTCAACACAACAAGGCTATATAATAGCATGTTGTGAGCGAGTTACATGTGCTTAGCGACCATGTAAAAGAGGTGACAGAATGAATCCCTGCTTCCTCACCGTGTGAGTCTTGTAGGACAAATTTTTGTTCCTACATCAAGTGCTCTTTGTGATCTTTGACTATAATGCAAAGACATGGATTTATGTTGCTACTTTGGTTTCGATTCCTAAGGTCAGGATTGATGAAACTATAAGGACCGATTCTGGGAAAGCAGTTGATTCATTTTTTAGTAGTATTAGGGCAAAGGGAAGACAATTTAATTTCACATCGTTCTGCACTTATTGTCGATAAATATAGCGTTTTTGATAGCGATATAGTAATAAGTGATATACGAAATGGACTTGGGCCCAAAGGTGGTTAAGTAAGGCTCTTTGAGGGGTTAGAGATACTTAACCTAGTGAAAATTCAAATATGTCTGGGGTACTCTGAGTTTATGGGTTGTAGCCTTTACGTGAACTAATTAAGTTCGACGTGAGAGCTCCCGTATTATTCCTTTGAAAGGGTAGATGTCTCTATGTTGGCCCTAACAGGTTTGATAAAGAGCTCCCACATTGCAGGTGAACTCAGCGGTCGCACGATTCGGCAGTTAGAGGTTTTACATGTTTTGGTTTGAGCTAGTTTTGGTAGATATGAAGATTACATCGTCCCCGCCATGGGTGAGTAGGAGATGTTAGATCTTGGGTATCCAAATGGGTCACCCATGGAGGGTCTGACCCAATTACATTAACTGAGTTCCCAATTGACAAGGTCAATTGGGTTTTAGTAATGTGAACGTGGATAGACTAAACGTGGAGGAAGTGTTGGGGAGTGGTTTAACCACTCACGTATTAAATACCCACATCTCTCATTTGATCAATATACGCAACAACAATTCAATTGCCAAACACCTCTCCCAATATTCAGTCCAAAACTTTAATTGTTACGTACCGTGAATTAGTGCTCCGTTCTCGATCGTAGTTCGGAGACGCTGTTGGGTTAAAGAACAGCAGGAGGTTTTCCGCATCAAAGGCTTAATCACGCTTCAATAGTTATGCCTTTGATTCTCCTAATTATGTGTAAATATGAATAGCATGCGTATTAAAAACCCTTCATTGGTATCAGAGCATGGTTTAACGATCTCATGTATGCTATGTATGAAATATTTACACTTTATGCCATGATTGCATGTTTAAAAAGCTTGAAAACATCATTAATGGCAAACTTATATACACTAAATATTATGGTCTAATATTGCAGTATATTGTTGCCTAAACATAGTGTATATGATCTGCATAATTTGGGTTTAATTGAATAATTAATTTAAAACCCTAGTTTACAAATAGCCTTCTTTGAAAAGCTATAACTTTTTTTGTGATTGTCCGATTTGGTTGATTTTTACATGTATGCGTAGTACTCGTTGTAAGCTTTCCAACGATATATTATGGGCCTAAATCGGAGTTGTATAGAGTGAGATATGGCTTCTCAAAGTTTTAGTCGCGAAATGGCATTTTTGTAAATTCTGGTGTCTAGAGGTTGAAGATGACCACGGCCCGACCCGTGCTCCCGACCCGCGCGGCTGACCTGCGGTCCTACCCGTTTTGACAGATTTTTTATATTTAATTTCCAGAAAATGTTTTATTAAATGTTTTTAACATGGAAATTAATTTAAAAATAGTAACAACGACTATTAAATTCTGAAAAATTAATAGAAATTAATTATTGGCATATAATTAATTATTATACTGGAATTTGGAAATATTGAAAGTTTTTGATATTTTTGGTTAATTTTCTACCTATTAATTAATGGCTTATTAATTATGAAAATTAGCAAATATATCACGAAAAATTCGATAAAATATCAAATTGATATATATTATGATGCTAAAATTCTTTGTTATGAATTTTTAAGATGGAAAATAACTGTATTGAATAGTTTTGGCTAATTTCCAATTAATTGTGCAATAGCTTATTAATTATGACAATTAACATGATTATCAGAAAATTCCAAAAAATTACAGTAGCCTTTTAATGATGATAATCTACTGTTATAACAGTTTTTTGGAAGAAATTAACTGATTTGGATATCTTTGGTTAATTTCCATCTTTTTATGCATGATTAAAAGGTGTTTTTTAAATAACTTTTTTACTTCTCCCCCCTTAAAATTTATTTATTTTTGCAATTATAGTAGTTATTGACATATAGGAATTAAAAATAGACAAAAATTGAAGTCAAACTAATTCTTTGTGGGATGAGACAATTTATTTATTTATTTGAAAGGACACATTTATTTATTTGAACTAAATAGATCAGTGAAAATAAAAAATATTTATGTAGTTCATAAATATTTTATGAAAAAAAAAATTATCTATAAAAACAATACAATAGTACATTATCTATATAAAAAAATCATTTGATCCAAAGGAATATGTTTGCCTCTTTACCATCTAGACTTGGGAGATGTTTTCTGCTGAATGGCTTAACGGTCAGTCATTTAGACGATTTGAGCTGAATGATTTATTCTCATTTTTTAGCTGAATGAGTAGTTGAATAATTTTTTTTTATAATATTAACTATTATATTAAGTAATATTAAATAAATTTACAACAATTTTTTGAATTTTTTTAGAGGGGTAAAATAATAAAAATCTTTTATTTCTGACATGTCAATTATCAACTAACTTTTTTCATTTAAATTCAGATTCAACTCATTCAGATCTAGATTTAGATTCAAATTCATTTAATTTTTATCAAACACTAGGTTAAAAGGGTTGAAGTCTCACCGAAAAAGAGTCCGACAAATTCATACAAAAGCATTAAAAACCTATCAAACAACATTAAAAGAGTATGCTGGAGAGATGCATACAAACCCAAAACAATTGCTCTTTTTTTAAAGATATATTATACATTGACTAGGCCTGACAAAATATGGTTATGAGTTGGTTTTGGTTTTCAAAATATGATTATGGTTCCATTTAACAACTAAAACTATATTAACCATTTTTAATATAGGTTGTGTGGGTTGGAACTATATGGTTATTGTTCAAAATCGTATTAACCATATTAACCATTTTAAGATGTTTTGACTTTTATACAGAACTTTTGAAAAATGAAATTTTAACCGTCACAATTAAATTAATTAAGTAATAATATGATATAAAAATTATTAATATAAATAATAAAATACTAAAAAACTATACTAATAAAATTTTAAATTAAAATTATTAATACCCTTCCATATTTTTATAATTTTTCAAAATTATTATTAATATGCTAATAGAAAGGTTGGAATCCAAAATACACCATAGTATAATTCTATGAATGTCGTTTAAATATTAAAACATATTTATAATTCTTTTGTAACTAGAATACTAGAATTTACACAATCTGACACATACAGAACAACATTAGTCACCCAAAATAAGAACATATTAATTTATAGAACATACAAGATAAGTAGAAAACTGAACCATATAATTCTATAGACCATATTAAAATTTAATTAATTAGATAGACATATTAAAATTTAACATTACAAAACATATATTTTCCCAAAGTCAATTCCAAAGGGCTAAGCCAACTCCTTTCATAGGCATCTACACTGAAATGTGTAAAAGTGGCTTCCAAATGGTGAAATAACATCAACCAGGCCTCCATAACCAGTAACCGTGTGACACCCCCAAAATAGGTATACATCACCCATTCTGAGTTACCAAAAATATGGTACAAAAATAACTACAACTTTATTAATACAATTGTCATGCAAAATACGACAACACATAAACTGTGAGTTTAAATACAAATATTGTCTTCTAGACAATATCTACACTCAAATAAATCCTCAATATAATTATTGATACACTATTTTATAAAATAGTGAGGACTACTATAACAACTGCCTTGGAACATCACTCCACACCCCGACTACTTCCCGCTATATTCTCGCTTCCTGAGAAGAAAAATTGAACAAAAAGAAAAAGGGTGAGTTCAACTAGCCTAGTAAAGAAAATTATGACTAAGATAATATAGAACAAATTATCGTTAGTCCTCAACAGGGAAAAATCTGATAGAATATAATAGACAACAAGTTTCAGATCAATATTCGCAGCGGAAATAATAATTCATTAGAAGAGTTAAGTAGAGAATGAAATCTACTATCTTCTATGATTTTAAAGTCCATCATCAATATTTTATCCCTGCAACATCAATCAATAAACATCTTGAAACAAATAGTTATCTTTGTACTACAGGCCAAATATATTAATCAGTCGATCATGTTCATCTCAACACCTGTTCATCTTTGCACTACGGGTCAAAGATATTCATCAGAAACTCATTCATCTTTGCACTACAGGCCAAAGATATTCAGTAATATCATCATTTAGGACTGAGGATGATGAAAAATATTTTTAAAGAAAACAAATCCAGTGAGATAAAAGGACAAGGATTAAGGATTCGTATTTTAGTTCATCCATGTTCATAAATACTTCATAACAAACCATAGTGGAGTAAAATTCAAGAATGAAGATCATGAAAGTAGTATGCACACAAGCCAATCATGTTTGATGATAAAGCATATACTTTGTAACAGTCTTATTCATTTATTAATAAAAAATATTAATTTATTAAAGGCTTTTAATTATCTACATGATGCTGTTTTATAATATGTAATAAACCCATAGTTTTAAGCAATGCTTTTAGAATAATGATGATGATCATTCTAATGAGATCTAAATTCTTAGAAAGCTTAAAATTAAAATAGTTCCCAATCGTTGGATTACTAAATTGGGGATTAGTGAATCCGGATAGATTGGTACATACGTTGCTTGCTCATTGGATGAAGATGATTGATCTCATGATCATTTGTGTGGAGACACTAAAGCAAGTATGTAGGTGCTTATTATAGAATAAGTTCACTGAACGTGACTCGCTAAGGAATACCTAATGGAGTTTTACTTGCCTGTCAATAGGAATTCCTGTAGTGATAGTAGTACAAGTGATCCTTGGACTTGAGATCATCATTGTATCTTGTGTTTGATGAGTTATACTTTGACTTATTCCTTAAGACCCTTAGGATATATCAAAGGGTATGCTTGGGTATAATAAGTTGTACATGGAGATAATGTATGATCAATAAAGAATCTACCACTTCTGGTAAAAGAAGAGAAATGTCCTATGTGATTCGATAAATAACAACCCAGTAGTCCTTGGCCAGGGTAGAATGAAATTAGAAAGGATTTTCTAATTTACATTATTTGGAGTTGTGCATTTAAGAATCGAAATACATATAATTAAATAAAATAAGGCTTGACAGTAATTCCATGTCTTATATTTAATTGGGATATTGTATGGTGGAAGGATTGAATTGTATGGTAACTATTAACTCAAAGGTTCTTTTATGATTAATGTTGAAATCTATATTATCTGAAAAGTCGTTGATCGCTAGGGAGGCTTATCCCTATTGTAGAATAAATATTACTTATTTAAATAAATTAATCGTTTAATTTATTTATTTAAATAAGATTAAAATTGTTCTAATTGATTTATTCACAACCAGTTTAATACGGAGAACCTAAAGGGTCACACCATAAAAGGAAGAATAATTATTTAAGAAGTTAATTGCATAATCGTAATAATATGTTAAGTATATTTAATTTAATCTATGGTGATAGAATAAATTAAATAACTTAATATTTATTGTTTAATATTTTAGAAATATTAAATATAAATCAATAAGAGGAGTCTTATTAATATTATTACAATTATTATTATTTTAATTTCTAAAGGAGTTTAGGTATTAATTTAATACTAGTACTCTCATTTATTCCTAATAGAATTAGGAGGGTAAATTAATTAAAAAAGTTTAATTAATTCTCCCTAATAAGATTAGGGAGCTTAATTAATTAAAGGAATTTAATTAATTAAATAATACCCTATTTTCTAATTAGATTAGAAGGGTTAACTGATATCTTTATAAGAGGGGTCTTATATCAGATATCGAGATACACGTGATTCCAATTGTTGGAGAGTATGCTCCTTTTCTATGAGAGATAGAAAAACTAGGGTTTTGCCAAACATCCATCTTCTTGGATCTTTCTTCTTCCTTGGTGGATCACCTTTAGAGGCCAAACACTTGGGTGGCTAACATTGATCAAAGAAAGAACCAAACCCGGTGGATTCAAGATGAACGCGAAAAAGATTTGGAGGTGAACTTGTACCTGAGAAAGCTCGAATCTTCAAGGGTATGATTCTTGTTCTTTATCTTTTGTTTAATTAATAATTGTGCATAAAGGATGATCCGGGTATATGGTTTGTAAAATTTTAAAACTCTAATTTTTCACGTTTCTGCTTATTTTGTACAATTTGATTGCGTTCATGAATATTACAAACATAACAGCAAAACATGGATACAATCAAAGTGAATAGTAACCTCGACAAAGAACGAAAAATTTAATTTTCCTGTGAATAGTGTCGTATACGTGAATAATGCCGTATAAGTGAATAGTAACCTCAACACAAAAAGACAAGAATTTCACAAAAAAAATCTTACCAATATTCCGGCATAATGATATTGAAAGAAATAATATCATTTACGAAGAAAATAACATCCCTTACCTCAAAAGAATAGTACTTCTAGGTGGAATACCAGATATAACGTTAAAGGGAACTTGCACCGTATAGCAGCACTCAAAGTATCAAAATACTCACAAAAATACGCTCGATAATATAGAAAGAGAAAACTTCAGTTTCTTGGTGTGATTTTCAATTCTAACCTAAGCACCCTATTTATAGGAAAATGCTTAGAATACCAAAGCAAAAAATTTAATAAAATATTAATATAATTAAAAAAATTTCACGCCCACCTTAGACAAACTGATTTCAACATGTTTACAACACATGTGGGGCCCACCAAATGAGAAAAACATTTTTATTAAAAAAATATTTAAAACTTTAAAAATCAATTCTTCCAGAACTTCAATAATTCATAATAAATAGCCTTTTATCAGAAAAATTCGAATCTTATGTGCATTTCATAGGAAATTCAATTCTCTACAACTTTCTAAGTTTAAGTTTTTTTAAATTCCAAGCAAAAATTGACCAAAATCCATATACGGATGATTTTACGGGCTATAATCCAATTTCAGTCACAAAATGGGGCCCACCAACATGTTTAACATGTTTTAAACATTTTTTTGTAACAAAAATACTCTTCCTCATTTATTCATATATCACACATTCATTGTAAAATATCACTATTATTATATTATTATAATATAATAAAATATTTAAATGAATTATTTTATCAAAAAAGATAAAATATCAATTTTCAACAATTGTTACTTTAAAAATTTTCTCCATCTATATCCACATAAATAAATATTTTCCTTATCATATAAATTAATAATTAATTATTCATAAATAGTATTACAGAATCACAATAATGACAACTAGGTCGTTCCCAGGAAAGAGGGGGCTTTCTAATAAAAATTTCTCTTTACTAGCGCGTAATTAGGTGACCAAACCTCTCCTTAGACAGAACTTCCTTAGATATTGCCAATAATGCTATCTAATAATATTATTCAAATAATATGAATTATTGATCTGATAATAGAAAATATTGTGTATTGACAATTATTGAAACAACAATAATATAAAATATCAACATAGCAATTATTGAATCAATAAAATAAAATATTGAACAGTAATTACTATAAAAATTATTGAGTAGTGTCTTTTTATGTAAGAATTAATAATTGGTGCAATCTGGTGTAATCTTCATGTAACAACTGCGTTTCTCGTGTGTTTTAACCACCGGGTATTCCAACAAAGTAGAAGCAGTAACAACTTCTGTAGTTATTTATAAAAACTTATACTTGTCATTTTTTTTTCATCTAATCGCTTTAGTTATGGGGCCCACACAATTTGCTACCGTCGTATGAATATTCCCCGACAGTAAGAATATTTCACGACCAAACGAATATTCCCCGACAACAAAGAATATTTTATAACCACTTGCTTATTGAAGATATTTGCGCATTTTACCCATAACTAATGACATTAATCAAATCAACCCTTACTATTTCAAAATAATAAATAGAGAAAATTCAATTTCATTTATAATAAGTTGGGGTCTTACAACCTTTCCTCCTTATGAATTTCATCCTCGAAATTGACGTACGTACCTAGCATTTCGAAAAGGTGAGGATACATCGCTTTTATTTCCGTTTCCAACTCCCAGGTCATTTCATCAATTGTATGATTTCTCCACAAAACTTTGACTTGTTGTAAGACCCCAATTTATTATAAATGAAATTGAATTTCCTCTATTTATTATTTTGAAATAGTAAGGGTTGATTTGATTAATGTGGTTAGTTATGAGTAAAATGTGCAAATATCTTAAATAAGAAAGTGGTTATAAAATATCATCATTGTTATTTGAGAATATTCGTTTGGTCGTGGAATATTCTAACCGTCGGGAATATTCGACGACCACAAGATCCTTGTGTGGGCCCCATAACGAAAAGCGATTGGATGAAGAAAACGACAAGTATAAGTTTTTATAAATAACGGCGTAGTTGTTACCGTTAACATCGTTGAATACCCTATGGTTAAAACACAAGAATACGCTGTTGTTGCAGAAAGTATTACCAGTATTGCACCAATTATTGATTCTTACGTAAGAAGGCACTACTCAATAATTCTTACAAGAATTATCGCTCAATATTTTTATCGATTCAATAATTGCTATGTTGATATTTTATATTATTGTTGTTTCAATAATTGTCACCGCACAATATTTCCCATTATCGATCAATAATTCATATCATTTGAATAATATTATTAGATAGCATTATTGACAATGTCTAAGAAAGTTCGCTCAAGGAGAGGTTTGGTCACCTAATCGCTTGCAAGAAGTTAAGAAATCCTTATCGAAAGCCCCCTCTTCCAGAACAACACCGGTTGTCATTATTGTGATTCAGTAATATTATTTGTGAATAATTAATTATTGATTTATATGATTAGGAAAATATTTATTTATGTGGATAGAAATGAAGGAATTTTTAGAAAATGACAATTGTTGAAAATTGATATTTTATCTTTTCTCGATAAAATAATTTATTTAAATATATTATTATATTATAATAATATAATAATGGTGATATTTTTGCATTGAATGTGTGATATATGAATAAATGAGGAGGAAGAATATTTTGTTACAATAAATGTTTAAAACATGTTAAACATGTCGGTGGGCCCCATTTTGTGACTGAAATTGGATTATAGTTTGTAAAATCGTCTGTATATGGGATTTTTGATCAATTTCGCTTGAATTTGGAAAAACTTAAACTTACAAAGTTGTAGAGAATTGAATTTCCTATGGAATGGACATAAGATTCAAATTTTTCTAATAAAAGGGCTATTTATTATGAATTATTGAAGTTCCGGAATAATTGATTTTTGAAGTTTTAATTATTTTTTTTTTAAGAAAAACGTTTTTTTTTGCAATTGAGTTGGCCCCACATGTGATATAATTGTGCCGAATTCAGATTCAAGAGGTGGGCGTGAAATTTTTTTATATATAATAATATTTTATTAAATTTTTCTGATTTGGTGTTCTAAGCATTTTCCTATAAATAGGGTGCTTAGGTTAGAATTGAAAATCACACCAGAAACTGAAGTTTTCTCTCTCTATATTATCGAGCATATTCTTGTGAGTATTTTGATACTTTGAGTGTTGCTATACTATGCAAGTTCCTTCAACACTATATCCAAAGTATTTCAAATGTAAATTATCTTTTCGAGGTAAGTGGATGCTATTTTTTTATAAATGATATTATTTCTTTCAATATCATTATGCCTAATATTGGTAAGATTTTTCTTGTGAAATTTCTTTTCTTTCGTCAGACGGGGTTACTATTCACGATATATTACATTATTCACTTATCATTGACTATTCACGTAAAAAATTAAATTTTCGTTCTTTGTCCAAGATGTCTACTATGGGTACTATACTTGATTGTATCCATGTTTTGATCTTCATTCTTGAATTTTATTCCACTATGGTTCATTATAGAGTATTTTTGGACATGGATAAACCAAAGTACTTAATCCTTAATATTTGTTCTTTTTGTCTCAATTGGATTCGCTTTTCTTTAAAAATATTTTTCATCATCCTCGGTCCTAAATGATGATATTATTGAATATCTTTGGCCCAGTAGTGCAAAGATTAATGATTTTTCGATGAATATTTTGGCCCAGTAAGCGCAAAGATGAACAGATGTTGAGATGAACATGACCAACTTATGAATATCTTTGGCCTGTAGTGCAAAGATGAATATTTGATTCAAGATGAATATTGATTGATGTTACAGGGATAAAATATTGATGATGAACTTTTAAATTCATAGATGATAGTAGATTTCATTCTCTACGTAACTCTTCTATGAATTGTTATTTTCGCTGCGAATATTGATCTGAAACTTATTGTCTATTATATTCTATCAGATTTTTCCCTGTTGAGGACTAACGGTAATTTGTTCTAAATTATCTTAGTCATAATGTTCTTTACTGGGCTAGTTGAGCTCACCTTTTTTCTTTTTATTTCATTTTTCTTCTCAGGAGGCGAGAATTTAGCGAGTACTAGTCGGGGTATGGAATGATAGTTCTAGAAAGTTGTTTTAGTAGTCCTCACTATTTTTGTAAAATAATGTATCAATAATTGTAATGAGGACTTATTTGAGTGTGAATATTGTCTAGATGACAATATTTGTATTTAAACTCACAGTTTATTTGTTGTCGTATTTTGCATGACAATTGTATTAATAAAGTTGTAGTTATTTCTGTACCATGTATTTGGCGACTCAGAATGGGTGATGTATACCTATTTTGGGGGCGTTACAGTTGGTATCAGAGCTTAGGGATATGGTCTCTGGCGGAGATCGGGGAATAGAACTAGGAGGGGAGAGACGAGTAAATCCTTCGCTAGTATGTCATACCTAAGCTTATTTGTTGGTTGGTCAGAGTATATGATTATTATGTTGCATGTCAATTTCTTTAATTAACCCTTATTTTGTGGCAGTATTTAAAAATGGCAACTGAAAATATTAACGATGGAGTCAATGAGACTGTGGAAACACCTTTAGTCAACAACCAAGAGAAAGTGCAACATGATGGAAATGTTCTTCCTGTAAACAACACCACTGATTAGACGATGAATGATGGGATGTTTAGAAGCTTTTTGCAGTTCATGCAAAATCAGACGAGGGAGGCTCGTGTACAAAATACAAGTGGAAATGATAACAACGCGCGGTTTGTCACAGCCAAGCAGTTCAAAGAGTTGGGACCACCAGAATTCTGGGGAAAGCCAGATCCGATTAAGGCAAAAACGTGAGTCAAGCAAATTACCAAGATATTCGATGTCTTGGGATGCACGGAGGAACAGAAGGTTCCATTCTCCACTTTTATGTTCCGTAGTGAGGCAGATTACTGGTGGAAATATGTGAAGCGTACCCATCCAGCCGAACTCAGCATGTCTTGGGAGACATTTTAGAAACTATTCAATGACAAGTACTTTCCTAAAAGTATTCGTCATATGAAGGAGGTGGAGTTTATTAGACTGGAACAGAACAACATGACGGTGTCCCACTATGAGGCGAAGTTCGTGGAGTTATCCAGGTTTGCACCTCATTTGGTGGAAAATGAGGAACGTATGACGCATATGTTTCTAAGAGGTTTGAAACCCGACATATGTCAATATCTTATTTCTCATAAATGTTCTCTATATTCAGATGTTGTCAACAGGACTCAATTATTAGAGTGAGATAATGAGTATGTTCAACTGAGGGACCACAACCAGGGTCATACCGGTTACAGCAGTCATCGGAGCAATGATAACCAGCGGGGAGGGAAAAATTCAGACAAAAGTGGTAACCACTCTGGTGGTAATCGTGGCCATGATAATAGGAGAGGCGAGTCAAGTGGAAATTTCAAAAAGAGGATATTCAACAATGACAATATGAAGACGTCAGCACCAGCATCAACTGTTACTAAGGAGAGGAGAACGACCCCCGGTCGTATGCTATAAATGTGAAAAAGAGGGACATATCAGCCCAAACTGTCCACAATAGTTCAAGGAATGTTATAATTGTGGAAAGGAAGGACATATCGTTCGAGATTGTACTGTAGAGAAACCAAGTCCAGCGGGGATGAAGACTCAAAAGGCTGTCCCAGAAAAGTCAAAGTCAGCGGTTCCTGGAAGAGCGTTTGTCATGACTAGACAAAATACGAGGAACCCGAACGAGGTGATCACGGGTAAGCTAATCATAAACTCTTGCGAAGTTTATACCTTACTAGATACTGGTTCTACCCATTCTTTTATCTCTCCTGCTTGTGCTCAACATTTAAACTTGACTCCGGAGAAATGAGACTTTGACTTATCTGTGGAGACTCCGTTAGGAGAAACTTTCATTACATCCACTATTTATAAATCTTGTTTGATCCAAGTTGGCACCATCACATTACCTGTTGACCCTATCTCTTTAAAGATACTTGTATTTGACGTGATTTTAGGAATTGATTGGTTAACTACTCATCATGCCAAAATTGATTATTTTCGTAAGGTTGTTAGTTTTCATATTCCTAACCAACCTGTTATGCGAATTCAAGCAACCAAACCACTAAAATCAATCACTGTCATATCAAGCCATAAAGCCATTCGTTTATTGAAAAACGGATGTCAAGCTTTCTTAGCCCATGTTATGGATTTGAATAAAGACACATCAAATTTGAATAATATTTCTGTTGTTAGTGAATTTCCTGATGTATTTCTTGAAGAACTTCCCGGTCTACCCCCAGAACGTGAAGTTGAATTCTTTATTGACCTTAAACCTGGTACAAAGCCCATTTCTAAAACCCCATATCGAATGGCTCCTATTGAACTTCAAGAGTTAAAGGTCCAACTACAGGAGTTGTTGGACATCAGTTTTATTCGTCCTAGTACATCTCCTTGGGGTGCACCTATTTTATTCATAAAGAAGAAAGACGGGAGTATGCGACTTTGTATTGACTACCGGGAATTGAACCATGTCACCATCAAGAATAGGTATCCGCTACCTCGCATTGATGACCTGTTTGACCAGTTGCAAGGAGCACAATTCTTTTCAAAGATCGATCTTCGTTCTAGATATCATCAATTAAAAATTAGAACTGAGGATATTCTAAAGACTGCCTTTAGAACTCGGTATGGGCATTATGAATTCTTAGTCATGTCTTTTGGATTGACTAATGCTCCTGCAACTTTCATGGATATGATGAATCGAGTATTCAAGGAATATTTGGATCAGTTGGTTGTTGTCTTTATTGATGACATCCTCATATATTCCAAAAGTTGTGAAGATTATGAGTACCTTTTGAAGCTGGTACTTCAAAGGCTTCGTGAAAATAAGCTATATGCCAAGTTGAAGAAATGCAAGTTCTGGCTTGAGGAAGTAACATTTCTTGGGCACGTGGTGTCAAAACATGGAGTATCTGTTGACCCGGCGAAGATTGAAGCAATACAAAGTTAGGAGCAACCAAAGTACGTAGCTTTCTGGGCTTAACTGGTTATTATCGAAGATTTATGGAAGGATTTTCTCGAATCGCTACTCCGTTAACTCAGTTGACTCTAAAGGATATAAAATTTGTATGGAGCGAGGAATGCGAGAAGAGTTTCCAAGAGCTCAAGAGGAGACTCATTTCGGCACCTGTTCTGTCAATTCCATCTGGTTCGGATGGATTTGTTATCTACAGTGATGCTTCAGGCAAAGGGTTAGGATGTGTTCTCATGCAACATGGGAAAGTCATAGCCTATGCCACGCGACAACTTAAAGAATATGAGAGGAATTATCCTACTCATGATCTAGAGTTGGCAGCAGTCATTTTCGCATTAAAAATCTGGAGGCACTATCTATATGGGGAGAAAGTGGAGATATATTCAGACCATAAAAGCCTCAAATATTTCTTCACCCAAAAGGAACTAAACATATGGCAATGATGTTGGCTCGAGCTGTTGAAAGATTACGACCAAACCATTCAATACCATCTTGGAAAAGTGAATGAGGTAGCTGACGCATTAAGTAGAAGATCATATACGGGAACGAGTGCGATGTTGTCAACACAAAGGCCCATTTTGTGTGATTTATAAAAGATGAAGATAGAATTCAAGACTCTGGGGACCCATGCGATGATGTCAAGTATACGCATAGAACTAATTTTAATCGATAAAGTTAAAGTTGCTCAAGCCACAAACCCGGAGCTGATGCGTATGAAGAAGAAATTACAAGAAGGTACTATTCCAGAAGCAAGAATTGATGAAGAAGGAATACTTCGAGTCCACTCCAAACTTTGTGTTCCTAATGACTCTGATTGAAGTACAAAATCATGACGGAGGCACACAATACACCATTTGCAATCCATCCTAGAAGTACCAAAATGTATCGTGATCTTTAACATACATTTTGGTGGAACAATATGAAGAGAGAGATCGCGAAGTTTATCTCGAGGTGTTTAACTTGTCAACGTGTAAAGGCGGAGCATCAAATGCCAAAGGGTCCATTGCAACCACTTGAGTCCGAAATGGAAGTGGGAACACATTACCATGGATTTTGTTACGGGTCTTCCCACGGTTTCTCAAGGCATATATGCGATTTGGGTTATTATTGATAGATTAACTAAGTCTGCTCATTTCTTGCCGATACGGGAGACTTATTCCCTTGAACGTCTTACTCGTATGTACGTAAATGAGATTATGAGATTGCATGGCAAGCCAGTATCCATAGTTTTGGATCGTGACCCAAGATTCACTTCACGATTTTGGGTTAGCTTGCAGAAAGCTATGGGCACGGATTTATGATTCAGTTCGGCATACCATCCTCAAACGGACGGACAATCAGAGTGGACTATTCAAACTCTTGAAGATCTATTAAGACTCTGTGTCCTAGACTTCAAAGGGAGTTGGGATAAGTATTTACCATTGGTGAAATTCTCCTACAACAACAGTTACCAAGAAAGTATAGGTGTGGCTCCATTCGAAGCATTGTATGGACGAAAGTGTCGCTCTCCAGTATGTTGGGATGAGGTGGGTGAAGCAACATTGTTGGGACCAGAGTTGGTACGTATTACTAAAGAAAAGATCCAAATGATTCAACAACGTATACAAACGACACAAGATCGACAAAAGATTTATGCGGATCTTCATCAAAAGGACGTGGAATTTAGTATTGGGGATCATGTATTGTTGCGTATTGTTCCATGGAAGTGAGTTACAAGATTCGGGAAAAGAGGAAAGCTTAATCCATGATTTATTGGTCCATTTCAGATTCTTGACCGAGTAGGAAATGTGGCCTATAGACTCGCATTACCTCCAAGCATGTCTCGTGTTCATAACATTTTTCACATATCTATGCTTCGTAAATATGTGAAAGACCCAAACCACATTATTGAGTTAGAACCAGACAAGATAGCCAAAGATTTAACGTACGAGGAGGTATCTGTCAAGATCTTGGATAGGAAGGAGCATGTCCTACGCACAAAGGTCATACCACAAGTCAAAGTTTTGTGGAGGAACCATGCTATTGAGGAAATGGCCTGGGAGTTGGAAACGGAAATGAAAGTGAGGCATCCTCACATTTTCGAAATGCCAGGTACGTACTTCAATTTCAAGGACGAAATTTCATAAGGAGGGGAGGTTGTAAGACCCCAATTTATTATAAATGAAATTGAATTTCCTTTATTTATTATTTTGAAATAGTAAGGGTTGATTTGATTAATGTGGTTAGTTATGGGTAAAATGCGCAAATATCTTAAATAAGCAAGTGGTTATAAAATATTCATTGTTGTCGGGGAATATTCGTTTGGTCGTGGAATATTCTCATGTCAGGAAATATTCGTACGACAGCGCAGCCTTGTGTGGGCCCCATAACGAAAAGAGATTGGATGAAGAAAACGACAAGTATAAGTTTTTTTATAAATAACGGCATAGTTATTACCGAATTAACATTTGTTGGAATACCGATTGGTTAAAACACAATAATACTGCGTTATCGCACAAAGTATTACGCCAGTATTGCATTAATTATTGATTCTTACGTAAGAAGGCACTACTCAATAATAATTGTCGAAGAATTACTATTTAATATTTTATTGATTCAATACTTGCTACGTTGATATTTTATATTATTGTTGTTTTAATAATTGTCACTGCACAATATTTCTCATTATCAGATCAATAATTCATATTATTTGAATAATATTATTAGATAGCATTATTGGCAATGTCTAAGGAAGTTCTGTCTAAGGAGAGGTTTGGTCACCTAATTGCGCGCCAGTAAGGATAAATCCTTATTGGAAAGCCCCCTCTTTCCTAGGAACGACCTGGTTGTCATTATTGTGATTCTGTAATATTATTTGTGAATAATTAATTATTGATTTATATGATAAGAAAAATATTTATTTATATGGATAGAAATGGAGGAATTTTTAGAAAAATGACAATTGTTAAAAATTGATATTTTATCTTTTCTGATAAAATAATTCATTTAAATATATTATTATATTATAATAATATAATAATGGTGATATTTTTGCATTGAACGTGTGATATATGAATAAATGAGGAGGAAGAGTATTTTTGTTACAATAAATGTTTAAAACATGTTAAACATGTCGGTGGGCCTCATTTTGTGACTGGAATTGGACTATAACCCGTAAAATCGTCCGTATGTGGATTTCGATCAATCTCTGCTTGGAATTTAGAAAAACATAAACATACGAAGTTGTAGAGAATTAAATTTTCTATGGAATGGACATAAGATTTGAATTTTTCTGATAAAATGGCTATTTATTATGAATTATTGAAGTTCCGGAATAATTAATTTTTGAAGTTTTAATTATTTTTTTAGAAAGACATTTTTTTGCAATTGAGTGGGCCCCACTTGTGATATAAATGTGCTGAATTCAGATTCAAGAGGTGGGCGTTAAATTTTTTTATATATAATAATATTTTATTAAATTTTCTGCTTTGGTGTTCTAAGCATTTTCCTATAAATAAGGTGCTTAGGTTAGAATTGAAAATCACACCAGAAATTGAAGTTTCTGTCTCTATATTATCGAGTATATTTATGAGTGTTTTTTGATACTTTGAGTATTGCTATACGGTGCAAGTTCCTTCAAAGACTATATCCGAAGATTTCAAATCGTAAATCTTGTCTTTTTGAGGTAAGGGATGCTATTTTTTTTATAAATGATATTATTTCTTTCAATATCATTATGCCGGAATATTGGCAAGATATTTCTTGTGAAATTCTTGTCTTTCTATATCGAGGTTACTATTCACGTATACGACACTATTCACGTATACAAGACTATTCATTTAAACTAAGACTATTCACAAAAAAATTAAATTTTCGTTCTTTGTCCAAGATGTCTACTATGGGTACTATATTTGATTGTATCCATGTTTTGATCTTCATTCTTGAATTTTATTCCACTATGGTTCATTATAGAGTATTTTTGGACATGGATAAACCAAAGTACGAATCCTTAATATTTGTTCTTTTGTCTCACTGGATTCGTTTTCTTTAAAAATATTTTTCATCATCCTTAGTCCTAAATGATGATATTATTGAATATCTTTGGCCTGTAGTGCAAAGATTAATGATTTTCTGATGAATATCTTTGGCCCGTAGTGCAAAGATGAACAGATGTTGGGATGAACATGACCAACTTATGAATATCTTTGGCCTGTAGTGCAAAGATGAATATTTGATTCAAGATGAATATTGATTGATGTTACAGGGATAAAATATTGATGATGGACTTTTAAATTCATAGATGATAGTAGATTTCATTCTCTACGTAACTCTTCTATGAATTGTTATTTCCGCTGCGAATATTGATCTGAAACTTGTTTTCTATTATATTCTATCAGATTTTTCCCTGTTGAGGACTAACGATAATTTGTTCTATATTATCTTAGTCATAATGTTCATTAATGGGCTAGTTGAGCTCACCCTTTTTCTTTTTATTCCATTTTTCTTCTCAGGAGGTGAGAATGTAGCGAGTACTAGTCGAGGTATGGAATGATGGTTCTAGAAAGTTGTTTTAGTAGTCCTCACTATTTTTGTAAAATAATGTATCAATAATTGTAATGAGGACTTATTTGAGTGTGGATATTGTCTAGATGACAATATTTGTATTTAAACTCATAGTTTATGTGTTGTTGTATTTTGCATGACAATTGTATTAATAAAGTTGTAGTTGTTTCTGTATCATGTATTTGGCGACTCAGAATGGGGGATGTATACCTATTTTGGGGGCATCACACTTGTGGTATAAACTTTGTACGTAGGACATGCTCCTTCCTATCCAAGATCTTGACAGGTACCTCCTCGTATGTTAAGTCTTCGGCTATCTCGTATGGTTCTAACTCAATAATGTGGTTTGGGTCTTTCACATATTTACGAAGCATAGATATGTGAAAAACATTATGAACACGAGACATGCTTGGAGGTAACACGAGTCTATAGGCCACATTTCCTACTCGGTCAAGAATCTGAAATGGACCAATAAATCGTGGATTGAGCTTTCCTCTCTTCCCGAATCTTGTAACTCCCTTCCATGGAGTAACACGTAACAATACATGATCCCCAATACAAAATTCCACGTCCTTTCGATGAAGATCCGCATAACTCTTTTGTTGATCCTGTGCCGTTTGTATACGTTGTTGAATCATTTGGATCTTTTTTGTAGTCATACGTACCATCTCTGGTCCCAACAATATTGCTTCACCCACCTCGTCCCAACATACTGGAGAGTGACACTTTCGTCCATACAATGCTTCGAATGGAGCCACAACAATACTTGCCTGATAACTGTTGTTGTAAGAGAATTCTACCAATGGTAAATACTTATCCTAACTCCTTTTGAAGTCTAGGACACAGAGTCTTAATAGATCTTCAAGAGTTTGAATAGTCCTCTCTGATTGTCCGTCCCTTTGAGGATGATATGCCGAACTGAATCGTAAATCCGTGCCCATAGCTTTCTGCAATCTAACCCAAAATCGTGATGTGAATCTTAGGTCATGATCCGAAACTATGGATACTGGCATGCCATGCAATCTCACAATCTCATTTACGTACATACGAGCAATAACTACTATTTGCGAAGTGGCTCTTGGTTTTAACGAAGGGTTAAAATGACTCTTGGTAATATTGAAGAGACAACTACTATTTGCGAAGGGGTAATTAACTCTTGGAACACCGAAGAGGCAAATAACTCTTGGTAATATTGAAGAGATAACTACTATTTGCGAAGGGGCAATTAACCCTTGGAACACCGAAGAGACAAGTAACTCTTGGAAAACTGAAAGGGCAAGTTACTATTAAAACTTTAAATCAACGATCCATATTGATTTACTATTATAATTTCAATCAACGGTCTGAAAAATTAGCACATCTCCTCATGGAATAATATTGTACCCAAATACCCGAATGCATAATACTAGAGTGAAAAGTAATCAGGTGAATAGTAATTCGTGAATAGTAACTCATGAATAGTAACTCATGAATAGTAACTCATGAATAGTAACTCGTGAATAGTAACTCATGAATAGTAACTCATGAATAGTAACTCGTGAATAGTAACTCATGAATAGTAACTCTGACATAAAAAATTGCCC
Organism: Panax quinquefolius; assembly: GCA_020205615.1. Classification (NCBI taxonomy): domain Eukaryota; kingdom Viridiplantae; phylum Streptophyta; class Magnoliopsida; order Apiales; family Araliaceae; genus Panax; species Panax quinquefolius. The sequence continues at coordinate 61,629,892 of CM035161.1, forward strand.
AGAATACCCGATTGAACAATATAACCTCCAGTCATCAATTATTATCGAAATAAATGTCAATTTCTACTAACACAAATAATCTCATTACAATGAAACTATCAAATTCATCTTTAATCAACACGAATTTATCCATCATTAATATCATAACTCGCAATATTTAACAACCAGGTTGTTCCCAGGAAAGAGGGGGGCTTTCCAATAAGGATTTCTTCCTATTAGCGCGCAATTAGGTGACCAAACCTCTCATTGACAGAACTTTTAGACATTGTAAATATTGCAATTTAATAATATAAATAACTTTGTCGTCTCAATTATTGATTTAATAAAATAACATATTATGCACATGATATAATGACAATAATTGAATCAATAATATGAGAGATATGATGCAGCAATTACTGTAGCAATAATGCAGTATAACTAAGTGACTTATCACGTAAGCATCAATAATCAATACCGTGTGCTACTATGCAACCACACGTATTACTTTACTTTCACTCTTAGGGTAGTTCAACAAGATAATTAGAAAACCTCCGCCGTTATTTTCATAAAATATCTTTGTCATTTTCTAACTACGACAAGACTTCCGTTGTGGGGTCCACTAATGATTGTCTTGCCGCCGCATTTAATATTCCCCAACAAAAAAGAATATTCCCAGACCAATCGAATATTTTATAACAACTTGCATACTTTTGCAAAATTTTCAAATACTACCCATAACTATAACACTATGTCAAATCCACACCATAATATTAAAAAAATATTTGAGAAATTTAAATCTTTATTTATAAAATCACGGGTCTCACAATCTCCCTCCTTATGGAATTTCGCCTCGAAATTAACGACGCATACTGGTATCTTAGAAACGGTGAGGATACCTTGACTTTATTTCAGATTCTAACTTTGAGGTATAACCTTTGAGTGTTGAATACGATTCTTCTTATCCAAGATTTTAACAGGTACATCTTCATACGTTAAATTATTCGCTATCTCATCCGGTTCTAAATCAATAATGTAGTTCGGGTCGTCCACATATTTACGTAACATCGATATGTGAAAAACGTTATGAACACGCAACATACTTGGCGATAAAACGAGTCTATAGGCCACAGTTCCTACTCGATCGAGGATATCAAATGGGCCAATTAAATCGAGGGTTGTGATTTCCTCTCTTCGTCAATTCTTGCTTCTATAATAACACCCTCTTGAACCTTCTTCATTTATCAGCTCTGAGTATGTAGCTTGAGCGGCTTTAACTTTATCGATTAAAGTCGATTCTACTCGTATATTCGTTATCTTCACATGGGTCCCTAGAGTCTTTAACTCTATCTTCATCATTTGTAAGTTATATGAAATGAGTCTTTGTGTTAACAACATCGCACTCATAAACGCATACAATCTTCTACTCAACATGTCAGCTACCACATTCGCTCTTCCACGATGGTATTGAATGGTTCGATCGTAATCTTCAACAGCTCGAGCCAACGTCTTTGGAGCATGTTACGTTCGTTTTAGTTGAAGAAATATTTGAGGATTTAAGAAATGGGTTTTGTACTGGGGTCAATACAAAATTCGATTTCACGCTCTAGGGGTAGGCTAGGAAGTTTTCAAGAATACGTCAGGAAATTTATTAACGGTACCAACTGTGATTTCTATCCCTTAACCTGGATAGCACCTCCCAATGATACCTATCAACTTGCCATCTTCATTCACGATGTCGCCTACAGAAAGTTTGGCTTTGGTGCATTCCACACAAGGAAGTCAACAACGAAAGGATTGGGGCTCTTTACTTATGGCTTGATAGAACAGTGATTGACTTTAGTGGTTTGGTTTCTTGAATTCGCATAATAGGTTGGTTATGAATATAAAAGCTAACAACCTTACGAAAAGCATAATGAGTAGTTAACCAATCGATTCCTAAGATCACATCAAAGGAAAATATTTTCAAAGAGATAAGATCGACATGTAACGTGAAAATGTCAATTTGAATTAACAAGATTTATAAACAGTGGAGGTAACGAAGGCTCTTACTAACGAAGTTTAAACCAATAAGTCAAAGTCTAACTTCTCCAGAGTCAAATTTAAACGTTGAACGCAAGCAAGAGAGATAAAATAATGGGTAGAACCAGTATCTTATAAGGTATAGACTTCGCAAGAATTTATAATTAACTAACCCGTGCTAACTTCGTTCGAATTACTCGCTTTTTGAGAAGTCACGAAAAACGCTCTTCCTGAAACCACCGACTTTGTTTTGTTTGTATCCGCCTTTGGTGCCACCGTCCCAGCTGGACTTGACTTTGGTGCACGACAAAATCGAGCTAAATGACCTTCTCTTTTTGAAATTTCCACTTCTATTATCTTGGCCATGATTACCACCGAAGTGGTTACCATTCTTGGCATGATAATTTTTCCACGATGGTCATCATTGTTCCGATGGTCGTTGCCACCGGTACGATTATTATCGTGTTGTTGGTCGTTACCTTTTGGTTGTGCTAACTCATTATCGCTACCCAATAATCGAGTCCTATTCACAACATCCGAATATAAACAAAGTTTATGAGAAATGAGGTATTGAAGTATATCGGGTTTCAAACCTCTTAGAAACATTCGCGTCATTCTCTCCTCATTATCAACCAAATGGGATGCAAACCGGGATAACTCTGCAAATTTAGCCTCGTATTGTGACACGGTCATATTGTTTTGCTCCAACTTGATAAACTCCACATCCTTCATGTGACGAATACTTTCGGGAAAGTACTTATCGTTGAACAACTCTTGGAACTTCTCCCAGGTTATTTTAAGATGCCATTTTCAAACACTGTCACAAAACAAGGGTTAATTAACATAACACATATTATCCCTATACTCCGACGGACCAATTAAATACCAAATAAACTTAGGTAGGTCATACTAGCGAAGGAATTCCCCGTCTCTCCCCTCCTAGTTCTTGTCTCACGTCTTAGCCAGGGATCATATCCCTAAGCTTTGATACCAACTGTGACGCCCCCAAAAATAGGTATACATCACCCATTTGAGTCCCCAAATAAATGGTACATAAATCAAATACAACATAATTATACAACTGTCGTGTAAAACATAAACTGAGAGTTTAAACAAGAATATTGCCTTCTAGACAATATCCATTCTCAATGAAGTCCTCATAGGCGATGATACAAACTCAAATTCAGTCCTCATTACATTTATTATCACACTATTTAATGTAATAGTGAGGACTACTAATGCTATCATCCGGATCAATAACTGCTCCTCGACTCGTCGACAATTTATATTCTCATTTCTTGAAGAGAACAGTGAAGAAAGGGTGAGCTCAACTAGCCCAGTAAGAAATATTATGACTAAGATAATGCAGAATAAATTATCATTAGTCCTCAACAATGTTAAACTGATAAAATACAATAGATATCAAGTTTAACTGCAGCGAAACAAGCAATCCATTAAAAGAGTCAAGTAGAGAATAAAATCTATTATCTCTTATGATTTAAAACGTTTTCATCAATTTTTATAGCTGAGACTCAGCTTAATAAATAATCCATATCATCGAATCACCCCTGCACTACGGCCAAGGATATTCTTTAGTATCACGACCATAAATTATCTATGCACTACGGGCCAAGGACATTCGTGTATTCATCAATGGTCATGATCATGCCAACAACTGTCCATCAATGCACTACGGGCCAATGAGGACTTTTATCACATCATTTGTAACATTACGGTCATGATTATACCGAATAATCCCTGGTCATAATCATACCAAGTCCATCTATGCACTACAGGCCACAGATGACTTTCAAAAATATAAACATGAGGATGATGACAATGATATAAGAATTCAATAAAACAAGTTCAAGAATTAATTTATCCAGGAACTAATAACATCCAAATTGTCAACATGATACTTCTTTGTAAAGTAAAATTCAAGAATGCTCAGAAGAATATTTCCATGAAAAGATACTAGATGAAGCATAAATATCAAGGATATTCCACTAATTTCATGGAGTATAGAAATCAAAACTTTTAACCAACTGAGTATAATAAAGAATGGAATAACAACAGAAATCACCATGCATGCGGTGCCATTATAAACAAAAGTTATTCCAACAGAATAATAAATAACGGAACTAGGTCAGGTGAAATTCACACCGACAGGATGTTCCAACAGAATAATAAAGAATGGAATAACAACAGAAATCACCATGCATGCGGTACTTCGCATAGACATGTTATTCCAATAGAATAATAAATACGAAATAATAAATAATGGAACCAGGTCAGGTGAAATTCACACAGACAGGATATTCCGACAGAATATTAAAGAATGGAATAATAGAAGAATTTCACCATGTATGCAATACTTTGCATTTACAGGTTATTCCAACATAATAATAAAGAATGGAATAACAGAAGGATTTCACCAAGTATAGGGGAGTCCGCGTATACAGGTTATCCCAACAGAATAATAAAGAATGGAACAACAGAAGGATTTCACCAAGTATAGGGGAGTCCGCGTATACATGTTATTTCAACAGAATAATAAAGGATGGAATGACAGAAGTTCTCTTCATGAATACAAAAGAATAACACCCCTTACCGTAAAGAAACTGGATATCGAAGTAATGAAGTAGTAGAAAAATCTCCTTCTTTCTCTCTATAATTTCTCTCTCTCTAGAGTTTTAGTGAATTCGTAAGAAATAATGAAGGAATGAGCTTCTATTTATAGAAGAACTGAGTCTGGCTCTTGGTTTTAACGAAGTGTTAAAATGACTCTTGGTAATATTGAAGAGATAACTACTATTTGCGAAGGGGTAATTAACTCTTGGAACACCGAAGAGGCAAATAACTCTTGGTAATATTGAAGAGACAACTACTATTTACGAAGAGGCAATTAACCCTTGGAACACCGAAGAGACAAATAACTCTTGGAAAACTAAAAGGGCAAGTTACTATTAAAACTTTAAATCAACGATCCATATTGATTTACTATTATAATTTCAATCAACAGTCTGAAAAATTAGCACATCTCCTCATGGAATAATATTGTACCCAAATACCCGAATGCATAATACTAGAGTGACTAGTAATCAGGTGAATAGTAACTTGTGAATATTAACTCGTGAATAATAACTCATGAATAGTAATTCATGAATAGTAACTCGTGAATAGTAACTCGTGAATAGTAACTCATGAATAGTTACTCCGACACAAAAAAGTGCCCCGAATACCCAATTGAACAATATAACCTCCAGACATCAATTATTATCGAAATAAATGTCAATTTCTACTAACACAAATAATCTCAACACAATGAAACTATCAAATTCATCTTTAATCAACACGAACTTATCCATCATTAATATCATAACTCGCAATATTTAACAACCAGGTTGTTCCCAGGAAAGAGGGGGCTTTCCAATAAGGATTTCTCCCAATTAGCGCGCAATTAGGTGACCAAACCTCTTATTGACAGAACTTCTAGACATTGTAAATATTACAATTTAATAATATGAATAACTTTGTCGTCTCAATTATTGATTTAATAAAATAACATATTTATGACATCGTGACAATAATTGAATCAATAATATGAGAGATATGATGCAAAGAATTATCTTAGCAGTAATAATGCAAGTATAACCGAGTGACTTATCACGTAAGCATCAATAATCAATATCGTGTGCTACTATTAACCAACCAGACATATTCTTTTCTTTTACTACTAGGGTAGTTCAACAAGATAATAACGGTAAAACCTCCGCCATTATTTTCATAAAATATCTTTGTCGTTTTCTAACTACGACAGTACTTCCGTTGTGGGGTCCACCAATGATTGTGCCATCGTACGAATATTCCCCGACAAAAAGAATATTCCCCGACCAATCGAATATTTTATAACAACTTGCATACTTTACAAAATTTTCAAATACTACCCACAACTATAACACTATCTCAAATCCACACCATAATATTAAAAAAAAATATTTTGAGAAATTTAAATCTTTATTTATAAAATCTGGGGTCTCACATCGAAGATCACGATACATTTTGGTACTTCCAGGGTGAATTGAAAATGGTGTGTTATGTGCCTCCATCATGATTTTGTACTTCAAATCAGAGTCGTTAGGAACACAAAGTCTGGAGTGGACTCGAATTATTCCTTCTTTATCGATTCTTGCTTTTGGAATAGTACCTTCGTGTACTTTCTTCTTCATACACATCAGCTCCGGGTCTGTGGCTTGAGCAACTTTAACTTTATCGATTAAAGTTGGTTCAATGCGTATACTTGACATCATCATATGTGTCCCCGGAGTCTTGAACTCTATCTTCATCTTTTGTAAATCACACAAAATGGGCCTTTGTGTTGACAGCATCGCACTCATTCCTGCATATGATCTTCTACTTAATGCGTCAGCTACCACGTTCGCTTTTCTAGGATGGTATTGAATCGTATGGTCATATCTTTCAATAGTTCAAGCCAACGTCGTTGTAGCATATTAAGTTCCTTTTGGGTGAAGAAATATTTGAGGCTTTTATGATCTGAATATATCTCCACTTTCTCCCCATACAGATAGTGCCTCCAGATTTTTAACGCGAAAACGACTGCTGCCAACTCTAGATCATGAGTAGGATAATTCCTCTCATATTCTTTAAGTTGTCGCGAGGCATAGGCTATGACTTTCCCATGTTGCATGAGAACACATCCTAACCCTTTGCCTGAAGCATCGCTGTAGATGACAAATCACTCCGAACCAGATGATATTGTCATAACAGGTGCCAAAATAAGTCTCCTCTTGAGCTCTTGGAAACCCTTCTCGCATTCCTCGCTCCATACGAATTTTGTATCTTTTCAAGTCAGTTGAGTTAACAGAGTAGCGATTTGAGAAAATCCTTCCATGAATCTTCGATAATAACCAGCTAAACCTAGAAAGCTACGTACTTCGGTCACCGACTTCGGTTTCTCCCAACTTTGTATTGCTTCAATCTTCGCCGGGTCAACAGATATTCCATGTTTTGACACTACGTGCCCAAGGAATGCTACTTCCTCAAGCCAGAACTCACATTTCTTTAACTTGGAATATAGCCTTTTTTCACGAAGCCTTTGAAGTACCAACTTCAAGTGGTGCTCATGATCTTCACGACTTTTGGAATATATGAGGATGCCATCAATAAAAACAACAACGAACTGATCCAAATATTCCTTGAATACTCGGTTCATCATATCCATGAAAGTTCCAGGAGCATTAGTCAATCCAAAAGACATAACTAAGAATTCATAATGCCCGTACCGAGTTCTGAAGGAAGTCATCGGAATATCCTCAGTTCTAATCTTCAGCTGATGATATCCAGAACGAAGATCGATCTTTGAAAAGAATTGTGCTCCTTGCAACTGGTCAAACAGGTCATTAATGCGAGGTATCGGATACCTATTCTTGATGGTGACATGGTTCAATTCCCGGTAGTCAATACAAAGTCGCATACTCCCGTCTTTCTTCTTTATGAATAAAATAGGTGCACCCCAAGGAGATGTACTAGGACGAATAAAACTGATGTCCAACAACTCCTATAGTTGGACCTTTAACTTCTTAAGTTCAATAGGAGCCATTCGATATGGGGTTTTAGAAATGGGCTTTGTACCAGGTTCAAGGTCAATAACAAATTCAACTTCACATTCTGGGGGTAGACCGGGAAGTTCTTCAGGAAATTCACTAACAATAGAAATATTATTCAAATCTGACGTGTCTTTATTCAAATCCATAACATGGGCTAAGAAAGCTTGACATCCATTTTTCAATAAACAAATGGCTTTATGGCTTGATATAACAGTGATTGATTTTAGTGGTGTAGTTGCTTGAATTTGCATAACAGGTTGGTTAGGAATATGAAAACTAACAACCTTACGAAAATAATCAATTTTGGCATGATGAGTAGTTAACCAATCAATTCCTAAAATCACTTCAAATGTAGGTATCTTTAAAGAGATAATATCAACAGGTAATGTGATGGTGTCAACTTGGATCAAAAAAGATTTATAAACAGTGGATGTAATGAAAGTTTCTCTTAACGGAGTCTCCACAGATAAGTCAAAGTCTAATTTCTCCGGAATCAATTTCAAATGTTGAGCACAAGCAAGAAAGATAAAAGAATGGGTAGAACCGGTATCTAGTAAGGTATAAACTTCACAAGAGTTTATGATTAGCTTACCCGTGATCACCTCATTCAGGCACCTTGCATTTTAGCCAGTCACGACAAACGCTCTTCCAAGAACCGCTGACTTTGCCTTGTCTGGGACAGCCTTTTGAGTCACCATCCCCGCTGGACTTGGTTTTGCTATAGTACAATCTCGAGCGATATGTCCTTCCTTTTCACAATTATAACATACCTTGAACTGTTGTGGATAGTTTGGGCTGATGTGTCCCTCTTTTCCACATTTATAGCATACGACCGGTGGTCGTTCTCCTCCCTTAGAAACAATTGATGCTGGTGCTGACATCTTCACATTGTCATTGTTGAATCTCCTCTTTTTGAAATTTTCACTTGACTCGCCTCTCCTATTATGATGGCCACGATTACCGCTAGAGTGGTTACCGATTTTATCTGTATTTTTCCCTCCCCATTGGTTATCATTGTTCCGATGATTGCTGTCACCGGTATGACCCTGGTTGTTGTCCCTCGGTTGAACATACTCATTATCTCACTCTAATAATTGAGCCCTTTTGACAACATCAGAAACATCCGCGTCACACGTTCCTCATTCTCCACCGAATGTGGTGCAAACCTGGATAACTCCGCGAACTTCATTTCATACTGTGACACCGTCATGTTATTCTGTTCCAGTCTAATAAACTCCACCTCCTTCATATGACGAATACTTTTAGGAAAGTACTTGTCATTGAACAATTTCTGAAATGTCTCCCAAGACATGCTGAGTGCGGCTGACTGGGTACGCTTCACAGATTTCCACCAGTAATCAACCTCACCACGGAACATAAAGGTGGTGAATGGAACCTTCTGTTCCTCCATGTATCCCAAGACATCGAATATCTTGGTAATTTGCTTGACCCACGTTTCCGCCTTAATTGGATCCGCTTTCCTGCACTCGTGGTCCCAACTCTTTGAATCGCTTTATTATGACAAACCGCGTTCTTATCATTTCCACTGCATTTTGTACACGAAGTCTCCTAAATTCGATTTTGCATGAACTGCAAAAAGCTTCTAAATATCCCATCGTTCATCGTCTGATCAGGGGTGTTGTTTACAGGCAGAACATTGCCATCCTGTTGCACGTTCTCCTGGTTGGTGATTAAAGGTGTTTCCACGGTCTCATTCACCCCATCATTAATATTTTCAGCTGTCATTTTTAAATACTGCCACAAAATAAGGGTTAATTAAAGAAATTGACATGCAATATAATAACCCTATACTCTGACTAACCAACTAATAAGCTTAGGTAGGATATACTAGAGAAGGATTTACTCATCTCTCCCCTCCTAGTTCTATTCTACGATCTCCGCCAGAGACCATATCCATAAGCTCTGATACCAACTGTGACACCCCCAAAATAGGTATACATCACCCATTCTTAGTTTCCAAAAACATGGTACAGAAATAACTACAATTTTATTAATACAATTGTCGTGTAAAATACGACAACACATAAACTGTGAGTTTAAATACAAATATTGCCTTCTAGACAATATCCACATTCAAATAAGTCCTCAATATAATTATTGATACACTATTTTATAAAATAGTGAGGACTAATATAACAATTGCCTTGGAACATCACTCCACACCCCGACTACTTCCTGCTATATTCTCTCTTCCTAAGAAGAAAAATGGAACAAAAAGGAAAAGGGTGAGCTCAACTAGCCCAGTAAAGAACATTATGACTAAGATAATATAGAACAAATTATCGTTAGTCCTCAATAGGGAAAAATCTGATAGAATATAATAGACAACAAGTTTCAGATTAATATTCACAACGGAAATAACAATTCATTAGAAGAGTTAAGTAGAGAATGAAATCTACTATCTTCTATGATTGTAATGTCCATCAGTAATATTTTATCCCTGTAACATCAATTAATATACATCTTGAAATAAATAATCATCTTTCCACTACAGGCCAAAGATATTAATCAGTCGGTCATGTTCATCTCAACACCTGTTCATCTTTGCACTATGCGCCAAAGATATTCATCAGAAAATCATTCATCTTTGCACTACAGGCCAAAGATATTCAGTAATATCATAATTTAGGACTGAGGATGATGAAAAATATTTTTAAAGAAAACGAATCCAGTGAGATAAAAGGAGAAGGATTAAGGATCGTATTTTAGTTCATCTATGTACAAAAATACTTCATAACAAACCATAGTGGAGTAAAATTCAAGAATACAGATCAAAATATGGATACAATCAAAGCTAGTAATCATAATAACAACTTGGACAAAGAACGAAAAATTTAATTTTCCTGTGAATAGTGCAGTATACGTGAATAGTGCCGTATACGTGAATAGTAACCTTGACACAAAAAGACAAGAATTTCACAAGAAAAATCTTACCAATATTCTGTCATAATGATATTGAAAGAAATAATATCATTTACGAAGAAAATAACATCCTTTACCTCAAAAGAATAGTACTTTTGGTTGGAATATCAGATATAATGCTGAGGAGAACTTGCACCGTATAGCAACACTCAAAGTATCAAAATACTCACAAAAATACGCTCGATAATATATAGAGAGAAAACTTCAGTTTCTTGGTGTGATTTTCAATTCTAACCTAAGCACCCTATTTATAGGAAAATGCTTAGAACACCAAAGCAGAAAATTTAATAAAATATTAATATAATTAAATTTTTTTCACGCCCACCTTAGACAAACTGATTTCAGAATGTTTACAACACATATGGGGCCCACCAAATGAGAAAAACGTTTTTATTAAAAAAATTTAAAACTTCAAAAATCAATTATTCCAGAACTTCAATAATTCATAATAAATAGCCCTTTATCAGAAAAATTCGAATGTTATGTCCATTCCATAGGAAATTCAATTCTCTACAACTTTGTAAGTTTAAGTTTTTCCAAATTCCAAGCACAAATTGACCAAAATTCATATACGGACGATTTTATGAGCTATAATCTAATTTCAGTCACAAAATGGGGCCCACCAACATGTTTAACATGTTTTAAACATTTTTTTTGTAACAAAAATACTTTTCCTCCTCATTTATTTATATATCACACATTCATCGTAAAATATCAACATTATTATATTATTATAATATAATAATATATTTAAATGAATTATTTTATCAGAAAAGATAAAATATCAAATTTCAACAATTGTCACTTTAAAAATTTTCTCCATCTATATCCACATAAATAAATATTTTTCTTATCATATAAATCAATAATTAATTATTCACAAATAATATTACAGAATCACAATAATGACAACCAAGTCGTTCCCATGAAAGAGGGGGCTTTCCAATAAAGATTTCTCCTTACTGGCGCGCAATTAGGTGACCAAACCTCTCCTTAGACAGAACTTCCTTAGACATTGCCAACAATGCTATCTAATAATTTTATTCAAATAATATGAATTATTGATCTGATAATGGGAAATATTGTGCAGTGACAATTATTGAAACAACAATAAAATAAAATATCAACGTAGCAATTATTGAATCAATAAAATAAAATATTGAACAGTAATTACTATAACAATTATTGAGTAGTGTCTTCTTATGTAAGAATCAATAATTGGTGCAATACCGTATTAATCTTCTTGCAACACCGCCAGACATCGTGGTTTTAACCAACGGGTATTCCAACAATTGTTAAGCTGTGAATAACTAAGTCGTTATTTATCTTCATCTAATCGCTTTCAGCATGGGCCACACAAGGTCATGATAATTGTCAGATGCGTATATTCTTCGACAGTAAGAATATTCCCCGACCAAACGAATATTCCCCGACAACAATGAATATTTTATAACCACCTGCTTATTTAAGATATTTACGCATTTTCCCCATAACTAACCACATTAATCAAATCAACCCTTACTATTTTAAAATAATAAATAGAGAAAATTAAATTTCATTTATAATAAGGTGGGGTCTTACAAACCGTAGTAACCTGAATTGTGACGCCCCCAAAATAGGTATACATTACCCATTCTGAGTCGCCAAATACATGGTACAGAATACAAATACAAACTTAATATACAACATGAGCTGTGAGTTTTAATACAAATATTGTCTCCTAGACAGTATTCAAACAAAAAATAAGTCCTCAATACATTTATTATCACACTATTTCACAGAATAGTGAGGACTACTAATGCAAATATCTTGACCTCACTCCGTTCCCCGACTAGTCCCAGTTATATTCTCATTTCATGAAGAGAACAATGAAAGCAAAGGGTGAGCTCAACTAGCCCAGTAAGAAATATTATGACAAAGATAATACAGAATAAATTATCCTTAGCCTTCAACAGTATAACAACTGATATAATACAATAAATAACAAGTTTTAGATCAACAACTGCAACGGAACAAGCAATCCATTAGAAGAGTCAAGTAGAAAGCACGATATCTACTATCTTCTATGATTTAAAAGGTTTATCATCAATTTTATCACTAAGACTCAGCTTAATAAATAATCCACATCACTGAATTATCCATGCACTACGGGCCAAGGATATTCATTATTATCACCAATGGTCATGTTCATCTCAACAACTGTCCATCAATGCACTACGGGCCAATGAGGACTTTTACCACATCATTTGTAACATTACAAGTCATGATTATACCGAATACTTCCTGGTCATAATCATACCAATCAACAGTCCATCTATGTACTACGGGCCAAAGATGACTTTCATAACAATATAAACATGAGGATGATGACAATGATATAAGAATTCAATTATATGAAGGTAAAGGATAAATTTTAAAGATTTATAATTTAATTTATCCAGAATTCAATAAAGTCCAAATTATCAACATGATACTGCTTTGAGGAGTAAAATTCAAGAATAATAGTATCAAAAATGATTTGGACATAAAAGAAATCAATTTTTGTCCTGAATAGTACCCCGGGTGAATAGTACCCGAGGGAATAGTACTCCAGCATGAAAAGGTTAAAACTTATCAAGAATGCTCAGAATAATATTTTCATGAAAAGATACTGGATAAAGCGCAAATATCAAGGATATTCTACCAATTTTAGGAATTATAGAAGCAATACTTACCATAGTAAGTTTAAATTTAGGAATCTGAAATGAACAATATATGAAACTGCAAATGGATTTTCAATTGTTATGCGGTAGTCCGCGTAGATAGATTATTTCCATAATTTAATAACAAATGAATACGAAGGGTTATTCACCAGGCATGCGGTAGTCTGCGTTGACAGGTTATTACCACAGAATAATAAAGAATGGAATAACAAAAAGATTTCACCATGCATGAGGTAATCCGCGTAGACAGGTTATTCCAACAGAATAATAAAGAATGGAATAACAACCCTTACGAGTATTGAAAGAAATAACTCTCTTCATGAATACGAAAGAAATAATACCCCTTACCTTAGTAGGAGATTTGATACTACAATAGTGTAGTAACAGAATACTCTTCTTCTTTCTCTCTTATTCTCTCTATACTTTCTCTCTATAGCTTGAATGAATTGGTGAAAAATAATGAAGAAATGAGCTTCTATTTATAGGCTTGGCAGAGTGAGGGTAAAATAGTCTTTTTGCCATAATTTATGACATCATCGCTTACATCATTGATCATATGACATCACTGCTTACCTCATCGTTTTGATGACATCATTGCTTACCTCATTGTTTCGATGACATCATTGCTTACATCATTAGAATTCAAATTCAATTTTTTCTCTTCCACCTCATTTTACTTTTATACCATGAATTTACTATAATAATGTTACCATTCAAATTAAAAATCATACTATTATATAATCACATTGTACTACTATAACGTAATATTATAGTAATATATTTGAATGAATTATTTTATCAAAAAAGATAAAATACCAATTTTCAACAAATGTCACATGCTAAACATTCATCCATTTAAATCCATATTAAATAAATATTTCTTTATCATATATATCAGTAATTAATTATTCATAAATAATATTACAGAACTACAATATTGATAACCAGGTCGTTCCTAGGAAAGAGGGGGCTTTTCGATAAGGATTTCTATCTATTGGCGTGCTAGTTAGGTGACCAAACCCCTTTCCTCGACAGAACTTTCTAGACATTATCAATAATGCTATCTAATAATATTATTCAAATAATATGAACTATTGATTTGATAATTTGAAATATTGTGCAATGACAATTATTGAATCAATAATATAAATTATCAACGTAGCAATTATTGAATCAATAAAATAAAATATTGAACAATAACTACTGTAGTAATAATTGAGTATAACTGAGTGACTTCTCACGTAAGCATCAATAATCAATACTGTGTGCTACTATGCAACCACGTGTATTACTGTACTTTTATTACCGGGTATTTCAACAGTTAACGATAAAACTTCTACCATTATTTTCATAAAAAGATATTTTTGTCGTTTTCTAACTCCGACAATAATTCCGTTGTGGGGTCCACCAATGATTGTGTCGTCGTACGAATATTCCCCGACAAAAAGAATATTTCCCGACCAAACGAATATTTTATAACATCTTGTTTTACTTTGCAAAATTTTCACATATAACCCTTAACTTTAATCCTTTTATCAATTTAACCATTTACTAAAAATAATAATTATAAGAAAATTAAATGCTTTTTTTTCATAAAATTTGGGGTCTTACAATTTCCCTCCTTATGAAATTTCGCCCTCGAAATTAGGGTACATACCTGGTATGTCGAAGTGGTGAGGATACCTTGATTTTATTTCAGATTCTAACTCCCAGGTTATTTCCTCAAGATCGTGGTTTCTCCACAAAACTTAGACTTGAGGTATAACCTTGGAGCGTAGAATATGTTCCTTCTTATCCAAGATTTTAACAGGAACCTCTTCATACGTTAAATCTTCTGTTATTTCATCCGGTTCTAACTCAATAATGTTGTTCGGGTCTTCCACATATTTACGTAACATGGATATGTGAAAAATGTTATGAATATGAGACATACTTGGCGGTAAAGCGAGCTTATAGGCCACAGTTCCTACTTGGTAAAGGATTTCAAATGGGCCAATAAAATTGAGGGTTGAGATTTCCTCTCTTCGTCGATTCTTGCTTCTAGAATAATGCCCTCTTGAACCTTCTTCTTCACATTCATCAACTCTTAGTCTGTAGCTTGAGTGGCTTTAACTTTATCGATTAAAGTCGGTTCTACTCGTATATTTGATATCATCACATGGGTCCCTAGAGTCTTTAACTCTATCTCCATCCTTTGTAAGTCATACAAAATGGGCATCCGCGTTAACAATATCGCACTCGTACCCGCATATGATCTTCTACTCAACGCGTCAGCTACTACGTTCGCTTTTCCAGGATGGTATTGAATGGTATGGTCAAACGTAATCTTTCAACAACTAGAGCCAACGTCTTTGACGCATAATGCGTTCGTTTTAGGTGAAAAAATATTTGAGGGTTTTGTATCAGGTTCAAGGTCGATACAAAATTTAATTTCACGCTTTGGGGTAGGCTAGGAAATTCTTCAGGGAATACGTCAGGAAATTTATTACAATAGAAATATCATTCAAATTTGACGTATTTTTGTTTAAATCTGTGATATGAGCTAAGAAAGCTTGACATCCATTTTTCAATAAATGAATGGCTCTATGGCCTGAGATGATAGTGATTGACTTTAATGGTTTGGTTGCTTGAATTCGCATAATAGGTTGGTTAGGAATATGAAAGCTAACAACCTTACGAAAATAATCAATTTTAGCATGATGAATAGTTAACCAATCAATCCCTAAAAGCACATCGAATGCAAGTATTTTCAAAGAGATAAGATCGACAGGTAATGTGCGGTTGCCGATTTGAATCAAACAAGACTTATAAACAGTGGATGTGATAATGGTTTCCCCCAACGGAGTTTCAACAGATAAGTCAAAGTCTAATTTCTATGGAGTTAAATTTAAACGTTGAGCGCAAGTAGGAGAAATAAAAGAATGGGTAGAACTGGTATCAAATAAGGTATAGACTTCGCTAGAGATTATGATTAGCTTATCCGTGATCACCTTGTTCGAATTCCTCGCTTTTTGGGAGGTTACGACAAACGCACTCCCTTGAACTACCGGTTTTGTCTTGTATGGAACGACCTTTGATGCCTCCATCCCAGTTGGACTTAACTTTGGTGCATGACAAAATCGGGCTAGATGACCTTTTCTTCCACAATTGTAACATGCTTTGCACTGCTGCGTACAGTTTGGATGGATGTGTCCCTCATGTCCGCATTTGAAACATACGACCGGTGGTCATTCTTCTTCCTTTGAAATGGGTGTTGGCGCTGCTACCGACGTCTTTCCGTCATTATTGAACCTTCTCTTCTTGAAATTTTTACTTCTATTACCTTGGCTATGATTACCACTGAAGTGGTTACCATTTCTGGTATATTGATTCCCTTCACATTTGTTATCATCGCTTCGATGACTGCTACCACTAGTATTATCATTTTGTCGATTGATTTCTCTTGGCTGGGTTGACTCATTATCGCGTTCCAATAATTGAGCCCTATTCACAACATCTGAATACAAGTAAAGTTTGTGAGAAATGAGGTATTGACGTATCTCGGGTTTCAAACCTCTTAGAAACATCCACGTCATACGCTCCTCATTATCAACCAAATGGGATTCAAACCGGGATAACTCAGAAAACTTAGCCTCGTACTGCGACACGGTCATGTTGTTTTGCTCCAGCTTGATGAACTCCACCTCCTTCATGTGATGAATACTTTCAGAAAACTACTTGTCGTTAAACAATTCTTTGAACTTCTCCCAAGACATCTTGAGTGCGGCAGGCTGGGTACGTTTTACAGATTCTCACTAGTAGTCTGCCTCTCCTCTCAACATGAAGGTGGCAAAGGGAACTTTTTGCTCCTTGGAGCATCCCAAGACATCAAATATCTTGGTGATCTACTTTATCCATGTCTTCGCCTTAAGTGGTTTTGGCTCTCCCAAAAACTCCGGTGGTCCCAGCTCCTTGAATTGCTTAGCGGTGACCGTCCGAGAGTTGTCAGTGTTTCCACATGCATTTTGAACAGGAGCCGCTCTCGCCTAATGTTGCATGAATTGCATAGAGCCACTGAACATCCCATCGTTCATCATTTGATCGGTGTTGTTGTTTATCTGAGGATTATTGTCTTCATGTTGCACATTATCCTGGGTATTAATCATTGGTGACTCAATGGTCTCATGTGCTCCATTGCTTATCTCAATATTTTTGGATGTCATTTTCAAACGCTGCCACAAAACAATGGTTAATTGATAAGCCACATATTATCCTATACTCTGACCGACCAATTAAATAATAAATAAGCTTAGGTAGGTCATACTAGTGAAGGAATTACCCGCCTCTCCCCTCCTAGTTCTAGTCTCACATCTTTGCCAGGGATCATATCCCTAAGCTTTGATGCCAACTGTGACGCCCCCAAAATAGGTGTATATCACCCATTCTGAATCGCCAAATACATGGTACAAAATAAAAATACAAACTTAAATATACAACATGAACTGTGAGTTTTAATACAAATATTGTCTTCTAGACAGTATTCAAACTCAAAATAAGTCCTCAATACATTTATTATCACACTATTTCACAGAATAGTGAGGACTACTAATGCAAACATCTGGACCTTCACTCCCGTCCCCGACTAGTCCCAGCTATATTCTCATTTCCTGAAGAGAACAATGAAAGCAAAGGGTGAGCTCAACTAGCCCAGTAAGAAATATTATGACTAAGATAACATAGAATAAATTATCCTTAGCCTTCAACAGTATAAAAACTGATATAATATAATAGACAACAAGTTTTAGATCAACAACTGTAGCGGAATAAGCAATTCATTAGAAGAGTCAAGTAGAGCATGATATCTACTATCTTCTATGATTTAAAAGGTTTATCATCAATTTTATCACTGAGACTCAGCTTAATAAATAATCCACATCACTGAATTATCCATGCACTACGGGCCAAGGATATTCATTATTATCACCAATGGTCATGTTCATCTCAACAACTGTCCATCAATGCACTACGGGCAAATGAGGACTTTTACCACATCATTTGTAACATTACAGGTCATGATTATACCGAATGATTCCTGGTCATAATCATACCAATCAACAGTCCATCTATGCACTACGGGCCAAAGAAGAATTTTTTAACAATATAAACATGAAGATGATGACAATGATATAAGAATTCAATTAAATGAAAGCAAATTATAAATTTTAATGATTTATAATTTAATTTATCCTGAATTCAATAAAGTCCAAATTTTCAACATGATACTGCTTTGTGGAGTAAAATTAAAGAAAAATATTGTATCAAAAATGATTTGGTCATAAAAGAAATCAATTTTTATCCTGAATAGTACCCCGTGAATAGTAATCTAGCATGAAAAGGTTGAAACTTATCAAGAATGCTCAGAATAATATTTTCATGAAAAGATACTGGATGAAGCACAAATATCAAGGATATTCTACTAATTTCAGAAATTATTGAAGCAATACTTACCATAATAAGTTTAAATTTAGGAATCTGAAATGAACAATATACGAAACTGCAAATGGATTTTCAATTGTCATGCGGTAGCCCGCGTAGACAGATCATTTCCATAATTTAATAACAAATGAATACGAAGGGTTATTCACTAGGCATGAGATAGTCCGCGTAGACAAGTTATTCCCACATAATAATAAAGAATGGAATAACAAAAGGATTTCACCATGCATGCGGTAGTCCGCGTAGACATGTTATTCCTACAGAATAATAAAGAATGGAATAACAACCCTTACGAGTATTGAAAGAAATAACTCTCTTCATGAATACGAAAGAAATACCCTTACCTTAATAGAGATTGAATACTGCAATAGTGTAGTAACATAATACTCTTATTGTTTCTCGCTTATGCTCTATATACTTTCTCTCTCAATAGCTTGAATGAATTGGTGAAAAATAATGAAGAAATGAGCTTCTATTTATAGGCTTGACAGAGTAAGGGTAAAATAGTCTTTGTGCTATAATTTATGACATCATCGCTTACATCATCGATCATATGACATCATTGCTTACCTCATCGTTTCGATGACATCATTGCTTACCTCATCAGTCCGATGAAATCATTGCTTACATCATCAGAATTCAAATTCAATTTGTTCTCTTCCACCTCATTTTACTTTTATACCATGAATTTACTATAATAATGCTACCATTCTAATTAAAAATCATACTATTATATAATCACATCGTACTACTATAATATAATATTATAATAATATATTTGAATGAATTATTTTATCGGAAAAGATAAAATACCAACTTTCAACAAATGTCACATGCTAAACATTCATCCGTTTAAATCCATATTAAATAAATATTTCCTTATCATATATATCAATAATTTATTATTTACAAATAATATTACAGAACTACAATATTGACAACCAGATCGTTCCTAGGAAAGATGGTGCTTTTCGATAAGGATTTCTCCCTATTGGCGTGCAATTAGGTGACCAAACCCCTTTCCTCGACAGAACTTTCTAAACATTGTCAATAATGCTATCTAATAATATTATTCAAATAATATGAATTATTGATTTGATAATTCGAAATATTGTGCAATGACAATTATTGAATCAATAATATAAAATATCAACGTAACAATTATTAAATCAATAAAATAAAATATTGAACAGTAACTACTGTAGCAATAATTGAGTATAACTGAGTGACTTCTCACGTAAACATTAATAATCAATACCGTGTGCTACTATGCAACCACACGTATTACTGTACTTTTATTACCGGGTATTTCAACAGTTAACGGTAAAACTTCTACCGTTATTTTTATAAAAAGATATTTTTGTCGTTTTCTAACTCCGACAATAATTCCGTTGTGGGGTCCACCAATGATTGTGTCATCGTACGAATATTCCCCGATAAAAAGAATATTCCCCGACCAAATGAATATTTTATAACAACTTGCTTTACATTGCAAAATTTTCACATATCACCCTTAACTTTAATCCTTTCATCAATTTAACCATTTACTAAAAATAATAATTATAAAAAAATTGAATGCTTTTGTTTAATAAAATTCGGGCTCTTACATGAATAACATGACAAGCATACTGTTGTCATGTATACATGCTTTAAACCAAAATAACAAGATCAAATATAGTATACATGCTTTAAATAATATAATTGCTCACCCAAATTGTGTAATTTTCTTAATCCACCCTACTTTTCATGGAATCAAGTCCAACAACTATAGGCTCGATGTCAACAATTAATTTTTTTAAAATTAAATAAATTGACTTTGTTAATATTATGTCGGTATCTAATACTTTTTTATTCTAAATATGATCATAAAAAATCAGTTAAAACAAATTTTATAAAATTAGATAGAGAAAATAATAATAATAATTTTATATAGTAGAAATATGTATGTGTTTGACTTTAAATTAATCCATTTAAATATTGGTGATAGTAATTACTTAAAATTAAAATAATTAATAATTAAATAAATATATTAATTTTTTTGAAATTAAATAAATTAACTTTCTTATAATAATAATTTTATGTCGGTATCTAATAATTTTTTATTCTAAATATGATCATAAAAAATCAGTTAAAACAAATTTAATAAAGTTAGACAGAGAGAATAATAATAATTTAATATAGTAGAAATACATATGTGTTGACTTTAAATTTAAATATTGGTGATAGTAATATATAGGGATAGCCGGATAGGAATTGATTTGATAGTGCACATGATTCATCAAAGTTGCTCCATTAATTGCGCATTAGTTCTTGGACTTGATACGTACTATGGAATATGAGTTGAAAAATGGTTAATCGATTAATTAATTATATTTATTTTAAAAAATATAGGTCCAAACTTTAATCAACCTGAATAAATAAAAATAGTTAATCAATCCATTTGGTTCCAGTTAATATGGTTTGACTTAACAGTTAACTAACTATATTACCAAGTTTAACATTGACTCACATGTAAAACTGTAATACTTGATTTTATAAAATAGTAAGCCGCTACTTCAGTTAAGTTATTAGTGTAAAATGAACCAAAAATATATAATTTTATACTATTAATTATAATTGAAAATGTACATTTTTACACTAATAATTGTATTACGAATTACAAGATCGTTTGAATGGCTGAATCGTTCAGCCATTCGGATAATTTTTTAAAACAAATACACTGAATGATTAAATCAGTTTAGTGCTAATCAAACAGCTCCTTAATCATATTAAATAGTACAATTCTAATTTCTATTTTCTTACCAAACGTTTGTATCTTTCAATCAACCAAACATTCTTGCCAAACAAAACTTTGAACGAGTAAATTCCAATTTGTACCCTAAAATTTTATTTTAAATTAAACACACCCTAAATATTGAGTTTTAAAATAATTTGCACCCTCCTAAACTTTAGGATGTAAATTATTTTAATGTAAAGAGTGAGGAGAATGTAATGAAAATATAGGACGCATTTGATTCAAAATAAAGTTCAAGATAAAATTTGATTTTAGACTTAGACTATGTTTGTTTTAAGGATTATAATAAATATTATAATTCTGGGATTATAATCCAGATCCCAAGACTATTAATTTTAGAATTATAATCCCGAAATTATAATTCCGGGATTATAATTATAACGTCAAGACTATTATAACATTTTATAATTTTGAGACTATTAATGCTAAATCTAAATTTAAAAACAAACAAGACACTTGGGTTATGTTTGTTTGCAAGGATTACACTTGGGATAAGACTATTAATCCCAATTGTCTTGTTTGTTTTTAAATTTGAGCTTGTAATTATTAGTCTTGGGATTATAAAATAGCTTAATATGTGTGATTATTTAATACAATGTTCTACATGATATTATAATACCTACCATTTGGGATTAAAAATTGTTAGACAAAATTAACCTCAATCTTTTTTAAAATGACCATAATATCCTGTAATTTTTGTTATTATTACTGATAACTTAAAACTTATTAGTACAAAGACTAAATATTTTTTTTCGGGGGAGGGGGTTGGTGGTGGGCAGGGTAGGGGTGCGATGTATTTATAATAATTGAATATTATTTTTTTGGGAAGGGTGGGGGGTAGACTAGGGTGGGTGGGGGATGGGCATGGGCGGGTGGGAGAGTGGGTGTATGTAAAACTCCAACCTTTTATGAATAAAGATTTAATTTTTTCTGAATAGTATTCTAAATAGTAAGGTGATAATTTAATAAATGTTATAGTTATGGGTGATATGTACAAATTTTACAAAGTAATCAAGTTGTCATAAAATATTTGTTTTGTCAGAGAATATTCGTTTAGTCAGAGAATATATTCTTTTTGTTTAGAAATATTCGTACGACGACGCAATCATTGGTAAATCCCACAACGGAATAACTGTTGGATATAAAAATCGAGAGAAATAACCTTTTTATAAAAATAACGACAAAACTTTTACCATTAAACTGTTGAAATACCCGGTGATAAAAGTACAATTGTAAGACCCCAACTTTTATGAATAAAGATTAATTTTATCTAAATATATTTTTGAATATTATGGTATGAATTTGATATAATGTTATAGTTGTAGGTAATAATTACAAATTTTTCAAAGTATGCAAGTTGTCATAAAATATTCGATTGGTCGGGGAATATTCGTTTTATTAGGGAATATCCGTACGACGGCACAATCATTAGTCGACCCCACAATGGATTTACTTTCGGATTTAGAAAATGACAGAAATATCTTTTTATAAAAATAATGACGAAAGTTTTACCATTAACTGTTGAAATACTCGATGATAAAAGTACAGTAATACACTTGGTTGCATAGTAGCACACGGTATTATACAGTATCTTTGATTATTGATGCTTACGTGAGAAGTCACTCAGTTTATTTCAATTATTGCCACAATAATTGTTGCATAGTATCTCATGTTATTGATTCAATTATTGTCATAATATTTTATATTATTAAATCAATAGTTGAGACGATAAAGTTATTCATATTATTATTTGCATTATTGACGATGTCTAGAAAGTTCTATCGAGGAAAGGGGTTTGGTCACCTAATTGCGCGCTAATATGGAGAAATCCTTATCGGAAAGCCCCCTCTTTCTTGAGAATGATCTGGTTGTTAATATTCCGAGTTATAATATTAATAATGAATGTTATTAAATATATGTTTTGAGAAGCCAAGTGAATTGAGATAAATAGAGGGGATTTTTAAGAAATATTTGTTATAAATTTTGCTTATTACATGGACCCCCACTTATTCATTTTTTTAAAATAATCGGTAGAAAGTTATAAAGCATGATAGCATATATATATATATATATATATATATATATATATATATATGTGTGTGTGTGTGTGTGTGTGTGTGTGTGTGTGTGTGTGTGTGTGTGTGGATATATATATATATATATATTATAAATATATTATATTTTATTGTTTGCATAGTACTACATAGTGCAACATAGTAAAATAAAAAATAAATTCAGAATTGCGCCCATGAATTCGCGCTCGTGAAATTCCCATATTGTTTACTCGTGATTATTTCTAAATAGTATCATTCCATTCTCCTATAAATATGATGCTTAGTTTAGAAATGAAAATCACACCAGAATCAGAGAATCATTCTTCTATAATATTGAGCATATTTCTTTAGAGTTTAAGGAATCTTTAAGCGTAGAAAATAGTATAAGTTTTCTTCAAGAATATCCCCGTCATACTAGTCAAAAATACTCTCCTTTTAAGGTAAGGGATATTATTTTTGTTCAATATTCGTAAGAAATAATATTTTCTTCCATACTCTGTAGTATGTAAGTAATATTATTTCGTTTCTGATTTTAAATTCTACACTCATTTAGTTAAAGTATTGCTTCTATACTCCGTGAAATTATTAGAATATCCTTAAAATTTGTGCTTCATCTAGTATCTTTTCACGAAAATATTATTCTGAACATTCTTGATAATTTTTAATCTTTTCATGTTGGGGTACTATTCCCGAAGTACTATTCACGGGGTACTATTCACTCGGGTACTATTCACCCGGGGTACTATTAATGAAAAAAATTGATTTCTTTTTTTTTTTCCAAATCATTTTTGATACAATATTATTCTTGAATTTTATTCCACAAAGCAGTATCATGTTGACAATTTGGATATTATTGAATTCAGGATAAATTGAATTATAAATCTTTAAAGTTTATCCTTGCTCTTATTTAATTGAATTCTTATATCATTGTCATCATCCTCATGCTTACATTGTGATAAAAGTCATCTTAAGCCCGTAGTGCATAGATGGACTATTGATTGGTATGATTATGACTATGTATCGGTATAATCATGACCATTGGTGATAATACGAATATCCTTGGCCTGTAGTGCATGGATGATTCGTGGATGTGATAATAATGAATATCCTTGGCCCATAGTGCATGGATAATTCAGTGATGTGGATTATTTATTGAGCTGAGTCTCAGCGATAAAATTGATGATAAGCTTTTAAATCATAAAAGATAGTAGATATCATGCTCTACTTGACTCTTCTATGGATTGTTTGTTTTTCTGCAGTTAAACTTGTTGTCTATTGTATTCTATCAGTTTAACACTGTTGAAGGCTAACGATAATTTATTCTGCATTATCTTAGTCATAATATTCTTTACTGGGTAGTTAAGCTAACCCTTTGTTTTCATTGTTCTCTTCAAGAAATGAGAATATAGTTGGGACTAGTCGCGAAACGAAGTGATAGTCCGAGATGGTGGCTATAGTAGTCCTCACTATTTTATAATAGTGTGATAATAATTGTAATGCGGACTCTATTTGAGTTTGACTATTGTCTATGAGACAATATCCGTGTTAAAACTCTCAGCTTACGTTTGTCTTATTGTATAAATGAAGTTTGTATTTAAGTTCTGTACCACGTATTTGGCGAGTCAAAATGGGTGATGTATACCTATTTTGAGGGTGTCACAGTTGGTATCAAAGCTTAGGGATATGATCCCTGACTGAGATTTGAGGCTAGAACTAGGAGGGGAGAGACGGGTAAATCCTTCGCTAGTATGACCTACCTAAGCTTATTTGTTATTTAATTGGTCAGTCAGAATATAAGGATAATATGTGGCATGCCAATTAACCCTTGTTTTGTGGTAGTATTTGTAACGCCCCCAAAATAAGTCCAATCCACCCAACCCATTCTGGGTCGCCACGAAATACACTCAACACAATTTTCAAATACAAATATTCAAATTCTAACTTTTAAACTGTCATACAAATTACGACCACAGTTAAACTGTGAGTTTTAATACAAATATATGTAACTCTCATGGTGCCTCGACCACAACACCTTACAATGGTACTTTACATAAAGGTACAGTCAATAACTATTTTAGAAATTAAAATCTTTGGAAAATGCTCAAGAAAACCTTCATACATGGGAGGCCATGCATCTAAGTTATAATAGATATCATATGACTCAAGAATTATCCTTGGTTGACCCAATAGACCCTAAAGAAAAATAAAAAGATTACTATCATGTTCTTTCCAATGATGAGTATTCTCTTGCCATATAATTATCTCAATTGTCTCCAATTGAGAATTATATTTTAACTAAACTCCAAGATTATATAGGTAGTGATCATAGATATAATCAGCAAGTGGATGTGCACAACCCTGTCTTATGATAACACGAATTCGTATGTCATTAGACATCTTGTATGATAGTGGCAAAACACCCTTCCAAAGTTGCGTTCACCTCACCCTATTCGGTTCACCAAAATCAACGGTTAAATGACGTATAAAATATGACACACTTATTTAAAATTCTCAATAAAATTATTTCCATACTATTTTAGGGGAAACCTCAATAGCTATAGACCACCGTTCTATTCCCCTATTACCCTCGCTCGACCTAGCTACACTCTTATTACCTGAAAGGAATTGTGAAGCAAAAGGATGAGCACAACTAGCCTAGTAAAGAATATTATGACTAAAGATAATTAAATTATCAATAGCCTTCGCCAGTAATAAATTAGAGATTTAGAACATATCGTAGATGATAAAACTTTTCAACCATAGTTGCAGCAGAACGAGCAATCCATTAGACGAGTCATCAACAATTTGTTTTTGCACTATAGGCCAAAGATGTTCAACAACAAGTCATCTTTGCATTACGGGCCAAAGATATTCAACAACAAGTCATCTTTGCACTACGGGCCAAAGATATTAATATCTCGAAGAAATATATAATTATTTCATAATTTATATAAACAATAATTATATCCATGTTGATCAATTCACCTTTGCACTTAAGCTAAAGATATTCAATTATAAATTCAATGGTCATGATCATACCAGTCAACAATTCATCTTTGTACTACTGGCCAAAGGGAACCCATAGCCACGATTATACCAATAATCTATCCATCTTTACACTCAAGTAAAAGAGAAATTTCATCACCAGGATTATAAAAATGTTATATATGATAATAAAAATAATATAATCAAAACATGAATTTAATTTCAAGAGTAAGATTCATAAATCAACGATAATTTGGTCAGAAAAAGAAACCAATTTTATCTTGAATAGTACCTCGTGTAATAGTAACCTATGAATAGTACTTCATGAATAGTACCCCGTATTCGTAAATAATACAGTATACGTAAATAGTGTTGTATACATAAATAGTGCCATATACGTAAATAGTGCCGTATACGTGAATAGTAATCCCAACACGAAAAAGATAAAGTTTCACAATAAAATTCATATTAATATTTCGGTATAATGATATTAAAGGAAATAACATCATTTACTTGAAAAAAAATAACATCCCTTACCATCCCTTACCTCAAAAGAATAGCACTTCTGATTGGAATCTCAGATATAATACTGAAGGAAACTTGCAGTGTATAGCAATACTCAAGATATCTAAATACTCACAAAAATACGCTCGATATTATAGAAAGAGAAACTTCTGATCCTGGTGTGATTTTCAATTCTAACCTAAGCACCCTATTTATAGGAAAATGCTTAGAACACCAAAGTAAAAAATTTAATAAAATATTATTATTTATTAAAAAAATTCACGCCCACTTTGAAAATTAGATTTCAGCACACCAGTGGGGCCCACCAACATAAAAAATGTTTTTCTTTTAAAAACCATTTATAACTCCAAAAATCAATTATTTCGGAACTTCAATAATTCATAAAAAATAGCCCTTTTATCAGAAAAATATGAATTTTATATTCATTCCATTGGAAATTTAATTCTCTACAACTTTGTAGAAGAAATTTTTTCTAAATTCTAAATGGAAAATGATCGAAATCCACATACGGATGATTTTGCAGGCTATAATTAAATTTCAGTCAAAAATGGGTCCCACCAACATATTTAACATATTTTTTGTAACAAAAATACTTCGGATCCAATTTGCTCTCTTCCTCCTCATTTATTCATATATCGTGCATTCATTGTAAAAATATCACCGTTCTTATATTATTATATTATTACTTCATACTTATAATGTAATATTACAATAATATATTTGATTGAATTATTTTATCGAATAAAATAAAATATCAACTCTTAATAATTGTCTCTTTAAAAATTTCTCCATTAAATAAATATTTTCTTATCAATTTTATCAATAATTAATTATTCACAAATAATATTACAGAATCATAATAATGACAACCAGGTCGTTCCCAAGAAAGAGGGAGCTTTCCGATATGGATTTCTCCTTAATAGCGCACAATTAGGTGACCAAACCCCTTTCCTAGACAAAACTTCTTTAGACATTGCCAATAATGCTATCTAATAATATTATTCAAATAATTTGAATTATTGATCTGATAATGGAAAATACTGTGCAGTGACAATTATTGAATCAATAATATAAAATATCAACGTAACAATTAATGAATCAATAAAATAAAATATTGAACAGTAATTACTATAACAATTATTGAGTAGTGATTTCTTACGTAAGAATCAATAATTATAATTATTGTGCAATACCGTGTGATACTGTGCAACACTGGTATTACTGTATTTTAACCACCGGGTATTCCAACAGTTTTAATGATAACCGTTACGTCGTTATTATTAAAAAAACTCATACATGTCATTTTCTTCATCCGATAGTTTTCTCTTATGGGGCCCACAAATGGTTGCGCCGTCGTACGAATATTCCTCGACAACAAGAATATTCCACGACCAAATGAACATTCCCTGATAACAATGAATATTTTATAACCACTTGCTTATTTTGAAAATTTTACATATTTCACCCTTAATTTTAAACTTTTATCAATTTAACTATTTACTAAATAGAAAAATTGAACACTTTTATTTCATAAACTTTGGGGTCTTACAGTATTTGAAAATGACATCTAAAAATCAAGAGATGAACTCAATATAGAGTTTTAAGTGATGAATCGAGGAGATTCATTTAAAGAATAAATATTGGAGTATAATATTTTTTTATAATAAAGATTTTATTGGGGAGTACTAATTAAGATTAAACTTTATTTTAGGATGTCAGGTGAAGAAGAAATTAGAGATATCTATGTGGTAAGTAAAGAATTAATAGTTGTGCCTGAGCTAGTCGCAGAGGTGGCAGCTAAGAGTGGGGAAGAAGAGGAACCTGAGGAGGATTTATTAGGAGAACTTCATAATTGAAATGTAGAACTGGAAAATCATATTCATGAGTTAGAAGAGCAGACTGAAGAATGGCAGGCGGTCGTGGAGCAAAGGGATGCAACACTTTAAGATTGTGTTTCCCGATATGTGATGCTTGAATAGAAGCACTCTTTGGCAGAGTATAAGATAATAAAGCTAGAATATGAGAATTCAAATGTCAAGGATCAGCTGAAAGAAGAAACAAATGAACGAGTGAGAATGAAGGATGCATGGGTAAAAGACGCACGACGCGTTGATATTGTGGGAAGAGATGGCAGATCCAAGAAGGCTAAAATAGATGATATGCATTTCTCTTTTTGGACAACAATTGGGAGAACCCAACATCGAGTTTTGAATTACCCTGTACATTGCGATCAACCCCAATTTAATATAGATCAAAGATTAATGATTCAAATTATGGATCAAGAATACAACTAAGTAGTTGAGGGTGGAATATACCCTATAACAAAAATCAATTCCAGCGGTAATGATGACAGCAAAGGCTGTCCCGGACAAGTCAAAGTCGGTGGTTCAAGTGAGAACGCTTTTTGTAATTTCCCAACAAGCGAGGAACCCGAACAAAGTTATCACAAATAAGCTAATTATAAACTCTTGCGAAGTCTATACCTTATAAAATACTGATTCTACTCAATCTTTTATTTCTCCTACTTGCGCTCAACGTTTAAATTTAACTCCAAAGAAATTAGACTTTGATTTATCTGTTGAAACTCCGTTGGGGGAAACCTTCATTACATCCACTATTTATAAATCTTGTTTGATTCAAATCAGCACACGCATATTACCTGTCGATCTTTTCTCTTTGAAAATACTTGCATTTGATGTAATTTTAGGGATTGATTGGTTAACTACTCATCATGCTACAATTGATTGTTTTCGTAAGGTTGTTAGCTTTCATATTCCTAACCAATATATTATGTGAATTCTAGAAACCAAACCACTAAAGTCAATCACTGTCATATCAAGCCATAAAGCCATTCATTTATTGAAAAATGGATGTCAAGCTTTCTTAGCCCATGTCACGGATTTAAACAAAAAAATGTCAGATTTGAATGATATTTCAATTGTTAATAAATTTCCTTACGTATTCCCTGAAGAACTTCCTGGTGATAAGTAGGTTTTATACCTACTTATTAGATATCAAAGTCACAAGAACTATGCCCATCTCAGGTACATTATAGTGTGTTTTAGTTGCATTTCGTGTTATTTTGCATAGCATGTACTGTGAACTCCGCTGGTGTAAAAATGTTGGAAATGGCAAAGCTCGATGATGGTATGTGGCATGAGGTCAGTGATGGCATGACAAGAGGGTCGATTGGATAAATGAAACTGAGCATTGATGGATAAGGAGACAAGAGTGGCATGTCAAAGAATCAGTAGCAGCTGGACACAAAAGCAGCAGTAGCAGAGTTAAGAATTTAAAATGCAGAAGTCGTATGCCGCATCATTAATCAATCGAGCTACAACACGCTACCGCCGCCATCAACCGATCGGAAGCAGATTTCACTGCGCGCCTGCCGCGCCATATTTACTTAAGGGACCACATGCATCGCGATCAGAGTTCTTGATTTTATTTTATTTTTAAAATTTAAAGAGTTTCAGTTGGTATAAACTACTCTGGTTGGTACCAGACGTGACTATCTTTAGTTTTTACGTGTTTTTGATAATAGAGAACTAGGGTTTATGCTTTGAGCGATTTTCTATGTGAAGCCAATGATAGACTTAATATTTTTTACTTCTCTTTTGGAATTCAATCATTGTGGATGAACTTCTTTTATGTTACTGGAGAATATTGAGGATTTGAACGTTACGTTAGGATTGTAATCAGTAATTGGGTTTGATTGATTCTATCTTCTCTCTTTCAATTGTTTATTTATTATCCATATATTGCTTTGATCCCATAAAGACTTTCGGTTCAGCGATGAACTAAACTCCATTATGGGATTCTAACGGATTTTAATATGTAGTCTAATTGATTGCTTGATTGCTGGACTGTTTGTGTTTCATTAGGAATTTCTGTTATGGTTGATTTGAATGCATGAATGATTGATCACCATTCATTTTATATACTTGTATGGAGTAGAAAAATAACATCAAGTATGGTTGTAATCATGATAACATGCGTATATGGGGTTGTTTTGCTTAACTTTGTATTTCGTGAACTAGATAGAAATATACTGTTTCACCGTATGAGTTATATAAGGGCTTGAGCTTAAATTCAATATAGCTGCAATTTCACATAGACATATAGTGAAGTTGGTTTTATTGATGATTACATGATGTCTATTGTATGTGGATGTTATGTAAGTAGGTTATGATACATTTAAAAATGGTTATGTCTACATTCGTGCTCTTGGCTAATTTCCTGTGTTACATGAATAATCTTGCATGAAGGTTGTAATTATATGAACTATTAAATGAAGTTAGGATCCCATTACTTCTAGATTTGATTTATTACGTTAATACTCTTCTTTTAGTTATTATTTGAGTTTAGAGTAATTCACCATCATAAGCATTAGTTTAAGCATATAGAAATAGTGATTTAGTTGATGCATAATAGTTTAATTTAGAACCCTTTCTCCGAGGATCGATACTCGACTTACTCTATATTGCTTGTTGACGCATGTATGCTTGCATGAGTTAGAGCTCTTTTGTTAGAAGTAAAAAGGAAGCAACAAGTTTTTGGCGCCGTTGCCGGGGAAAGGCGTATAAATTTTTATTATTATCATCAGTTTTAAGCTATATTATATGATTTAGACAAATCTAATCTTTTCTCATTTCTATTTTTGTTTTTGTTTGTGTTTCAGGTACTTGTGGATATTTTATGCAGACGCGGTCATCCAACTCAGAATTGTTACCAACACAGGATAATATTAACAGGAGAGGTTGGAAAGCGAGAGTGCGTAGAAATTTACAAACACAGTTAGAGGGTACTACATCTAATATGGCAGCCGAGGGAGAAAGAGAAGAGAAAAGAGAGGAACATAGTGATCTGAGAGACTATTCCATGCCTAATATTAATGGACTACAGTCGAGCATAGTCAGACCAGCGATAGCAACTAATACATTCGAGATAAAATTGAGCACTATTCAGATGGTGCAGAATTTGGTACAGTTTGGGGGTGCTGCTACAGATGATCCTAATGAGCACCTGTTGAGTTTCATCGAGATATGTGATACTTTCAGATACAACGGGGTGATGGAGGATGCTATCAGACTTCGGCTGTTTTCATTCTCATTGAGGGATAAAGCAAGAAGTTGGCTTCATTCTTTGCCTTCAGGATCAATGACTACATGGGAGGACCTAGCACAAAAGTTTTTAGCCAAGTTTTTACCAATGGCTAAGACCGCGAAGATGAGAACAACAATCTCCCAATTTGAGGAACAACAGGATGAATCCTTATATGAAGCCTGGGATAGATATAAAGAGATGTTAAGGAAGTGTCCGCACCATGGTATGCCGGATTGGATGATGATCAACACATTCTATAATGGATTGGGATGGTAGTCTAGGCCGATTGTAGATGCGGCTGCAGGAGGAGCGTTATGGGCAAAGAGCTATGACGAGGCCTATAACCTTATTGAAACAATAACAGTGAATGATTTTCAAAACACTACATCTCGGATGCCACAGCCCAAGGTTGCAGGTTTGTTGGAAGTGGATGCTATTACTCAGTTGTCGGCACAGATGGTAGCTATAGCGAAGAAAATAGATTCATTGGCAGAGAGAAAAGCAAAAATAGTTGCCTTCGTATGTGAGATTTGTGTAGGGTCACACTCGACAGATCAATGTGCTATTAGCTCGGAGTCGGTACAGTATGTGAGAAATTACAGGAAAGACTAAGGACAATTTCAGAACACGTACAACTCCAACAACCGCAATCATCCTAATTTTAGTTGGTCAAATAATCAAGGAAATCAACAAAATTAGTTTCAGTCGAATCATCAATTTCAGTCACAGCTAGCGCAGAATAGTTTACACCAAGACCACCTTTTCCACCGGGAATTTCTCAACAACAACATCACACTCTAGCCGCACCTCAGCAAGAAAAGAAATCAAAAATGGAGGAGATGATGATGAAGTACATGGAAAACACAGAGGTTATGATCAAAATCCAAGTAGTAGCTATTAAAAATATGGAAACTCAAATGGGGCTAATGGCAAGCATGCTTAACAACAGGCCCCAGGGTTCATTGCCAAGTAATACAGAGGCAAATCTATGAAGAGAAGGGAAGGAACAGTGTTAAGCGATCACATTAAGGTCTGGGAAAAAGGTTGCAGAAACTGAGCATGGCGCGACCACGCCATGTTATATCGAGATGATGCTGCTGTAGCAATGCAAGGCGTAAAGTGGTCCGAAAGAGAAAGAGAATAAAGAGAATTTCGAAGTTAGTTAAGCAAGAGAAGGATAAAACAGGTTCAAATGAGAAGCCCATTAGTACAGTACCACTAGTTCACCCTCTGGTTTTGCATCCTCAGAGATTGAATAAGCAGAGGGAAGATAAGCAGTTCAGCAAGTTTTTGGAGGTCTTTAAAAAGCTGCAGATCAACATACCTTTCGCTGAGGCATTGGAACAGATGCCAAGTTATGCAAAGTTCATGAAGGGTATATTATCAAGGAAGAGGAGATTAGAAGAGTTTGAGACAGTAGCCTTGACAGAGGAATGTAGTGCAGTGCTTCAGTGCAAATTACCTCCAAAGCTGAAGGATTCGGGCAGTTTCACAATTCCATGCACGATCGGGAAGATGAATTTTAGTAAATGTTTATGTGATCTTGGGGCAAGTATCAATTTGATGCCCTTGTCAGTGTTCAACCAGTTGGGATTGTTGGATCCAAGGCCGGCAAATATTTCTTTGCAGCTAGGTGATAGATCCATCACGTATCCACAGGGAATTGTTGAAGATGTATTAGTGAAAGTGGACAAATTTATCTTTCCGACTGACTTCATCATTTTGGATTACGAGGAAGATAAGAGTATACCAATCATAATGGGGAGACCATTCCTAGCTACAGGAAGGACCTTAATTGACGTTCAGAAAGGGGAACTCACTATGCGTGTTCATGATCAGGAGGTTACCTTTAACGTCTTCAAGGCAATGAAGTTCCCAACAGATGAAGAAGAATGCTTCCGGGTTGATTTGGTGGATCAGGTTCTAAATGATGAAATAGAGAGTTTAGTGGATTATGAACTGTTGAGAAGTGTCATTGCTGAAAATTCAGAATTGGAGGATGAGGGAGTTGAAGAACTTGTGCAATATCTGGACACCACTCCACAATTCAGAAAATTCAAAACACCAGTCTTGCCATTGAAGAAAGCTGGAAAGACGTCGGTAAAATTGAAGCCATCTCTTGAGACACCTCCAGAACTGGAATTAAAACCACTTCCAGATTATCTAAGGTATGCATTTTTAAATAAAGATTCAAAGCTACCTGTGATTATTTCTTCTGCACTAACATCTTTTCAGGAAGAAAAACTGGTACGAGTGCTTAGAGAGTTCAAATCGGCTATTGGATGGACCATAGCAGATATTAAAGGGATCAACCCTTCTTTTTGCATGCATAAGATCCTGTTGGGAGATGGTAGTAAGCCGTCGGTTGAGCAACAAAGAAGACTTAATCCAATAATAAAAAAAGTGGTCAAGAAAGAAGTATTGAAATGGCTAGATGCAGGTATAATCTATCCGATTTCAGACAGTTCATGGGTGAGCCCAGTGCAGTGTGTACCAAAAAAGGGTGGTATGACCGTGATTACTAATGAGAATAATGAGTTGATTCCAACACGGACAGTAACGGGGTGGAGAGTTTGCATGGACTAGTGCAGGCTCAACAAAGCTACAAGGAAAGATCATTTTCCACTACTATTTATCGATCAGATGTTGGACAGACTAGCAGGTCATGAGTATTATTGCCTTTTGGATGGGTATTTAGGCTACAACCAAATTGTTATAGCTCCAGAAGACTAGGAAAAGTCTACCTTCACATGTCCATACAGCACTTTTGCATTCAGAATGATGTCTTTCGGGTTGTGCAATGCTCTTGCCACCTTTCAGAGATGCATGATGGCTATATTTTTGGATATGGTGGAACAGAATGTGCAGGTATTTATGGATGATTTTTCAGTGTTTGGGGATTCTTTTGATTTATGCCTTGAGAATTTAGTGATGGTTTTGAAGAGGTGTGTTGAGACGAATTTAGTACTGAACTGGGAAAAGTGCCATTTCATGGTACAAGAAGAAATCATACTGGGACACAAAGTTTTGAAGAAGGGACTCGAGGTGGATAGGGCGAAGCTGGAAACTATTAAGAACTTGCCACCACCTACGTCAGTAAAAGGTGTTCGCAGTTTTCTGGGACATGCAGGTTTCTACCGCAGATTCATCAAGGACTTCTCCAAGATAACTAAACCACTATAAAGTTTATTGGAGAAGGATGCACTGTTTAATTTTGATGAGGCTTGCGTGTCGGCATTTGAGCACTTAAAGGGGAAACTAACTTCAGCACCATTGATTACTGCACCAGATTGGGATTTGCCATTTGAGCTGATGTGTGATGCTAGTGATTATATTGTAGGGGCTATTTTGGGGCAGAGAAAGGAAAAGATATTTCATGTGATTTATTATGCCAGCAAGACCCTTACAGATGCACAGTTGAACTACACCACCACAGAGAAAGAGTTATTGGCAGTAGTGTATGCCTTTGATAAATTTTGAGCATATCTGATTGGTACAAAGGTGATAGTGTACACGGATCACGCAAAAATTTGACATTTAGTGGCAAAGAAGGATGCTAAGCCCAGGTTGATCAGATGGATTTTATTACTACAGGAATTTGATTTAGAAGTCAAGGACAAAAAGGGCACCGAAAACCAAGTGGCGGACCACTTATCTCGACTAGAGAATCCAGAAAGGGAGGCAGACGACAAAGTTATAATCAATGAATCCTTTCCAGATGAGTAGTTGTTTGTGGTGAAAGGGGAAGTACCATGGTTTGCAGACTACGCAAACTATTTGGTGAGTAAGGTGGTACCTTCTGACTTGGT
This sequence comes from Panax quinquefolius, assembly GCA_020205615.1. Taxonomy (NCBI): domain Eukaryota; kingdom Viridiplantae; phylum Streptophyta; class Magnoliopsida; order Apiales; family Araliaceae; genus Panax; species Panax quinquefolius. Next base: position 61,665,913 of record CM035161.1, read on the forward strand.
GGGTCATCAAAAGAAAAAATTTCTGCATGATGTCAAATGGTATATATGGGATGAGCCATATTTATTTAAACAGTGTGTTGATCAAATGATAAGAAGGTGTATCCCATATAGTGAGACCGAGGGGATTTTGCAGGATTGTTACGCTTCTGTGTATGGGGGTCATTATGGTGGAGAGTGAACAACGGCTAGAGTGCTACAAGCAGGATTCTACTGGCCGACAATTTTCAAGGATGCGTACAATTTCATCCAGAGGTGTGATAGATGTCAGCGAGTTGGGAACATCTCGAAAAGAAATGAATGCCACTGAATACGATCCTCGAAGTAGAAATTTTTGATGTGTGGGGGATTGATTTCATGGGCCCTTTTGTTTCTTCTTGCGAAAATCTCTACATCTTGCTCACAGTGGATTATATGTCGAAGTGGGTAGAAGCGGCAACTCTTCCAACAAATGATGCTAAAGTAGTCCTCAGGTTTTTGCAGAAGAGTATCTTCATGAGGTTTGGGACTCCTAGAGCCATCATTAGTGATGAAGGCAGTCATTTCTACAACAGGCAGTTTACAGTTTTGTTGGCCAAGTATGGGGTGAACCATCGCATTGCTACAGCTTATCACCCACAAACGAATGGCCAAGCTGAAGTGTCAAATTGAGAAGTTAAAAGAATCCTTGAAAAAGTTGTGAATCCCACCAGGAAGGATTGGTCTTTAAAGCTTGATGTTGTTTGGGCCTATAGGACTGCATACAAAACTCCACTGGGCATGTCTCCTTTCCAGCTAGTCTACGACAAAGCATGTCACCTTTCTATGGAGCTAGAGCATAAGGCATATTGGGCGATTCAGAAGCTCAATTTTGATTTGAAAGCTGCAGGGGAGAAACGCCTACTCCAACTCAACGAGTTAGATGAATTCAGACTACAGGCATATGAGAATTCAAAGCTGTACAAGGAGAAGGTGAAAAAATGGCATGATCGCAAGATCATAGAAAGAACATTTGAACCGGGACAAAGAGTTTTGGTTTTTAACTCCAGACTTAAACTTTTTCCCGGGAAGCTAAAATTAAGATGGTCAGGGCCATTTACAGTGAAGACTGTCTTCCCACATGGTGCAATAGAAGTATATGATAAGTTTTCGGACAAGCCTTTTAAGGTGAATGGACAACGACTGAAGCATTACTTTGGTGGCGAGGTGGACAGACAAAAAGTTACCTCAATTCAATCTTCGACATGAGAAACAGAGACAATGAAGCTAATTGACTATAACTTAGCGCTTGATGGGAGGCAACCCATTATTTCTTTCTCTACTTTTTATTTATTCAGTTTAGGTTGTTTTGGTTAGTTCATTTTCATTATTAATTTTGATAGATTATTGCGTTTTTTATAAGTGAGTGTGTACCTGAATTTGAATTAAGTTTTGGTTGAGACTAGTAAAGTGAGTATGATAATTAGATGGTCATTGTTGCGTATTCACTAGTTCAAGCATTGACATGGTTAATTGGTATTTATACAGGTGCATTGAAACTAAGTAATAACTGTATGCTATATTGGAAGATGCAAATGGAACTATAGGACTTAAGTCGTGCAATTGCAAGCATATGATACCAAGATAAATCGTATACCCACTACCGTAAGCCACTCTATGCAGAACTAGGCACTCGCGCGCTCGCGCCCGGTCTCCATTGAAATTCCGTGCGGTCGCGCCTAGAACCGGAAGTTGAAAAAAAAATTCTGGTTTTTAAAACGTGTGTAACTCAGTTGTCTATCAGTGGATATAACAGAGAGGCGCATACTCCTTGCTCTGCATTACATGCACGTCTCCTCATCTCTAATTAGTTACAACTTGAAGCCATACATCTCTCCTCCACGACGTGATTATAGCCTCAGATCTCATAACCACGATCGATAGCTACACTGATACAAAACTAGGGTTTCAGAGAGTGGTTGTGCGAAATAAGTTTGGGGGTTATTCACTTCATCAACGCTCACTCACTATCAGGCAAGTCATCCTCATTTTCTCTATCAATTACAAATAGGTCCTAAAAGAGCTTGTTCCGTGTCTTCGTCATCATCGTCTTCCTCTAGCAGTCAAGGGGAGGATGTTGTGGATCATACAAAGTTTCTCAGTCTAGATGCAGAAATAGAGTATTACAGAATCGTGGCTAAAACATTTGTGAAGGAAAGGGGTTTCAAGCCTGAGAAACAGGATGGTCAATTGTGGAATATGATCCAGGAAAGGGGATAGTTTGGAATGATTGCATCTCCCATAGCTACCCCCATGGGTGTTGTTCGAGAATTTTATGCGAATGCAAAATATACTATGAGTGGGTTATCCATGGTTCGAGGAGTTCAAGTGGATTTCTGACCTCCCGCAATCAGAGCAATTTTCGGGATACATGACACGCCACCGACTGGGTATGATAATTGGGTCACAGGTGCATATTTGGAAACTGATTTGGAAGTTGTCATTGCTGAATTGTGTGTTCCAGGAATGAAATGGACTTGTAAGGCTGGAACAAATCAGCCTCGAATATTCCCAGCCTCAGGCTTCAATCGGTATGCTAAAGTGTGGAATCTGTTTATATGTGCAAAGCTCGTTCCATCGACTCACCAGCATGAAATCATAACTGAGAGGGCTATCATTTTGTAGGGAATAGTCACTGGAAAGTACATTGGTGTGGGCCACCTCATTCATCAAAATATGTTACGCTATATGCGGGGGAGTATGACGGGGAGTATTCCACATGCGTCCATTGTAGCGAGCCTATGTGCCCATCAAGGAGTCCGGTGGGGTAATGAATAACTACATAACCCTAGCCAAGATATCACTTACGCAACCATTACAAAATTCGAGGATTGGGCAGGAGGTGCACCGCACCCACGAGGAAAAGGCTTTATCATCCAACCCACATCCTCAATGCCACCACCACCGCAGCCCTCTCAAACAGATGAAGCGGGCCCATCAACCCAAGCTACCGCTGCTACTGGGGATCGACAGCTCCGATGGTTGGAGCAAAAAGTCGACGCGATGTACGATAACTTTGCAGCATTTGCTACGAGTCTGACGAGGTCAATGGCGGAGGCATTTGTACATCAAGGGACAACGCTTGAGTGGCCACAGTTCGGGATGGCCGTGCCATATCCACCACCAGATTCACCACCCAGCGAGGGTGGTGCAACTGATCAGTAGGGGAGTTTCTCTAGCCCTATACCTTCATTCATTGAGACAATGAATATTATAAGTTTGGGGGTATTGGGGTAGTAGTGTAGTTGCATATAGTATGTGCATGTTTAGTTTAAATTTTGCATGCTTATGGTTAGATAAAAATTGCAGAAAATTTTTAGGTTTTTAGTCATTATTACTTGTGTTAGTATATGTTTAGTGGCATTTTATGTGTAGTGCATGTCTTACAAATTCTGGCTTTATGGAAATTATGTCTAGCCTATGATGAAAGTGAATTTTGAAGGATTGCTGAGTATTTTGGATAACATGAGCTTAGATATAATGTTTTACACGATGTAATTCATGATGTTATTTAGATGCTTTCGGTTTGCACTGCTGTGTTCACAATTGCTTGTAGGCATAAGAATGATGTGTTGCATTGCTTAATAAGAAATGTGGTTTTAAAAAGAGAAATATATGGAAAATGGACTTAGACTGTACAAAACACTGATAATCAAACTTTGGGAACACATGGGTATGCTATATATAAAAAAACAATAACGTGGCTAGTCTTATTTCGGGGCCCTTGTTACTTGAGTAAGTACACCCGTACTGGTGTCTTAACACCTAGCGTCCTAAGGTCTTTTATGGTCTGGGAGTCGTTGGTTGAAAGCTCGTTAAGGGGTAGCATTGTTAGCCTAATGGAATGAGGCATTGCACAGTAATGTAAAAAAAAGAAAAAGAAAAAAAAATAGTAATAAACACCGCAGGAAAGAGCGAAAATCACCCTCGTGAGTAGTAATAAAGCAGTTAAGCCCATTGTTGAATCTTAGTTTGTTTTGATATGTTGGAACATTCTTTGTTGCATAAGTATGCATGAGTCTTGATTTAGACTATAATTTCCTGTTTTGAGCAATTTAGCATGTGTATTCTTTGCTTAAATCAAGTTTTGGTGAACACACACACACACACATCATCTTTATAGCATATATGAATTATTTGAGTGTATGATATTATGCCTATAACTTGGTTTGAATTTGTAATCTTGAATCTGGATAATTCGTTGATGCATTTTGGACTGAAATTCTGTTATAGCTGGAATAATGTGAGACTCGTTTGCATCATGATATAGTTGTATAGCATGTAGTTGCATTTTCAGTGTTTATGTAGTATGCATTTCTTGAGGACAAGCAATGGTTCAAGTTTGGGGGTATTTGATAAGTAGATTTTATACCTACTTATTGGATATCAATTCACAAGAACTATGCCCATCTTAGGTACATTTTAGTGTGTTTTAGTTGCATTTCGTGTTATTTTTCATTGCATGTACTGAGAACTCTGCTGGTGTAAAAATGAAGGAAATGGCAAAGCTCGATGATGGTATGTGGCATGAGGTCAGTGATGGCATGACAAGAGGTTCGATTGGATAAATGAAACTGATCATTGATGGACAAGGAGGCAAGAGTGGCATGTCAAAGAATTAGTAGCAGCTGGACACAAAAATAGCAAAGCAGCAGAGTTAAGAATTCAAAATGAAGATGCTGCGCGGCAATCAGAGCTACAACACGCGCGCCCGCGCCATCAGCCGGTCATAGCAGATTTTGTACCCGCACACCCGCGCCATATTTATGAGGGACCACACGCGTCACAGACTGCAGTTGCTAATTTTATTTTATTTTTAAAATTTAAAGAGTTTGAGTTGGTATAAACTACTCTGGTTGGTACCAGACGCGACTATCTTTAGTTTTTACGTGTTTTTGATAATAGAAAACTAGGGTTTACGCTTTGAGCGATTTCCAACATGAAGCTAATAATAGACTTAATATTTTCTACTTCTCTTTTGGAATTCAATCATTATGGATGAACTACATTTATGTTACTGGAGAATATTAAGGATTTGAACGTTACGTTTGGATTGTAGTCAGCAATTGGGTTTGATCGATTCTCTCTTTCAATTGTTTATTTATTATCCATGTAATGCTTTGATCCCATAATGACTTTCGGTTCAGCGATGAACTAAACTCCATTATGGGATTCTAACGGATTTTAATATGTAGTCTAATTGATTGCTGGACTGTTTGTGTTTCATTAGGAATTTCTGTTATGGTTGATTTGAATGCATGAATGATTGATCACCATTCATTTTATATACTTGTATGGAGTTGAAAAATAACATCAAGTATGGTTGTAATCATGATAGCATGCGTATATGGGGTTGTTTTGCTTAACTTTGTATTTTCGTGAACCAGATAGAAATAAAGGGCTTGAGCTTAAATTCAATATGGCTACAATTTCACATAGACATATAGTGAAGTTGGTTTTATTGATGATTACATGATGTCTATTGTATGTGGATGTTATGTAAGTAGGTCATGATACATTGAAAAATGGTTATGTCTACATTTGTGCTCTTGGCTAATTTCCTATGTTACATGAATAATCTTGCATGACAGTTGTAATTAGATGAACTATTAAATGAAGTTAGGATCCCATTATTTTGATTTGATTTATTACATTAATACTCTTCTTTTAGTTATTATTTGAGTTTAGAGTAATTCACCATCATATGCATTAGTTTAAGAATATAGAAATAGTGATTTAGTTGATGCATAATAGTTTAATTTAGAACCCTTTCTCCGAGGATCGATACTCGACTTACTCTGTATTGCTTGTTGACGCATGTATGCTTGCATGGGTTAGAGCTCTTTTGTTAGAAGTAAAAAGGAGGCAACACCTGGCCTACCCTCATAGCGTGAAATCGAGTTTTGTATTGACATTGAACCCGGTACAAAACCTATTTCCAAAATCCCATATCGAATGGCTACTATTGAACTTTATGAGTTAAAAACCCAACTGTAGGAATTGTTAGACATCGATTTCATTCATCCTAGTACATCTCCTTGGGGTACTCCTATTCTATTCGTAAAGAAGAAAGATGGGAGTATGCGATTTTGTATTGATTATCGGGAGTTGAATCATGTCACCGTCAAATATAGGTACCTGTTAACTCGCATTGACGATCTGTTTGACCAGTTGCAAGGTGCTAAATTCTTTTCAAAGTTCGATCTTCATTTCGGATATCATCAGTTAAAGATTAAAACTGATGACATTCCAAAGACTGCTTTCAGAACTCAGTACGGGCATTACGAATTCCTAGTCATGTCTTTTGGATTGACTAATGCTCCTCCTGCCTTCATGGATATGATGAACCGAGTATTCAAGGAATATTTGGATCATTTTGTAGTTTTATTTATCGATGACATCCTAATTTACTCTAAAAGTTGTGAAGATCACGACCAAATCTTGAGGCTGATACTCCAAAATCTTCATGAAAACAAGCTATACGCCAAGTTGTAGAAATGCGAGTTCTGGCTTAAGGAAGTAGCATTCATTGGGCACCTGATATTGAATCACGGAATATCTGTTAACCCAGCAAAGATTGAAGCAATACAATGCTGGGAGCAACCTAAGTCAGTGACCAAAGTACGTAGCTTTCTCGGTTTAGCTGGTTATTATCGGAGATTTGTAGAAGGGTTTTCTTGAATCGCTACTCCATTAACTTAGCTAACTAGAAAAGATATAAAATTTGGTTGGAGTGAGGAACGTGAGAAGAGTTTTTAAGAACTCAAGAGGAGACTCATTTCAGCACCTGTCTGACAATACCATCTAGTTCGGAGAGATTTGTCATCTATAGTGATGCTTCAGGCCGAGGGTTAGGATGTGTTGTCATGCAATATGAGAAAGTCATAGCCTATGCCTCACGACAACTCAAAGAATATGAGAGGAATTATCCTACTCATGATCTAGAGTTGGCACAGCAGTTATTTTTGCGCTTAAAATCTGGAGGCATTACCTGTATGGGGAGAAAGTTGAGATGTATACGGATCATAAAGTCTCAAATATTTCTTCACCCAAAAGGAAATCAACATGCAGAAATGACGTTGGCTCGAGCTATTAAAAGATCACGATCATACCATTCAATAACATCCTAGAAAAGCGAACGTGGTAGCTGACGCGTTGAGTAGAAGATCATATGCGGGTACGTGTGAGATATTATCAATGCAAAGGCCCATTTGGTATGACTTACAAAGGATGGAGATAGAGTTAAAGACTCCAGGGACCCACGTGATGATGGCAAATATACGAGTAAAACCGACTTTAATTGATAAAGTTAAAGCTGCTCAAGCTTCGAACCTGAAGCTGATGTGTATAAGGAAAAAAATACAAGAAGGTGATATTCCGGAAGCAACAATCGATGAAGAAGGAATACATCGAGTCAACTTTAGACTTTTTATTCCTAACGACTCTGATTTGAAGTATAAAATCATAATGGAGGCACACAACACACCATTTGCAATCCATCATGAAAGTACGAAAAATGTATCGTGATCTTCGACATACATTCTGGTGGAGCAATATGAAGAGAGAGATCACGGAGTTTATCTCAAAGTGTTTAACTTGTCAACGTGTCAAGGCGGAGCATCAAGTGCCAAAAAGTCCATTGCAACCACTTGAAATTCCAAAATGGAAGTGGGAGCACATTACCATGGATTTCGTTACTAGTCTTCCTAAGGTTTCTCAAGGCATATATGCAATTTGGGTCATTATTGATAGATTAACCAAGTCTGCTCATTACTTACCTATACGAGAAACTTATTCACTTGAACGACTTGCTCTTATGTACATAAATGAGATTGTAAGACTGCATGGTATGCCAGTATCCATAATTTCTGATCGAGACCCAAGATTTACTTCACTATTTTGGGTTAGTTTGCAGAAAGCTATGAGCACGGATTTATGATTCAATTCAGCATATCATCCTCAGACAGACGGGCAGTCGGAGAGGACTATTCAAACTTTTGAAGATCTATTAAGACTTTGTGTCCTTGACTTCAAAGGAAGTTAGGACAAGTTCTTGCCATTAGTTGAATTCTCCTTCAACAACAATTATCAAGCAAGTATCGACATGGCTCCATTCAAGGCATTATATGGACGCAAGTGTCGTTCTCCAGTATGCTGGGATGAGGTGGGTGAAGCAATGTTGTTGGGACCAAAATTGGTAAATATGACAACGGAAACAATTTAAATGATCCGATAACGTATAAAAACCTCACAAGATCGACAAAAAAGTTATGCTGATCTTCATCTAAGGGACATGGAATTCAATGTTGGAGAGCATGTAATAATTCCGAGAATTTCCGCGTATTATTAAATAAATACATTAATGGAAATAAATATTTATTTGAATATGAACGATTTTGTGTTATGAAATGAGATAACTCAATTATATTAAATAAATGAATAATTGAGAATATGTGGAGTTTGTGGTAAACTCGTTGAAAGCCGTGTGTGGCATAGTGATGGAAAATACTAATAGTAATGTTAATCGGCGAAGAGATTATAAATTGAGCAATTAGGTAATATTAATCATCAATTGTTGTTGTAGTATACTATTAGTTGTTAATTGATGTGTGGTATATTAATTAATTAATAATAGGTGATCATTATATAGATAAGTAATGGTTATGGAAGTCCACAAATATGTTGACCAATGATTAATTGATATTGGTGATAATTGATTAAGGAGGTGAATGGTTTAATTACTTCACATAGATGAGTAAGTCAGTAAGGTAATAATATTATATTAACAGTTATGTGCATATGGGCATATACAACCATATTATATGGTGCAGTGTGACATTTATGTGGCTATATATATTAAGTCTTATAAAAACTATATTGTATGAGCATTGTGACTAAATATATTGGGACTATATGTTATAAATATATTATCTATATGTATTTGGGCATGTGTGGAAATAATATACCATGAACTATTACTGAGATACCCGGTGTGATGAAATGTACATGGATTATATGTATATTACTTTTTCATATTTCATCTACTACATTGAAACCTTAATTATTAAGTGTGACATTTAATTATACTATATGGTTGACATGTGTGTTAAAAATATAACATAAGAATAAGAGTTGTGCATGTGTATAGTCTAAGTGTTGCTAGAATGTTGAGCATTTAAGTTGTCCCAAAATGAGTGTCCCTTTTGCCTCAAACTTCATATACGTGAGTTTCAAAAAGGCTAAGGCCTATTATCTCTTCTTACTTCCAAGCTCAAGCTAGCAATCTAAGTGATGATTATGGGGGAGTGGGAATAATGATGCAAACCAACTACCAATTACCAACTCCTCCATAACCATCATGCAATCCTAAAATCTCTTGGATTGAGTTCTTGGATAATGGCTTGGCATGGTCAAGAGATTTTCTATAAATTAAACACTTTTCTTCATCCCTTGTGTTGCTTGAATTGTTTGAGAAGTGCAATAGGGAGTGTGAGCTGCTGAGGAACTGAGGGAGTGTAATCATTGTTGTGAGACCCCAAATTTTATGAAATAAAAGTATTCAATTTTTCTATTTTGGTAAATAGTTAAATTGATAAAAATTTAAAGTTAAGGGTCATATTTGAAAAATTTTCAAAGTAAGCAAGTTGTCATAAAATAATCAGTGGTAAAATACACGTGGTTGCATAGTAGCACACGGTATTGATTATTGATGCTTATGTGAGAAGTCACTCAGTTATACTCAATTATTGCTACAATAATTGATGCATCATATCTCTCATATTATTAATTCAATTATTATCACAGTATCATCTGCATAATATTTTATATATTATTAAATCAATAATTGAGACGACAAAGTTATTCATATTATTAAATTGTAATATTTACAATGTCTAGAAGTTCTGCCAATGAGAGGTTTGGTCACCTAATTGGGCGCTAATATGGAGAAATCCTTATTAGAAAGCCCCCTCTTTCCTGGGAACTATCTAGTTGTTAAATATTGCGAGTTATAATATTAATGATGAATAAGTTCGTATTGATTAAAGATGAAATTGATAGTTCCATTGTGTTGGAATTATTAGTGTTAGTGGAAATCGACATTTATTTCAATAATAATTGATGTCTGGAGGTTATATTATTCGATCGGGTATTCGGGGTACTTTTCGTGTCAGAGTACTATTCATGGGTTACTATTCACCCGATTACTATTCACTCTAGTATTATTCACTCGGGTATTTGGGACACTTTTTGTGTTGGAGTACTATTCACGAGTTACTATTCACGGGTTACTATTCACTCAAATTACTATTCACTCTAGTATTATTCACTCGGGTATTTGGGACACTTTTCGTGTCGGGGTACTATTCACGGGGGTTCTATTCCTGAAGTACTATTCACGGGGTACTATTCACCCGAAAAATATATCTCTTTTCGGTCCAAATTATTTTTGGGTACAATATTATTCCATGAGGAGATGTGCTAATTTTTCAGACCGTTGGTTGAAATTATAATAGTAAATCAATATGGATCGTTGGTTTAAAGTTTTAATAGTAAATCAATATGGATCGCTGGTTTGAAGTTTTAATAGTGAATCAGTATGGATCGCTGGTTTAAAGTTTTAATAGTGAATCAGTATGGACCGTTGATTTAAGTTTTAATAGTAAATCAATACGGACTGCCCGTTTAAAAGTAAATCAATCTGGACCGTTCATGAATTAGTTACTATTCAGTCCATTCTCCTATAAATAGAAGCTCATTCCTTCATTATTTCTTACGAATTTACTAAAACTCTTGAGAGAGAAATTATAGAGAGAATCTATAGAGAGAAAGAAGAAGAAAAGTCTGCTACCTCACTATTCCAGTATCCAGTTTTCTTCTACGGTAAGGGATATTATTATTATAGTAAGGGATATTATTATTATAGTAAGGGATATTATTATTATAGTAAGGGGTATTATTTCTTTCGTATTCATGAAGAGAACTTCTGTTATTCCATTCTTTACCATTATGTTGAAATAACCTGTCTTTGCGAAGTACCGCATACATGGTGAAATTCTTCTGTTATTCCATTCTTTATCATTCTGTTGGAATATCCTGTCGGTGCGTATTACGCCTGACCTAGTTCCATTAATTATTATTCTGTTGGAATAACCTGTCTGTGCGGTCTATCGCATGCATGGTGATTTCTGTTGTTATTCCATTCTTTATTATTCTGTTGGAATATCCTGTCGGTGTGAATTTCGCCTGACCTGGTTCCGTTCTTTATTATTCTATCGGAATATCCTGTCTGTGCGTTTACGCATGACCTGGTTCCATTCTTTATTATTTTATTGGGAATAACCTATCTGTGCAGTCTATTGCATGCATGGTGAATCCTTCTGTTATTCCATTCTTTATTATTCTATTGGAATAACCAGTATATGTGGATTACCGCATGCATGGTGAATCATCCTTTGTATTCCTTCCTTATTAAATTGTGGAAATGATCTGTTTACATGGATTATGATGAAAGTTATAATAAAAGCTTTGGACTGATGAAAATCACGGGTATATGTAGTATTAGTAAGTGTTATGATGAGTTAGGTTGGTTATTATGTGAAAACATGAAAGTTTCTTAGAAATCACAAAGGGTTGAAAATCAGATTTTTGGTGAAAATGGAACATGAAATTCAATTGACCATATCTCCTATTACATTTTGAATTTTTGAGTGTGGTCAAGTTCTAGAGTTAGATCTATGAGTTTTCTAACTTATCCAAGTGGAATCACTGAAAAAGGTGTTGTAGATTTTCATGTGGACTGATTTTAGCAAAGGAGTCAAAAATTGCAAAGTACCAAAAAGCTACTACTTAGAAATTTAAAAGGGAATTTTCGGCCACTTAATTTGTGAAATAAATTCTGGACTTTTGGGACATGAAAATATATGGTATAAAGTACCTCTTGTCCAAAAATGAGCTCATTCTGACTTAAAATGAGCAAGTTATGACTATTTCAATATTTAGGTTTTTCTGACAAAAAATGCTATAACCGGAGTTCTATAACTCCGATGACCATTAAATTTAAACTGGAAGCTCACGTTAACATGTGTAAGATCCTGCCAAGATTTGGGAATTTCTGGAGTTAAACTTGAGGTAGCTAATTTCTTAAGGAATTAATTAGAAATTGAATTTTGAAAAATACTTAAGGGAGTTGAAAAATTATACTTAAGGGATTCGATGATGTGGATTATTTATTAAGCTGAGTCTCAGCGATAAAGTATTGATTATACACTTTTAATTCATAAAAGATAGTAGATATCATGCTCTACTTGACTCTTTTAAAATACAGTTGTATGTCTTTTTGGCTCAGTAGCAAAAGATGAATTGTTAATGAATATCTTGGCCGTAGTGCAAAGATGAATTTATTAGTATGATTATGAGCAAGAATTATGATTTGGTATAACCATGATTTTTGATGTTTCAGGTGAAGATAGGTGATGAAAATTATCTTCATCCTGGGTGTGAAGAGGAATTTAGAATTGCAATTATGATTATGAGTTATTGAAATTTAAATAGATACACTTAGAAGGGGGAGGGTTGAATAAGTGTAGGTACAAACTATGTCCAACTTTTGTTTATAAAAATTCCTTTGGATATTTAATGCAGCAAGCTGGATTATCAGGATATTATTTATTTTTGAATCAACTTATTTGCTGATATAGTTTGATGTGGAATGTAGGCTGCTGGATAGATATCAGAATAGTTAGGTACAAAATGTAATCACATAAACACCAGAATTTTTATGTGGTTCAACTACTATCCTCTAGAATAGTAGTCTAATCCACGTCCAATACCAGCTAGTATTGGAGACTCACTTTTATTAAACTCTTCCAATTACAGTACAAGTTCTAACAATTCGAACACCTTTGTTCCCTGTGAACCCTTGTACTCTCAAGCACCTATGCTTTCCTCAAACTTGACTATAAAGAGTTATCAAACCAAACAGGATTACATACAATAAAATATTGATTGAGACAAGGAAAAAATAAGATACACACTAGAGGTCTAATGATCAAGCAATATACCACTTAACAACTTAAGGCTCTAGTATGAAATGAAATGATATGCAAGAAGAGTGTCGACGTCGGGATTTTTGAGTGTCCCTTTTCGTTGTTCTTTGGTGTTCTCATGTTAATGTGAGATTTGTTTAAAAAAACAAGTGAAAAAGGTCCGACATGTATAATGTCAACGATTTGACTTTAAGAGTCGCCAGTTGGTGTATTTAACTGGTTGTACCAACGCAACCAAAAAGGTTTTCACATTGACCCAGTGTTTTGACACTACTAGACGGATCTGTGAAACCGAGATTCATTTTTGGTCTGGGGGCTTGATTATGCGGAGGGAAGGTGTTAGGCACCCCCCGACATTCGTGTTACCACGGTGACCGCCACTTTTTAATGAAATTGTCATATGAATGTGTGTGTTTGTGTGTGTGTGGATCAATGTGCAATTATTTGAAAGTAGTGCGAGGCCTCGTTCGTACCTACATACACAAGGTTTGAATTTTATAGAAAAATTCAGTTTTAACCAAGATATAGCAATGACGTTTTGTAAAAGAGGTTTTTTCAAACCCTGTGCTCAATAGGAATTGAGACCTTTTCATACTTCCATTTTATTATTAAATGTTCAGCTTGTTTGCTTTTATTTTCAAGATGCAAAGCATTCTCGAGAAAATAATATACAACGATCTTGAGCTCCTCATGGGCATGATGACCATCCAAGGAAATTCAGAACCATCGTAAAAAATAATATACAAAGTCGCTTTACATTTGAAAAATGTCCATCATGGGAACCGAATCTAGATTCAAGAAATCGAACACGTGATCACATGATTCCTAGGCTCACATGATCTGCAATTTGTATGGAAAAGCGATAAGATTATATATATATATATATATATATATATATATATATATATATATAAACATGATCAACCGCCACGAAGTAAACTCCAAAGGACAAAATTTAAATAAAGTCGTAAAAGCGATCAATCGCCACTTAAGTAAACTCTGTGCATGACGGAATGTAAATAAAGTTGTAAAAGGCCACGAAGTGAACTCTGTGCCTAACAAAAAATATAAATATATATATATATATATATATAAAAGCGATAAGAACGACTGGATGTGAATCTGTGCTCATCTCGATATGTCAAACAACAATTATATATATGTATATATATAAGCGATTAAACGCATATAGGATATAAAATCTAGGCTCATCGAGATATGTTCGACAACATGCTTATATATATATATATATATATATAAAAGCAATTAAATAAATGCAGGATATAAAATCCGGGCTCATCGATATGTATGGCGACAATTATATATATATATATATATATATATATAATATATAGGATATAAAATCTAGGCTATATAAAAATCTGAGTCTAACTACGATTATATATATATATAATATATATATATATATATATATATATATATATATATATATAAGCAATTAAATGCTCCGCATCAAGTTCAGGCTCAATCGAGGCATAACTCGATAATGTTAGTCCATATATGAAATATATACATATATATAGTATATATATATCTGAGATGAAATGAAAACCACGGACCAAAGTCCGCAAACACACTCACACGACTTCAACGCGTGTAAAAGCAATTGTGTGCTAATATATGAGAAGAAGGCTTTTATAGAATATAAGAAGGCTTACGGTGGTCGCCAAAGTAGACTTCTATGACTTTAAATGGATAAACACTCAGCTCCCGCCGGATAAAAGATAGCTATATATGAGCTAACTAGTGTTTAGAAGTGAGGAAACAATCAAAAGATGTGTATGCAGAGTAAAATGGACAGGGCTTCCTCGCCTTTTTCCCTCCCTCTTCTCCTCAAATGGCTGACCCCGAGGCTTGTATATATAGATGGATGGCTGCAGGTACACATGCGGTAGCCGCAGTTGTACCTGTGGTTGGTCGTGATGCATCCGAGCCTCGCGGGTTCTGTTGTCTCGTAGTACGTGCACTCATGCACTGTAATATCCGCTCGAACTTGCAGAACTTCAATCCGAGCATCCGAACGAGGTATATCTGAACTTCTTCGGACCGCTTGTGTAGAGAGTTACACAATGATATGGATTAGAGGTTGTACGAAGTTAGGAAGAGGGGTCTATGCCCATGGTCTTCAAGCTTCAAATTCTATCCAAAGTACAGTCACACGTAATAGTCACTCGAGATTGTCAATCCTCGGCTCTTGTGGGACATTGTTGGATGTATGTATGTATGAAGTGTTGAGACGACGTGCCATTGTCGAGGGAACAAGATGACGTTTGACTCCTCGCCGGGGTTATCGCCGGTTTGAGTTGAAAGTAGATGTTACTCAGGGTTACAGCTGAGATTGGACTACTTGTTGGTATGCCGCGATATCATCTTGTTGAGATGGTAAGATGACGTTGTGACTCCTCACCGGGGTTATCGCCGATTTAAGCGGAAAGTAGACGTTGCTGAGGGTTACATCTGAGATTGAACTGCTACTTGTTTGTATGTCTCACTGTCATCTGTGGAAGTTCCTGTCTGCCCGTTGTTATCTCCAGGTCTGAGGTGTGTGTGCCTCGACAGGATGTCTGTGGTTGAAGTTTATTGCATATGTTTGAAACAAGCATTTCTGGGGTTATCACCGGAACTGCAATGGCATCTCTTGGGGCTATCACCAAGGATGGGGTTGCTACTCCCAGTGATGTCTCTGGGACTGGAACTGAGCGTCGCGGTGTTATCGCCGAGATAGAACTGTCCTCTCTGGTATTTTTGTCGGTCTTTTGATCTGCATATCTCGGGGTTATCTCCGAGATTGGAAATGACATTCCCGGTGTATGTTCCGGGTTTGAGATGATGTTCCCAGTTTGTGTTCTGGGTTGGAGCTAAACTTCCGATAGTATCCGAAATGGATGTAAGCTGTCTTTCAAGGTTATCTCCAAAAGATGAATCTACCCTCCTGCAATGTTAGTAATAGGAGTGCAAAAAATTTTGAGTGTCTACAGATGCCCCTCTTTATCATATTCATGCAATGCAAGGCATGGATAGGATAAAGAATACTAGACACTTGAAATGCAAGCAAGATAAACATGATGCTATATGCAGCAACATGATGCAAATGCATGTAAAATGCATGAATAATTGTCAGATAATCCTGTTGGGATGACAATCAGTGATGGCTTAGACATGCGATCCAAGTCTCCAAGGATGTTGACGTTGGGGTTATCACCAAAGTCCTGGATCCTAGACACTGGCTTATATTCCATAGAGGTACCTCTTGTGTGTAAGAGATCTGTGGGGATAAAGCTTTGTCTGTTTGAGGATGTGTATAATATATTCCCTCATTCTGTCGGAGTTACTGCTAATAGTTTGTTGTTATCAGGGTTGCCTGATCTTCACTGATGTGTGGATCACCGGATAAATCCCTGTTGGATGCATTGTCAAGGCTGCTTGACCTTCATTGATGTATGTGTCAATGGTAGCATTACGTTGTGACCCCCGCCGGGGAAGGTTGCTTCGATGGGTTTACTTGCCATTGGCTAACATGACATCAAGGCTGCTTAACCTTCATTGATGTGTGTATCAATGGTTGCATTGCATTGTAACCCCCGCCGAGGAAGGTTGCTTCGATGGGTTTACTTGCCATCTGCTAACATGACGTCAAGGTTGCTTGACCTTCATTGATGTGTGTATCAATGGTTGCATTGCGTTGTAACCCCAGTCGGGGATATACAGAAGTTTGAAAGATGTACGTTATGACCCCCGTCGAGGATACGTAGATGTTGATAACTTTGGCGTTGTAACCCCCGCCGGGGAGGTTTGATATATCATGGTTTTGTGTTGTAACCCCCGTCGGGGAGGTTTTAGGGTTGTAACCCAGCAAATGACTACATCGGACCTTTGTGGGGTATTGCCGAAAATGATCTATGAAAGTTGAGCTCATTGGTATAGTATACCCTGTATTCAGGCGAATACCTTTGAGACGACAGGAGTTTAAATCTAACCGACGAAAAACTAGGATTTCAGGCTATTCCGCTCGATCATCCATGGCTAGGGATTCGGGAGGTTCTTCTCCATTCTACCCTGTCGCTATCCCCGGGGTTACCTCAGGGAATTGTATGAGCGGTGGTTTCACCAGACTCAGTCACTCCACTTGCTGGACTGCGAGGTGATGATGACGCCGATGGATTGGCGATTTATCACAGGTATGGAGTTTGGAGGGGAGCCGGTGCCTTGCACGGCGGATATCACCCCTACTACCGTTAGATCCTTGTTGGGAGTTCCGGTGGAGGCGCTCAAGGGTAGGACTGTTCGTACAGGTCCTTTGAGCATAGATGCTATGAGTGGGCTGTTGAGTGAGCCCATACCCGATGATGTGAGAGTCAGGGATTGCATTCTTTGGCGATTGTTCCTGATGATCATTAAGGGCTGCTACATAGCAGATAATTCCTCTACGGTATCCTTCGTTTTGATCAGTGCCACTCGACACGTTGACCGTATAGGAGAGTATGATTGGGTTTCCTACACCTTTACCTACTTCCTCAGGGGAATGCGCATGCGATCGTAGGGCTTGATCGAGGTGTGGTTAGGATTCTACCCATTTCTACTGGTGAGTATTTCTCCTGTCTTTTCCCATGTATAGGTTAAGAGTGTTGACTGAGAGCAAATGTTTTCCTTTGTGTTGGTAGTTTTGGGCCTATGAGAGGCTTCCTTGTTTGCGTCCTATGAGCGTGTTAGGTTTAGACACCTATCCACGAGGACGGAGATGGCATCATTCCACTGATGTGGAGGTCCCCATTCTTTGAGGGTTTCACTCATTGTCGCCTACAGCTGGAGCTATTGACAGTCGATGTCATCACATGGATTCCCTACTCTGGAGAGCATTTGGGAGTTGGTTTTGAGGATGGGTACCCGACTGGAATAGAGTACGTCATTTCCACCCGTAGGATTCCTCTCTTTATAGATGGAGGATGGGAGCTCTATTTAGGAGAGCGTGGTATTAGGAGCACTACAGGAGATTTTCGTATGCCGATCTTGCCTCCTGCGCCAGCGTTATCGGGTTCGTTTTGCGATCACCGTCATTGACATCCCATTGATGGGGATTGACGGTTTTACATTGTCAGAGGGCCCCTGTTCTCAAGAGATGTTCTAGCATTGGTGGATCCCTCGTACCATTAGAGCTCTAACCCGCGCCACAGAGTTTATGGGGGATATGGTTCCAGGATCCGTGATGATGATGGATTGGCTAGCCTATGTCAGAGATCCGACTCATGTGACACAGATTGACAGATTGACCCAGCAGCTGGACTGGTCACATCTTTTCATTCGGAATTTGGGCAGAGATCCAGCAGTGGTAGATACTTTTGATCCTTCCAGCTCTGGCACTGGTCCCTCAGGTGACCCATATGGTTTTTCTGACGCAGATCCTCCCTTGTATCGGCTTGACATCCTTGTAAATAGAGATCCAGTGACTCAGGAGGAGTTACATCAGGTGGACAGGATCGATGATGTAGACATCGACACTCTTGACTTTTTCTTATGTATTTCTTGCTATATCTTTTGATAGGCCTCTATTGTATGTTGGGTAGCTTCGCCCCATTTCCCTGTATTTTAGCTGTACAGAGATGTATTAGATGATGATATACTTAGGAATGTATGTACAGTTTTCCATTCCCTATATCATATTGCCATCTATTGTATCATGCATGTTATTATGTTATGCATATGTATGTATGTCCAGAGATATTCAACATTGACACCTGGATGGTCTTATGACATAGCCCTTACAGATGTCTTCTTCGACAGTTAGCCGTATTGATCATACCCCACCATTTGTGGTGGTAGCTGGTATGCGCAAATGGTATGATAGTATATCACCATCAGACATGGTGATCGTAGATGATTTGCTGTAGCATACTATGACCCTGTTGATGTTTCAGGTTCCTACAGGATTTATTGAGGGTATGCTAGAGCACTGGGTATCGGAGAGGCAGGTTTTTTGATTTGGGACCCAGGAGTTGACTCCTACTTTGGAGGAGTATGCACAGTTGACGATGTTGCCGCTGGACAGACCTTGCATGCATATGGCTATTGGAGACATGAGCAGACAGTTCATGACCCTCACCGGATTGAGGCGTAGAGTGGTCCAGCTATGCACGGCATTTCAGGGATTTCACCACACCGGAGGATCATTGGCGTTCAGCCAGAGTAGATGTACTGCTTCTATACGTATTGTTATACGTCTTTATGCTGCGGTACATGGATGAGCTGGATATCAGCGTCATTATGGCAGTGAGAGCTCTCAGGGAGGG
The DNA here is from genome assembly GCA_020205615.1 of Panax quinquefolius. NCBI lineage: Eukaryota > Viridiplantae > Streptophyta > Magnoliopsida > Apiales > Araliaceae > Panax > Panax quinquefolius. Next base: position 61,685,279 of record CM035161.1, read on the forward strand.
TCATACCATTGTACCGATGATTATCGTAGAGACACTGAGGTCAGCTACATACTGTTGTACTTATCCGCAGGAATGTTTACAGGTAGCTCGGTCATGCTGTATATGTGGTTTATGTCACACTTGAGACTGATTGGCACATTCAGACGGCAGGGGTTTTGCTTCACCCATGATATAGCCATGTCATACTCCTTTTCGACTGCGAGTGTCACAGATCTTTGCATCGTGGTCAGCTTTCCTGGCAGGGATTAGGGATCCGTTTTCCATATTGTCGTGTTCAGGGCTTAGTTCACCCTACAACTTCATTACTCATGCTCCGGGCATGGATTATCTCCCTCTGGCTGGATTGAGGGGCATGATCACTTACCACCCACTGGTCGTGATGTGTTAGTTTGACCAGTTTTAGGATTTTCATCCGTATGAGTAAATGATGAGTCGAAGACCGCGTCACACCGTTTATCAGCGGAGGGACAGATCAAGGTTGTATGCTGTTGGGATCAGTGAGAGTTGGTGAGTTTTTCTTTAGTCGTCCCAGTTATTCTGCAGAGTATTCAAACATGGATGGAGACCCTGAATCATATCGTCGGCGGCGAGTATCCATAGTGCGAGGGGATTGATTACGACGATGAGGAGCCTATAGAGAGGCGATATTCCATCGATGATTTAATTCTTTGGTGCGCGGCAATTGTGATGGATTCTCCCACCCCGAAAAGTGCGGCATTGTTACTCAAGATTATTAAGACAACATCGGAGCGAGCTTACATCGATGACCTATGATAGAGATCGAGGCTAGGTAGCGATGTTGTGACTCTTGATGGGAGAGACGCCGCTTTGTTAGAGAGGGATGGGGCTAGATTAGCCAGGGATGCATTGATAGTGGAGCGGGATTCCGCCTTATCTACTAGGGATGTGACCATGAGATAGTACTTGATTAGATCCGAGATGTATCGGTCTTACCGACATGAGTGCTTACATTGATGAGCATTATGCCACCATGCAGTTAGCCTCTGATCTGCTAGCTCGTGTAGATACCCTCGGGCAGGAGCTTGCAGTGCTTCCTCCGTCTTTAGAGAGGGATGCTATGTTAGATCTGATAGTCTGCATACACACAGATCTGTAGATAGCTTTGTATTTTCTTGCACAGACTAGCTTAGCCATTTTGTCATGTACAACACAGATGTATATATCAAACAGTATTATATATGGCTGGGAAATATATTATGATTCACTTCCCTTTTAGTTATGCCTTGATACTTGCTTGATGTTTGCCTGTTTCTCTAGGGCCTTGTGATCTTGATGCATTTTGAACTTATCCTTGATAGATGGACATTGAGATGTCACAAGATCTCTCAGAACGGATAACTGATTTCTGTAAATCCCTACCATCTTTGGTGTCTTTTAACTGGTATCTATATGGAAAAGTGGAGAGGAGGGTGGTTTCTTCCTCTCTGAGATTGGCCGCACCACAGATGGTCGCCAGTACTTCTATTTATGAGAAGCCTAGTTAATTCCATCTCTTATGGGTTGGTATTGCTCTTTGAGGCACGATCACAGCTTAGATGGTCACCGAATCTTCTATTTATGAGAAGAGGTTGGGTAATTCCATCCCTTTGATCTGAAACCGATGAAATGGGGAAAATTGAAGGTAGATCCCGGTACCGTGTGACAAGTATGTTGTTCTGGTAGGGGTTAGACTACACCATGAATGGCTGCCTACGTACTCCTATTGAAGAGGAGATCAAGTCTGCGTAGTTCGAACCTAGTGTAGGAGGTTCAACACTGAATGCGGAAGGCAGATGGGTGTAGAAGTATTTTTGTTATTTTTTGTTGTTTTATAGATAAAGGACAGAAATGTTTTTGTTGTTTTTTTATTGTGACCGGGCCATATAGAATATGGTTTCCTACGTACCCCCGGGTATCAGGGAGATCAGGTCGATGTAGTTCACCCCTCGGGATGAATTGAAGGCGAAGAGAAGTGTGAATCCCATGTGCAGGCTATACTGAGGGGAGAAGAAAGTTTGATTCCATAATGGGGACAAACTGCAAGTGTGTAAAAAGTTTGATCCCATCCTTAGGAATAACTACAGGCGTAGAAAAGTTCAATCTCATCTTCAGGATAAACTACAGGTGTGAAAGGTTCAATCCCGTCTTCAGGATAGCTGAAATTGTGAAAGTTTAAATCCCATCTTTAGGATAACCGAGATTGTATGAAAGGTTTGAAATGAAGTAAAACCAGGCTGCTGACTTGAAGTGTATGTTCCCCTGAGGGGCAGAAGAGTATTCAAAAGGAAAGGGTTCAAAACTGGAATGACTGGTGATTTGATGATCAAAACCAGGATGTTTGTTTGATGGTAACTTCAGACATAGTACCCTTTCACGGTGTCTGAGTTGATAAGCTGTAGAAATTCATCGCCATCCATTTCCTGCAATCTGAGAGCACCTCCAGTCAATACTTCCTTGACAACAAATGGGTGCGGATCCTTTGCTGATATAACTGACCATGGAAGATAGATGCGGATCGCCTTTCGTCTATCAGAGACAATTGGTGATACCTATCTTGTACCCATTGGTCTTCATCCAACTGAGCATCCATCAATACTCTGAGGGATTCCATTTCCACTTCTATAGGGAGCACTACTTCCATCCCATAGACTAATGAGTATGGGGATTGCCCCAGTGGAAGCACGCATAGAAGTTCTATAGGCTAATAAAGTCACATACAAGAGGTCAGGCCATCCTTTATGATTGGCGGACATTTTCTACATGATCTTTTTGATGTTTTTATTAGCCGCTTCAACAGCACCATTCATCTTTGGACGGTAGATAACGGAGTTGAGATGTTTGATGTGGAATTTTTTGCATAACTCCTCCATCATTTTGTTGTTGAGGTTTTTAGCATTGTCTAACACAATGACCTCTAGTTGTCCATATCGACAGATGACATTGTTTCTGATGAAAACAATGATAACTTCTTTAGTAACCCTGGGGAATGATGTTGCTTCTACCCATTTGGTGAAGTAGTCGATCATGGTGAATATGAATCGATGTCCATTATTGGCTTTGGGCTCGATGGGCCCGATCACGTCCATTCCCCACATTGAGAAGGGCCATGGCGAACCCATATTGTGGAGTTCCCTTGGAGGGGCTTGGATAGCATTCCCATGAATCTAGCATTGATAGCACCTCTTGACGTGATCATCACGATCGACTTTGAGTGTAAGCCGATAATGTCCCGTTTTGAGAATTTTTCTTGACAAGTAGGGGTCCGCTTTCTCATGAGGGCCACATACTCCACCATGGATCTCATCTATGAGTCTCTGAGCTTGGTCTTTGTCCAGACATCTGAGGAGACCTAATCCTGCATCTCTTTTGTAGAGTGCATCTCCTCTCAGGTAGAATTTCATAGCAAGTCGATGAATCCGCCTCTTCTCAGTTAGGCTCGCCTCAGCGGGTGTAGATCCATCTCGCAGATACTCCTTGATATGCTGATACCAAGGGTTATGGATGGGAGGTAGCTCATCCGATACTTCTCCAATATAATTCCCATAAACTGGGGCTTTTTGCAGAGTAAACGAGATGCTTGGCATGTTTTCCTTGTCAGGTATGTAAACCAAGGAGGCCAACGTTGCTAATGCATCTGCAAATTCATTCCTATTATGAGGAATGTGTAGAAAGGAGATTTCTTCGAACTCCAAAGCCATCTATAGAACTTGCCGATGGTAAAGCAGCAAATGTAATTCTTTGGTTTGATAGATTCCTGCGGATTACTTGATTACCAATTCGAAAACCCCAAAGCGAGTTAACGCTTCGATGCCCATTGAAGCAGGCAAGTTTTAGCCCCATGATCGACCTTATTACTCATTTGTGTTGTTGGTGCTGACAAACTTCAATATGACGGCGACGGTTTGTAATCCCCTGCAGGTGCGACGGCCAGTTGATCCGCAATTCCTTGACCCTTGACAGACTTTTGCATCACATAGACGATGTCAAATTGCTGTAAGATCAACTGCCATCTAGACAATCGATAATTCAGTATGGGCTTGCTGAACACATACTTGAGAGGATCCATTCGGGATATGAGATGGGTTGTGTGACCATGGAGGTAATGATCTAACCTCATGGAAGCCCATGCTAAAGCACAACAAGTCTTCCCAATTAGAGTGTACTTGTGCTCACTAATGCTGAATCTTTTGCTGAGGTAATAGATAGCTCATTCTTGGCCTCTATTGTCTTTCTGCCCTAGCATGCAGCCTATGGCATTATCATTTATGGACAGGTACATGAACAGGGGGACACCATCCCTGGGAGGTACCAAAATAGGAGCGTTAATCAGTTGCTCTTTAATGGTAAGGAAGGCTTTCTGACACTCATCGTTCCATTTCATGGAGGAGTTCTTTCTTAACAGCTTGAAGATAGGCTCACAGGTTGCTGTGAGTTGAGAAATGAATCTGCTAATGAAATTGATCCTTCCCAAAAATCCCCGTATTTCCTTCTCTGTCTGAGGAATAGGCATTTCCTTGATGGCCTGGATTTTGGTAGGATCCAGTTCAATTCCTTTGTGGCTGACTAGGAAACCTAGCAACTTGCCTGACTTAACACCAAAGGCGCACTTGGCGGGATTCAACTTCAAGTTGTACTTACGCAACTTATTGAAAAGTTTTATGAGATGGTCTAAGTGGTCATCCCCCTTTCGGGATTTGACAATGATGTCATCCATGTAGATCTCTATCTCTTTGTGTATTAAATCGTGGAAAAGAGCCATCATAGCTCGCTGATAGGTTGCCCCGGCATTGATGAGACCGAATGACAACTGTCTGTAGCAAAAGGTTCCCCAAGGCGTGATGAAAGCAGTTTTCTCATGAGCTTCCTCAGCGACCATAATTTGATGGTACCCCATAAAGCAATCAGCAAAGGAGTACATGCTGTATTGAGCAGTATTTTCAATAAGAATGTGGATAAAGGGCACGAGAAAACTATCTTTAAGGAAAGCTTTGTTCAAATCCCGGTAATCCACGCAAACTCACACCTTTCCCCCTGGTTTAGGCACGGGAACAATGTTGGATATCCACTCCGGATATGTAGACACCATGATGATGCCAGCTTGAAATTGTTTCACAATTTCCTCTTTAACTTTTAAACTCCATTCAGGTTTCAATCGCCTGAGCTTTTGCCTAATTGGCTTGAATCCTTCTTTAATGGGAAGGCGATGAAGAACAATGTCAGTGGACAAACCCACCATGTCTTCATGAGACCATGCAAACACATCCTAGAATTGGGTTAATAGTGCAACCATATCATTCCGTTGATTTATGGTAAGGTCTGAACCAATCTAGATTAGCTTAGGGTTGTCTATGGTTCTAAGATTGAAAGGAGTGGTTTGATCCAGATTGGGTTTGGGTTTGTCTGCGACCCATTCCTTAATCTCTTGAGGTGTCTCAATGTCTTCTTGGATGTCCATCAAGTCTGAGTCCAACTTTGCGTCAAAGTTACAGCCCTTGTGGAGAGAAGGCATGTCATCAGCAAGGATATGCACATCTAAATTTAGAGTCCTGAAACAAAAGATGCTTTCACTTAATATATGCAACTGTTCGATCATTCAAAAATGTTAGTATGTACTTGATAAAATAACTGCTAATGTTGTAAAGGAAAGCAAGCAATTAAAGTTATCTACAGGGCAGAGGGATTCTCTGCCCATTTTACCCTCATCGACCAATGAATGGAGTGCTGCTCCAATTGTCGAGGGCAAAGTCCTGATGGACTGCAGTGATGGAAGGATCGTCATTGTCCTCCTTCTCCCGAATGATTACCATGACATATGGGCAATCATCGTCTAGGGTGTATCTATGTGTATGTTCATCATGAACAATGACGCAAATGCCTGCCATCATCAAGGCAAGGTCTTGTTTACGTTTTCGTTCCTTTTCTTCCGCCTCGGGATCAGGAATCAGCACCTCTTTTGCTTTGATTGGCACTGGTTTTAGAAATAGCATAACCACAACATGAAATTTGGAACCTTCTTTGGAGATTGCATCAACTCATGGGGTAAAGGTATAGAAAATCGCCGTCTTGTTGAACGAGGAACTCGCTTGTGCTTATGAGGATTCCGTAATGTGAGGCCGCAAAATAGCATAGTCCGGCTGTTCCAATTTGACTGGATATTTGGATAGGGTGCTTAATACCCTGCTTATCTTTACCAAGCCCTTGTCCAGGTTGATGACCCAATGACATCATTTCTTGAGTGGTCGACATAACCTCGGCAAAAATCTTGGGTATGGGAAGTGGCGCTCCAATAGAATGGTATTGCGTGTACTCACTTCCAAAGTATGGAAACTGGCCGATTCAACTTCTGAATTGAAGCTAATAATTGGTAGAGTTCCTTGTTCAGGACAATCCGGCTCAGCGTTGGCAGTGACTAGACTGTTGTTGATAATGTATTTGAGTTGTTGATGTAGCGTGGAGGGAACAACTCCAGCCTTGTGTATCCATGGTCTCCCTAATAGCATGTTGTATCCTGAGTCTATCTTGAGGACGTGGAAGGATACATTGAATGTATTGGGACCAATCTCAATTGGCAATTAATTCTTTCCAACGGAATTTCGCCGGGATCCATCAAAAGCTCTGATGACCGTATGGCTGCTTTGGATCCACTTGAGATTGATATTCATCTTTACCAAGGTGGCATAAGGATAGATATTTAGAGACGAGCCTCCATCTATCAATACTCCTACTAGCATGTACCCGGAAGACAAAACTGCAATATGAAAAGGCTTGCAATGACCGGTCCCTTCGGGAGGTATTGAAAGTATTTTGCATACAAGTCAATCATGTATGATGATAAAGCATATACTGTGTAATCAATCTTATTTATTTATTAATAAAAGAATTATTTATTAAAGGCATTTATTATCTACATGGTGCTGTTTTAATAATATGTGATAAACCCATAGTTTTAAGCAATGCTTTTAGAATCATGATGAGATCATGCTAATGAGATCTAAATTCATAGATAGCTTAAAACTAAAATGTTCCCAATCAATGGATTACTAAAAAAGGGATTAATGAATCCGGATAGATTGGTATGTACGTTGTTTGCTCATTGGATGAGGATGATTGATCTCATGATCATTTGTGTGGAGACACTAAAGCAAGTATGTAGGTGCTTATTAGAGAATAAGTTAACTGAACGTGACTCGCTAAGGAATACCTAATGGAGTTTTACTTACTCGTCGAATAGAATTCTGTAGTGATAGTAGTACAAATGATCCTTAGACTTGAGATCATCATAGTATCTTATATATAATGAATTACACTTTGACTTATTCCTTAAGACTCTTAGAGTATATCAAAGGGTATGCTTGGGTGTAATAAGTTATATATGAAGATAATGAATGATCGATAAAGAATCTACCACTTCTAGTAAAAAGGAGAAATGTCTATGTGATTCGATAAATGACAACCCAGAATCCTTGGCGAGGTGGAATGAAATTAGAAAGTAGTTTCTAATTTGCATTCATTAGGAGTTATTCATTTAGGAATCGAAATACATATAATTAAATAAAATAAGACTTGATGAGTAATTCCATGTCTTATATTTAATTGGGACATTGTATGGTGGAAGGATTGAATTATGCGGTAACTATTTACTCAAAGGTTATTTTATGATTGATGTTGAAATCTATATATATCCGGAAAGTCGTTGATCGCTAGGGGAGGCTTATCCCTATTGTAGAATAAATATTATTTATTTAAATAAATTATTTGTTTAATTTATTTATTTAAATGAGATTAGAATTGTTCTAATTGATTTATTCACAACCGATTTAATATGGAGAACCTAAAGGGTCACACCATAAAAGGAAGAATAATTATTTAAAAAGTTAATGGCATAATTGTAATAATATGTTAAGTATATTTAATTTAATCTATGGTGATAGAATAAATTAAATAGCTTAATATTTATTATTTAATATTTTAGAAATATTAAATATAAATTAATAAGAGGAGTCTTATTAATATTATTACAATTATTATTATTTTAATTTCTAAAAGGTTTAGGAATTAATTTAATATAAGTACTCTCATTTATTCCTAATTGGATTAGGAAAGAAAATTAGTTAAAGGAGTTTAATTAATTACCCCTAATAGGATTAGGGAGCCCATTTAATTAAAAGAGTTTAATTAAATGAATAATACCTTATTTTAATTAAAATAGGGTTACATGATATCTTTATAAGAGGAGTCTTATATCAGATATCTAATATATCACGTAATTCTAGAGTTGGAGAGTACACCTCCTTTTTCTATCTGAGATAGGAAAAACTAGGGTTTGAGCCAATACCCTTCTTCTTTAAAATTCTTCTTCTTTGGTGGATCACCTCTAGAGGCCATACACTTGGGTGGCTTACATTGATCAAAGGAAGGAATCTACCCAGGAGATTCAAGGAGATCGCGGAGAAGTAGGAGGTGAACTCGTACTTGAGGAAGCTCGTTTCTACAAGGGTATGATTTCATAATTTCTTATTCTTTGTTTAATTAATAATATGCATAAAGGATGATCCGGGTAATTGGTTTGTGAAAAATTTTAAAATCTGATTTTATTTCGCTTCAGCTAATTTTTCAATTTGATTGCTACTTTGATTTTCAGAAAACCTAACAGTGGTATCATGAGCCAAACTTTATGCGAATTATTAATTATTTTTATTCCATATATGTTTGGGTATGTATTTTGAATAATTTATTGGGCATAATTTGTTGTATAAAATTATTATTTTATGAAAAAAAAAAAAGAATATTTTCTTTTTTTTTATGATTTCGGTAAACATTTTTTTTATGAATAAAAAATGGGTAATTTTTTTTTAAAAAAGGCATGATCACTTCGAAAAAAAAAAAAACCGTAAATCATTTTTTTATGCGGCGTGGGTAATGAATAGCAAAATCCTTGAAGTATATATATATATATATATATATATATATATATATATATATATATATATATATATAGCACACGCTTGTCGAGATTTTTTTTTTTAGGCACCACGTCAAGCCACCGAGTATCATGCTAAGAGAGTGAGACGGATTAATATTATATATATATATATTATATATATATATAATATATTTTAATAATTTTATAATTAAAATAAAGAGTTATTTTAATTTTGAAATTAGATTTCATGTAACATAATATTGCCCATTAAATGATACTCATATATACATGGAATGATTTTATTTATTGATACATATGGTGATATGTATGATAATAAATGGGATTGATTATGGACAATTGACCAATGTGATTGGACTTATTTTAGTTGGATGTTTGAATGAATGGGTTTTATTAAATGGGGTCTGCGTACCTCGTCTTTTCTGGTTTTCTTCTTGATGTAAATTTTATCTCTCTCCTATGTACTTTCCCCTTATTTCACGATCAAGGTTTCTATTTAAATTAAATAGTTTAAGGTAATAGGATTAGTTAGAATTTTTTTTGAAGAACCGGAGATCAAGGAGCAAGGAGCGCTAAAAGACCCATTTGTAATGGAGCCCGGGTTTAAATGTAATAGTTATATTTAAATGTTTATTCTTTGCACCCTAGGGTTTGACCTTTTGGTTCACTTGGTGGCTCTAGTGAACCAAACTAGAATAAAAGTCCATAATCAATCCGGGTAGAATATAGTATTCTATATGTCCATGCTAGTATTATATATATATATATATATATATATATATATTATGCAAACATGCTTCGCATGTTTAATAATATGACGCGTATTTTATATATATATTTGCATTTGCATGCGCTAAACAAGATGAGACAAATAATAACAAATCCCTCAAAGTTTTTTTTTTTATATTAAGTCTTAAGCGTTCAAAGATATTTAGAATATCGAACGTCGCCTTCTAGCATGATAAAATTAATAGAGTATTAAATATTTAATATGAGTTTGTTGTGTCACCACAAGGCAAGTATTAAGTATTTAAGATGTTAATTATCACATTTGATGCTTATAAAAAAAATTGAACAATATTTTTTTGTTGTGTCACCACAAGGCGATATTTTTCTTTTTGAATATATGGAAGTGCTAGGTTGGACTTAACTTAGATAATTTTGATTGGATGTGCCACCACTTGATCAAAATAATCTAAGAGGCAAAACATAAGGAGTTACATGTTGATGTAATTGACAAGGAGTTGTCTACCTATTTATTTATATATAGTTTGTTGTGTCACCACAAGGCTATATATATTTGAAATGGGATCCTTATTCTCACTAGCAAAAACTTTAATTAGATTTTGCGAACTATATAAATGAGGTAATATTGTTTGAAGAAAATAGTGGGAGATACCAATATAAAATAAGACCTAATTTATTTTGGTAATTAATTAAATGAATGTTTGCTAAAATATTGTCTTTTTACATGCGAATTTTGAAAATGTCACATTCACTAATTTCACTGCGAAGCATACTTGATCTTAACAAATGAATGGGACCAAACTACGGATTTGGTTAAGGAATCGAGAATGTTTCTCACCTTCTTTGAAAAAGATTTCTTATGTCCTAAATTAGCATGCGTACCTACAAAAGTTGCGAGCGATACGAGGAAGAGATTGCTACTTTTAAGCGGTGGCAAAATGATGCATCGTGGCTCAATGCATCATGCTCGCATCCATGAGTAAGAGTCGTCAAGATGAAAACATGGATGCTCTCTACTTTTTTGCACTTTCGAGAGTCAGATGGTGCAAAGTGAATTGCTAGATATGAAATATCTAAGGAGCTCTTCGATCCGGATGATCGAGGGCACTACAGATTGAGACTCATGTCCTAAAGATGATCAATCGATTGAACGTCTTTGTGAGACCCCAGATTTTATCAATAAAGATTTAAATTTTGTTGAAATATTTTTTAATATTATGGTGTGAATTTAAGATAATATTATAGTTGTGGGTAGTATTTATAAATTTTGCAAAAGTATGCAAGTGGTTATATTATATTCGATTGGTGGAGAATATTAGGTTTAGCGAGGGAATATTCGCATAACGGCTCAATCATTGGTGGACCCCTAATGTAATTATTGTCGAATTGAGAAAAGCGACAAAAATATTTTATTGAAATAACGGCGGAAGTTTTACCGTTGGTTCTTGTTGAACTACTCGGTAGTAAAAAGTACGATGTCGTGTGGTTGCATAGTAGTGCAGCTACGGTATTGATTATTGATGCTTATGTGAGAAGTCACTCGGTTTGATTCCATTATTGTCGATTAATAATATGAATTATTATAGCGATAATGACGTTTTGTTTTATTCAGTATTATTAACGTAATAAAATAGAAACATCTTTTATATAAAATAGAATACTTTATTAAAGTTATTCTATAAATAGAATATATTATATTTTATTATGCATAGTGTTGCATAGTGTTTTGCATAGTATTGCATAGTGTTTGCATAGTAAAATGTTTTTATATAAATAGAATATATTATATTTTATTTAAAAGATTTTTCTTTAAATATGGACCGTCAGATTAAAGTAAATCAATACGGACCGTTCATGGATTAGTTACTATGCATTCCATTTTCCTATAAATAGAAGCTCATTCCTTCATTATTTTCTTACGAATTCATTGAAACTCTAGAGAGAGAAATTATAGAGAGAAGCTATAGAGAGAAAATTATAGAAAGAAGAAGAGTATTCTGCTACTTCACTACTTATATATTAGGTTCTTTTTGCGGTAAGGGGTGTTATTCTTTCTTCTTGAAGAGAACTTCTGTTATTCCATTCATTATTATTACATTGGAATAACTGTAAAAGTGGCATACCCTATACATACTTTGTATATGGCATACCCTATACTTGGTGAAATCCTTATGTTATTCCATTGCTTATTATTCTTTTGGAATAACTTTGTATCTGTGGTTTACCCTATACTTGGTGACATTCTTCTATTATTCATTGGAACATCCATGCATGTGTTTTACAATGGGACTGGTTAAAATTTTATTATTCTGTTGGAACATCTCATGCGTGTTTTTTACACGGACTGGTTAAAATCTTTATCATTCTGTTGGAATATCCTATCGTGTGTTTTACACCGGATCTGGTTCCATCTTTATTATACATTGGAACATCCCGCCGATTGTGAATTTCACGACTTTGGTTCCGTTATTATTATTACATTGGAATAACTCGTCATGCATAAGCAATCCGCATGCATGGTGATTTCTTTTGTTATTCCATTCTTTATTATACCCGGTTGGTTAAAACTTTGACTTCTATACTCCATGAAATTAGTAGAATATCCTTGATATTTGCGTTTCATCCGAAGATCTTTTCATGGAAATATTCTTCCGATCATTCTTGAATTTTACTCTCTACGAAAAAGATATCATGTTGATAATTTGGACGTTAATAATTCATGGATTAAATAATTCTTGAACTTGTTTTATTGAATTACTATGTCATTGTCATCATCCTCATGTTATATTATGTTATCTTTTGGCTTACGTGCATAGATGAACTTAGTATGATTATGACCGAGGATCATTCGGTATAATCATGACTTGATATAAATGATGTGACAAAAGTCCTCGAGTGGCTGTAATGCACGATGATGGATAGTTTTTGGTATGATTATGACCGGGGGTGATTCGGTATAGTAGTCACGACCATTGATAATTTGATGAAAATCCTTGACCGTGGTAATGCAGGGATGATTAAATGTGGTGGTTTATTTATTAAAATTTGAGTCTCAAATGATAAAAATTGATGAAAACCTTTTAAAACCTAAAAGATAGTAGACTTTATTCTCTACTTGACTCTTTTAATGGATTGCTTATTCCGCTGCAGTTAAACTGGTTGTCTATTGTATTTTATCAGTTTAACATTGTTGAAGGCTAATGATAATTTATTCTGCATTATCTTAGTCATAATATTTCTTACTGGGCTAGTTGAGCTCACCCTTTCTTTCACTGTTCTCTTCATGAAATGAGAACATAGCTGGGACGAGTCTGGGAACGAAGTAATGGTCCAGAGGATAGCATTAGTAGTCCTCACTATTCTGTGAAATAGTGTGATAATAGTTGTAATGAGGACTCCTTTTGAGTTTGTATAATATCTAGTAGACAATATTTGTATTCAAACTCATAGTTTATGTCGTATTGTACACGACAGTTATATTAGTAAGTTGTATTTGAATTTATGTACCATGTAAGTGGCGACTCCAAGATGGGTGGACGTATACCTAATTTTGGGGCGTCACAACAGTATCGAGCTTAGGATATGATCCCGGCTAAGATGTGAGAATAGAACTAGGAGGGGAGAGACGGGAAATTCCTTCGCTAGTATGACCTACCTAAATTTATTTGGTATTTAATTTAGGATAATATGTTGCATGTCGTAATATATAGGGATAATTTGTTACATGTCAATTAACCCTTGTTTTGTGGCGATGAAAATGTTTGAGAATGGCATCCTGAAAATCTTTGAAATAAGCAATGAAGCACATGAGAGTGTTGACAAATTCAAACAAAAGGTAACGACCAACAACACGATGGATAATAATCATATTGGTGGGAAGAAAGAGGAAGAATCGAACAATGATAACCATCGTTGGGGAAATTATCATGTCAAGAATGGTAACCATTTCGTGAGTGGAAGAAAAAACAAATCATGGCGAAGATAATAAGAATGGACATTTCAAGAAGAGAGGGTTCAACAATGACGTGAAGACGCGTGATTTAGATTTAAAAAAGGACTCGATTTTCAAAGGAAGAAGAACGACCAAATCAGTATGTTTCAAATGCGTTGACGAGAGGGACACATCCGTCTGGTATCCATAACGCCAAAATAATGAAAGAATGGAATCCAAAGCGATGTTTTAATTGCGGAAGAGAAGGTCACTTAGCTCGATTTTGTCGTATGGTGAAGTCAAGTCAAAGTTGAGATAGTGATGTGAAGAAAAGGATGTCCCGAAGATAAATTCAACCAGGCACCAAAGTTTAAGAGAAGCGATAGTTTTTTTTTTCTCGTGACGAGGAAACCGAATAAAATTATCACGGGTAAGTTAATCATAAGCTCTTGCGAAGTCTATATCATATTCGATACCTAAGTTCTACCTATTATTTTATCTCTCTTGCTTGCGTTCAACGTTTAAATTTGACTCAGGAGAAATTAGACTTTGATTTATCTATTGAAACTTCGTTGGGAGAAACCTTCGTTACCTCCATTATTTATTAATCTTGTTGTTTCAAATAAACACTTTCACGTTACTCCGTCGATCTTATCTCTTTGAAAATACTTGCCTTTGAGGTAATTTTTGAAAAGCGATTGATTAACTACTCATTATTCTTTTTGTAAGGTTGTTAGCTTTCATATTCCTAACCAACTGTTATACTGAATTCAAAGTAACCAAATCCTAAAGTTAATCTTTGTTATATCAAGCCATAAGTAAAGAGCCCGATCCTTTCGTTGTTGACTTCCTTGTGTGGAATGCAAAGCCGGACTTTTCTCGTAGGCGACGTCGTGATGAAGATGGCAAGTTGATAGGTATCATTGTGAGGTCTTATCCAGGTTAAGGGATAGAAGTCACGATTGGTATAATAATGTGACGTACTATCCAAGTCTTGGACGAGAATATGATTTTGAATGATATTTCTATCATTAATAAATTTCTTGGCGTATTCTTGAAGACTTCTAGCCTACCCTAGAAGCGTGAAATCAAATTTTGTATTGACCCCAGTACAAAAACCCATTTCTTAAACCCTCAAATATTTCTTCAACTAAAATGAACAGTTTACGTGGTTTATGATGAAAGTCATAATAAAAGCATTGGAATAATGAAAATCATGGGTATTTGAAGTATTAGTAAGTTTTATGATGAGTTATGTTGGTTAGTATGTAAAAACATGAAAGTTTCTTAGAAATCACAAAGAGTTGAAAATCAGATTTTGGTGAAAAACGTAACATGAAATTCAATTGACCATATCTCCTATTATATTTTGAATTTTTGAGTGTGGTCAAGTCCTAGAGTTAGATCTATGAGTTACCTAACTAATCCAAGTGGAATTACTGGAAAAGGTGTTGTAGATTTTTGTGTGGACTGATTTTAGCAAAGGAGGCCAAAGCTGTAAATTTCGAAAATGCTACTGCCCAGAAACTTTAAGGGACTGTTTCGGCC
Source organism: Panax quinquefolius (assembly GCA_020205615.1). NCBI lineage: Eukaryota > Viridiplantae > Streptophyta > Magnoliopsida > Apiales > Araliaceae > Panax > Panax quinquefolius. Next base: position 61,700,446 of record CM035161.1, read on the forward strand.
ACTTAAATTATGAGAAAAATTCTGGCCTTTTGGGACATGAAGGTATATGGTATAAAGTACCTCCTGTCCAAAAATGAGCTCATTCTGACTTAAAATGAGCAAGTTATGACTATTTCAATATTTAGGTTTTTCCGACGAAAAATGCTATAACCGGAGTTCTATAACTCCGATGACCATGAAATTTAAACTAGAAGCTCACGTTAACATGTGTAAGATCCTGCCAAGATTTGGGAATTTTTGGAGTTAAACTTGAGGTAGCTAATTTCTTAAGGAATTAATTAGAAATTGATTTTTGAAAAATAGTAAATGAATTTTAAAAATTCGAGAAAATATATTTTCATTATGGGACTATATTATGCTAAATCCCAGAAAAGAAATATTTTTGGGACTGATTTGGTATTTTTCATGAAAATAGTTTAATTCTGAACATATGAGTTAAATATGTTATGTGAAGTAACAAAAGTTGAAAATAGGATTTTATGGCTAGAGAATCTATATAGAGTATATGCATATTTTTGGATGAGGATTTGATAATTGGTGATGATATTTTATGAGTATGACATTTTGAATGATTAAATGCATTATATGGTAAAGCGTAAACAATTAAGATAAATTGTTTATAAATTTAAGAAGTGATTAAAATATTGTTATAATATTAATGATATTAGATTATGAGATTATTAAGTGATTGACTTGAATCTGGATAAATTATATTATAAATGTTTAATATTTATCCTTTATCTCATTTGATTGATTCTTTATATCATTATCCTCATGCTTATATTATGTTGAAAGTCATCATGGATTATTGTAGTGGATTGATGGACTTGGTATGAACACAATTCTTCTAGTAGTGCATGGATAATCATAGTGAGAATGACTTGGTACAATTATCTTTGGCCGTAGTGCATGGATAATTTTGTGGTCGTGATAATAATGATTATAACCAGTAATTGAATACACAATTATCTTTAGTAGTAGTGCATGAAATATAATTTGGATTATCTTTCAATGAGTGATACTAATGAATATGACGAATATCCTTGGTAAAATAATCATGCAATGGATAATATCATGGTGGTGTATGATAATTCGTGGTCGTGGATCTTATTAAGCTGCGTCTCAAAGCATTATTGGTTTTCTGGTTGTATATCTTTAGCTTTGTAGTGCAAAGATGAATTGTTAATGAATAGCTTTGGCGATTTCAAAGATGAATTTAATATTTTTAAACGATAAAGGTATTCAAGGTATCCTCATCTCTTTATCATACCAGTCGTACCCTAATTTCGAGGGCTTAAATTCCATAAGGAGGAGATTGTGAGACCCAGATTTTATCAATAAAGATTTAAATTTTGTGTCAAAATAATTTTTTAATATTATGGTGTGAATTTAAGATAATATTATAGTTGTGGGTAGTATTTATAAATTTTGCAAAGTATGCAAGTGGTTATATTATATTCGATTGGTGGGAGAATATTGGTTTAGCGAGGGAATATTCGCATACAACTGGCTCAATCATTGGTGGACCCTAATGCGTAATTATTGTCGAATCGAGAAAACGACAAAAATATTTTATTGAAATAATTGGCGGAAGTTTTACCGTTGGTTACTCTTGAACTACTCTTAGTAGTAAAAATACGATGTCGTGTGGTTGCATAGTAGCACTGCGGTATTGATTATTGATGCTTATGTGAGAAGTCACTCGGTTTGATTCCATTATTGTCGATTAATAATATGAATTATTATAGCGATAATGACGTTTTTGTTTTATTCGTATTATTAACGTAATAAAAGCGAAACATCTTTATATAAAATAGAATACTTTATTAAAGTTATTCTATAAATAGAATATATTATATTTTATTATGCATAGTGTTGCATAGTGTTTGCATAGTGTTTTGCATAGTATTGCATAGTGTTTGCATAGTAAAATGTTTTATATAAATAGAATATATTATATTTTATTTAAAAGATTTTTCTTTAAATATGACCGTCGATTAAAGTAAATCAATCTGGACCGTTCATGGATTAGTTACTATGCATTCCATTTTCCTATAAATAGAAGCTCATTCCTTCATTATTTTCTTACTTAATTCATTGAAACTCTAGAGAGAGAAATTATAGAGAGAAGCTATAGAGAGAAAATTATAGAAAGAAGAAGAGTATTCGCTACTTCACTACTTCTATATTAGGTTCTTTTTACGGTGAGTGGGTGTTATTCTTTCTTCTTGAAGAGAACTTACATTATTCCATTCATTATTATTACTGTTGGAATAACTTTTGTAAAAGTGGCATACCCTATACATAACTTTTGTATCTGTGGCATACCCTATACTTGGTGAAATCCTTATGTTATTCCATTGCTTATTATACATTGGAATAACTTTGATATCTGTGGTTTACCCTATACTTGGTGACATTCTTCTATTATTACATTGGAACATCACATGCGTGTGTTTTACACAGGACACGGTTCCGCTTTTTATTATTACATTGGAACATCACATGCATGTGTGTTTTACAGGACCGGTTAAAATCTTTATCATTCTCATTGGAATATCCTATCTATGTGTTTTTACCGGATCCAGTTCCATCTTTATTATTACTGTTGGAACATCCCGCTTGTGTGAATTTCACCGACTGGTTCCGTTATTATTATTATTTCATTGGAATAACTTTTGTCATCTGAAGTACCGCATGCATGGTGATTTCTTTTGTTATTCCATTCTTTATTATACCCAATTGGTTAAAACTTTGACTTCTATACTCCATGAAATTAGTAGAATATCCTTGATATTTGCGTTTCATCCAAAGATATCTTTTCATGGAAATATTCTTCCGATCATTCTTGAATTTTACTCTACTGAAACAAAGATCATGTTGATAATTTGGACGTTAATAATTCATGGATTAAATAATTCTTGAACTTGTTTTATTGAATTACTATGTCATTGTCATCATCCCTCATGTTATATTACGTTATCTTTGGCTTACGTGCATAGATGAACTTAGTATGATTATGACCGAGGATCATTCGGTATAATCATGACTTGATATAAATGATGTGACAAAAGTCCTCGATTGGCATGTAATGCGATGATGGATAGTTTTGGTATGATTATGACCGGGGTGATTCGGTATAGTCATGACCATTGATAATTTGATGAAAATCCTTGGCCAGAGTGGTGCGAGGATGATTAAATGTGGTGGTTTATTTATTGTTTGAGTCTCGTGATAAAAATTGATGAAAACCTTTTAAAACCTAAAAGATAGTAGACTTTATTCTCTACTTGACTCTTTTAATGGATTGCTTATTCAGCTGCAGTTAAACTGGTTGTCTATTGTATTTTATCAGTTTAACACTGTTGAAGGCTAATGATAATTTATTCTGCATTATCTTAGTCATAATATTTCTTACTGGGCTAGTTGAGCTCACCCTTTCTTTCACTGTTCTCTTCAGGAAATGAGAACATAATTTGAGGACGAGTCTGGGAACAAAGTAATGGTCCGAGAGGATAGCATTAGTAGTCCTCACTATTACGTGAAATAGTGTGATAATAGTTGTAATGAGGACTCCTTTTGAGTTTGTATAATATCTAGTAGACAATATTTGTATTCAAACTCATAGTTTATGTCGTATTATATACACGCTTACGTTTATATTAGTAAGTTGTATTTAAATTTATGTACCATGTAAGTGGCGACTCAAGATGGGTGACGTATAGAGTAATTTTGGGGGCGAAATATCTAAGGAGGATCTTGAGGGCACTGCTGAATTGAGACTTGTCCTAAAGATTCGATTCATGTTAAATCATGGATGGGGAGTTGAGTCAAGATTTAGTCTTGCAGTCACTCCCAGACACCTTCTCACAATTTGTTGTGAATTTTCACATGAATAAGTTGGATGTCAGCTTGCCTGAATTACTTTAGATGTTGAAAACTGCTTAAGGTCACTTCCCATCCAAGAAGAACCATGTCTTCATGGTGGATGATTCTTCCAAGAAAAGGAAGAGGCCCAAGGTATCTTACGAAAGAAGAAATCCAAGAAGGCTAAGGGAAAGGCGAAAGTGAAGGATCAAAAGAAACTGATCCGACTAGCAAAGGAATTTGCTTCCATTGCAATAAGTAGGGTCCTTTGGAAGAGGAAGCTGCAAGGATTATCTCGAACAAAAAAGCGGAAGAAGCTTGAGAAGCTTGAATCCTAATCAAGGTTTGTTTATGATTGAAATTAATTTTTCTAAAAGTCAATCTTCTACTTGGGTATTGGATACTGGGATGTGGTTCTCATATATGTAATAATATGGGGACCGGTCGAAGTAGAAAGTCGAAAGCAAGGATGAGGTCGTCTACGAGTGGGAAATGGAGCAAAGGTTCTTTGCATTAATTGTGAGGACTTATTGTTTAGCACCGCCTACAGGCAAGTTCATTAATTTAAATAATTGTTATTTTGTTCCAAATATCATTAGAAACATTATTTCTATCTCTGTATTGGATATGGATGGTTTTAATATTATAATAAAGAACAACAGTTGTTCTATTTATAATGATAATGTTTTATATGGTGTTGGTAATTTGCGAAATGGACTTTATATACTTAACTTGCATGAAAATATATTTCAAATTGAACAAACTAAGAAAAGGAAAAGAGATGATGTTAATTATACCTTCATGTGGCACTGTAGACTCGGTCATATTAATGAAACAAGATTATCCAAGTTGCATAAAGATGGGCTCCTAGAGCTATCTCGATTATGAATCATATCCAACTGTGAATCTTGTCTCATGGGTAAAATGACTAAATCTCCTTTTAGTGGAAAAGGAGAAAGAGTTACTGAGTTGTTAGCGTTGGTACACACAGATGTATGTGGACCCTATGACAACAACCGCATACGAGGAGGGTATTCTTATTTTATTACATTCACCGGCGACCACTCAAGATTTGGATATGTGTATTTAATGAAATACAAATCTGAATCATTTGAAAAGTTCAAAGAGTTTGAAGTGAAGTTGAGAAGCAAACTGGTAAGAGTATTAAGATTCTTGATCCGATCGAGGAGGAGAATACTTAAGTGGTGAGTTTCTCAATTGTCTCAAAGAAAATGGTATAATCTCACAATGGACTCCACCGGGACGCCACGGATGAATGGTGTATCTCGAAAGGAGAAATCGAACATTGTTGGACATGGTTCGATCTATGATAAGCTTTACCGACCTTCCGGTTTCATACGGGGATATGCCCTAGAATCAATTTGCATACCTACTTAACAAGGTACCTACAAAATCCGTCCCCAAGACCCCATATGAGTTATGGATGGGGAGGAAACCAAATCTTAAGCATGTTAAGACTTGGGGTTGTCCAACTTATGTCAAAAAGTTTGAAAACGATAAGTCTGCAGACTAGATCTCGACAAATGTAGATTTGTGGGATACCCTAAAGAAACATCGGGTATTATTTCTATCATCCAACCTGATCAAAAGGTGTTTGTTATGAAACATGTTGCCTTCTTGGAAAAGGAGTTTATCCTTGAAGGGGTCGGTGGGAGTAAGATATATCTTGAAGAGGTTCAAGAACCACAAAATACTACTGAGATCAAAGTGAGGTACCTAACCAAGTAGAGAGATTCTTACATGCACACCCTATTCAGTAAATCGGAAGAGTACCAAAGATACCAGACGGTATGGACTTGTCATAGAAGATGACAATGAGGTACGCATCATAGATGATGATGATGATCCATTGAATTACTGAGCAAAGCTATGAGTAGTAAAGACTCGGAGAAGTGGCAAGAAGCCATGAAATCCGAGATGGACTCCATGTATGAGAACCAAGTATGGACTTTGGTCTCACCACCAAGGCATTAAGCCTATTGGGTGTAAATTGGTCTTTAAAAGAAAGATCTGAGCAGACGGCAAGGTAGAGACCTATAAGGCCCATTTGGTTGCAAAAGGTTTCAAACAAAGACAAGGAGTTAACTATGATGAAACCTTCTCACCAAAGAGTAATGCTCAAGTCCATTCGGATTTTTCTTGCGATTCGCGACTTACCATGACTACGTAAATCTGGCGGATGGACGTGAAAGCGGCCTTCCTCAATGGGAAACTTGAGGAGGATGTGTATATGACACAACCGGAGGATTTGTTTCAAAGGTTGGAACAAATCAAGTCTCGTAAGCTACAACGATCCATTTATGGATTAAAGCAAGCTTCTCGTAGGTGGAACATCCGTTTTGATGAGACAATCAAAGAGTTTGATTTTATCAAAATGAGGATGAACCATGTGTGTACAAGAAGGTTAGTGGGAGCTACTGTTTCATTCCTTGTATTATATGTTGATGATATATTACCGATAGGGAATGATATTCTATGTCGCAATCAATTAAAATCGGTTATCTAAACACTTCTCCATGAAGGACTTGGGAGAAGCATCCTATATTTTGGGGATAAAGATCTATAGAGATAGATCTAAAAGGATGCTTGGCTTGTCCCAAGGAACGTACATTGACTCGATGCTAAAGAGGTTTAGCATGGAAGATTCCAAAAGAGGCCTCATGCCGATGAGCCATGGAATACATCTCTCCAAGAAACAAGCCCCAAAGACACGAGGAGAAAGCCGTATGAGTAAGATTCCTTATGCTTGAAATAGGATCTATCATGTATACGGTATGATATGTACTAGACCAGATGTCGCTCATGCACTTAGTGTAACAAGCAGATATCAGTCGAATCCAGGAGAAGAACACTGGAAGGCAGTGAAAAATATCCTAAAGTACTTAAGAAGAACTAAGGATGTATTTCTTTCTACGGTGGTCCGAATTAAAACTAGAGGGCTTCATGACTCAAGTTTTCAAAGCAGACCAAGATGATGAGAAATGCGTTTGAGGTATGTGTTTACCTTAAGCGGTGGCGCAGTGAGTTGGAAAAGTTCAAGCAATGAAACGATTGTTGATTGATGTGAGAGGCAGAGTACATAGGCATGCAAGTGAAGCTGCAAAGGAAGGAAGCATTTGGATGAAAAAGTTCATTACCAAACTTGGTGTGGTTCCTAGCATTAAAGGACCCGGTGCCTTTATTACGTGACAACCTTTCGAGTGCATTTGCAAGCTAAGGAACCTGAGTCTCATCGAAATCCAAACACGTGTTGCGGCGATTTCATTTGATCGGAGAGATCATTGAAAAGAGAGAGCGTCACCGGAGCATGTGGAATCTCAAGACAATATTGCGAGATCCATTTACTAAAGCGTTAACACAACAAAGCAGTTTAAATCGTCACTTAGAGAAGATGGGTATGAGATACCATGGCGATTGGCTTTAGTGCAAGTGGGAGATTGAAAGTATTATGCATACAAGCTGATCATGTATGATGATAAAGCATATCTTGTGTAATCAATCTTATTTATTTATTAATAAAAGAATTATTTATTAAAGGCATTTATTATCTACATGGTCTTTGTTTTAATAATATGTGATAAACCCATAGTTTTAAGCAATGCTTTTAGAATCATGATGAGATCATGCTAATTGAGATCTAAATTCTTAGATAGCTTAAAACTAAAATGTTCCCAATCAATGGATTAATAAAAAGGGGATTAATGAATCCGGATAGATTGGTACGAACGTTGTTTGCTCATTGGATGAGGATGATTGATCTCATGATCATTTGTGTGGAGACACTAAAGCAAGTATGTAGGTGCTTATTAGAGATTAAGTTCACTGAACGTGACTCGCTAAGGAATACCTAATGGAGTTTTACTTACCTGTCAATAGGAATTCCTGTAGTGATAGTAGTACAAATGATCCTTAGACTTGAGATCATCATAGTATCTTATATATAATGAATTACACTTTGACTTATTCCTTAAGACTCTTAGAGTATATCAAAGGGTATGCTTGGGTGTAATAAGTTATATATGAAGATAATGAATGATCAATAAAGAATCTACCACTTCTAGTAAAAAAGGAGAAATGTCCTATGTGATTCGATAAATGACAACCCGTGAATCCTTGGTTAAGGTGGAATGAAATTAGAAAGTAGTTTCTAATTTGCATTCATTAGGAGTTGTTCATTTAGGAATCGAAATACATATAATTAAATAAAATAAGACTTGTGACAAAATTTCATGTCTTATATTTAATTGGGACATTGTATGGTGGAAGGATTGAATTATGCGGTAACTATTTACTCAAAGGTTATTTTATGATTGATGTTGAAATCTATATATCCGGAAAAGTCGTTGATCGCTAGGAGGCTTATCCTATTGTAGAATAAATATTATTTATTTAAATAAATTATTTGTTTAATTTATTTATTTAAATGAGATTAAATTGTTCTAATTGATTTATTCACAACCTAGGTTTAATATGGAGAACCCAAAAGGGTCACACCATAAAAGGAAGAATAATTATTTAAGAAGTTAATGGCATAATTTTAATAATATGTTAAGTATATTTAATTTAATCTATGGTGATAGAATAAATTAAATAGCTTAATATTTATTATTTAATATTTTAGAAATATTAAATATAAATTAATAAGAGGATTCTTATTAATATTATTACAATTATTATTATTTTAATTTCTAAAAGGTTTAGGAATTAATTTAATATAAGTACTCTCATTTATTCCTAATTGGATTAGGAAAGAAAATTAGTTAAAGGAGTTTAATTAATTACCCCTAATAGGATTAGGGAGCCCATTTAATTAAAAGAGTTTAATTAAATGAATAATACCTTATTTTAATTAAAATAGGGTTACATGATATCTTTATTAGAGGAGTCTAATATCAGATATCTAATATATACGTAATTCCTAGAGTTGGAGAGTACGCCTCCTTTTTCTATACAGATAGGAAAAACTAGGGTGTGAGCCAATACCCCTTCTTCTTGAAAATTGTTCTTCTTTGGTGGATCACCTCTAGAGGCCATACACTTGGGTGGCTTACATTGATCAAAGGAAGGAATCTACCCGGAGATTCAAGGAGATCGCGGAAAAGTAGGAGGTGAACTCGTACCTGAGGAAGCTCGTTTCTACAAGGGTATGATTTCATAATTTCTTATTCTTCGTTTAATTAATAATATGCATAAAGGATGATCTGGGTAATTGGTTTGTGAAAAAATTTTAAAATCTGATTTTATTTCGCTTTCTCTAATTTTTCAATTTGATTGCTACTTTGATTTTCACAAAACCTAACAGGTATGTCATCATCAGTGAAGGATATCACATTGTTGTTGAAAATGTGATCAACCAAATGTTGAAATTTTTCCACGTCCACTGATTTTGGCAAATAGGCTTCTTCTAAAACCTTGATAAGATCTTAGATGATCCTCGGAAGAAAACCAAGTCTAGTATTGAAATCTGGTGTGGAGCTTCTCGCAAGCTTAAAACCGCTTTGGCTTCATTATGGCCCATAGTGCGGAGGAATTTTTTAATCTTCTCCATGGGCAACTCCCCCTTTGCTTCACAAGTAGGTTTAATAACCCGTTGAGGAAGATTTAGTGGATTTTCCTTTGACATTGTAGTAGTAGTAGTAGTAGTATGAGACGTGGATCCTTCAGCTTCTCCATAATTCCATGGAACTTTGTGTAAGCTGACAAACAGGATGTTGTGGTCTGAAAGGTAAAGGAATTGGCTCTGGTGCGGCCACTTTCAAAGGATTGTCAGCTCCTTTGAGTTGAATTGGTTGTGTGGGAAATACTTTGACCGTCTCATCATCCACCGGATATAAGCGCTCATCGATCCCTTCCATTTGGTAGGACATGCATTCCCACCCTTGAGCCGCATGCGTAGTGTAATCATACATTATTGCGCAGGACACCGCTATCGATAAGATTACGAATGAGATGGCGAGTGCTTGAAGATTCTTCGTCTTTGTGGACCGCTAGAATGTGAATGATATTGACACATTTCATCAAGATTGAACCATACGAAGCGGGATTGATGGGAGGGAGAAGGAAGGTAATTCTTCCTTCGTAGATCAATATCTGTAGTATCTCCTCCATGGATTTGCCAAAATAGGTGAATTCCCTCTGATTGGCAAAATCTCGACGGGCTTTAGCATTTGTTCGCTTCACAACCTTATCCTCCATAGCTTCGCTTTTTGAAGGTTGTGAGGAGGCATTCATAACAAAAGGAAGGAGATAGGCATGCTCATGCCTGATTAATTGGCGTGTGACTTGATGCTAGTGGGTCACCATTTCTGCCAATTGTTCAATTTGTTTGCAAAGAGCTTTCATTTTTCGTTCCATGGTAAACTGGAACTTTGTATAATTCCATTTGTCAACACCATCTTTGATAGGTTGGGATGATTCGCCATTAGAATTGGAACCTTGTGCAGTGCTCCAACTGATCATGTTGACCTCTTCTTCTTTGTGTTGAGGAAGAGGGTTATCTTGCACATGAGGTTGATCTGGTTTAGTGACCACGATCTCGCTGTTGTCTATTAGATCTTGAATCTTATGTTTCAAGGCCCAACAATCTTGAGTATCATGTCCAGTGCTTACGGCATGATATACACACCGAAAGTAGCATTAAAACCCCTCCCATTATGGTGAGCTGGTGGAAGAAGATGTGTAATTTTCTTCTGAGCAGTCAGAAGAGCAAGAATATACTCGAGCGAGTCCCCTAAGGGTGTGAACATTCGAGGTCGCTTTACTTCTCCACTTTTAGGCAATGGAGGGTTTGAAGATTGTACTGGAAAAGGGGAGTAGTTTCTCCTCTACATAGGCATGCTTGGATTACCTTTTTGTCCTTGTAGTATCAAGGAAACATCCTCCTCTTTCTTTTTATTGACCCTTCGAGGGTTGTTTCCATAAGATCCGGACTGGATGTGCTCAGCAACAGCTTTAAGAGCGGCTAGGTCTTGAATTTTACCGGACTTCACTCCCATCTCAGCCATCTCGCCGTGTTTGATCATTTCAGAAAATGGTTTGCCATTACCAGCTAGAACTCTTTCATAGAAAGGAGCTTCCTATACATCTATGAAGGTCATGAATATTTCGATTACATCATGGAAGGAATAACTTGAGCGAAGGCGAAGGCTCCACCTTTGAGCATACTCTCTAAATGACTCATTAGACTGTTTCTTGACCTTGGTAATTTGGTATAGGTCAGGAGCCATCTGAGATTGAAAACTATATTGAGTGAGGAAGGCGTGAGCTAACTCTTCCCAGCTATGGACCTTAGAGTTGTCTAATCTGGTATACCATGAACGGGATCTTCCCAGCCATCGGGATTTTTGAGTGTCCCTTTTCGTTACTTGCTCTTTGGTGTTCTCATGTTAATGTGAGATTTGTTTGAAAAAACAAGTGAAAAAGGTCTGATATGTATAATGTCGACGATTTGACTTTAAGAGTCGCCAGTTGGTGTATTAATCTTGGTTGCACTAACGTAGAACCAAAAAGGTTTGCACATTGACCCAAAGTGTTTTGACCTTCGCTAGGCGGGTCTGTGAAACCAAGAGATTCATTTTGGGTCGGGGGCTTGATTATGCGGAGGGAAAGTGTTAGGCACCCCCCGACATCCGTGTTACCACGGTGACCGCCACTTTTCAAAGAAATTGTTATATGAATGTGTGTGTTTGTGTGTGTGTGGATCAATGTGTAGTTATTTGAAAGTAGTGTGAGACCTCGTTCGCACCTACATACACAAGGTTTGAATTTTATAGAAAAATTTAGTTTTAACCAAGATATAGCAATGACGTTTTGTAAAAGTGGTTTTTTTAAACCCTGTGCTCAATAGGAATTGAGACCTTTTCATACTTCCTTTTTATTATTAAATGTTCGGCTTGTTTGCTTTTATTTTCGAGATGCGAAGCATTCTCGAGAAAAAAATATCTACTTGATCTTGAGCTCCTCATGGGCATGTGACCATCCAAGGAAATTCGAGACATTGAAAAAATAATATCTGTCGCCATACATATTTGAAAAATGTCCATCATGGGAACCGAATCTAGATTCAGTAAATTGAACCTGTGATCACATGATTCCTAGGCTTACATGATACTGCAATTTATATAGAAAGCAGTAAGCAGGTATATATATTTAAAATATATATATATATATATATATATATATAAACATGATCAACCACCACGAAGTAAACTCTAGGCGGGACAAAATTTAAATAAAGCTATAAAAGTGATCAACTGCCACGAAGTAAACTCCAGGCAGGACGGAATGTAAATAAAGCTATAAAAGGCCACGAAGTGAACTTCAGGCCTGACAGAAATGTAAATATATATATATATAAAGAAATTAAACGCTCCAGACCGAAGTCTAGGCTCAATCGAGGCATAACTCGATAATGTTAGTCCGTATATGAAATATATATACATATATAAGTATATATATAGACAGAAATGAAAACCACAGACCGAAGTCCGGGCAAACACACTCACATGACTCTCAACGTGTACAACAGTGTATGCTAATATGAGAAGAAGGCTTTATAGAATATAAGAAGGCTTACAAAATCGCCAAAGTAGACTTCTATGACTTTAAATGGATAAACACTCAGCTCCCGCCAGATAAAAGACAGCTATATGTGAGCTAACTAGTGTTTAGAAGTGAGAAAACACTCAAAAGATGTGTGTGCAGAGTAAAATGGGTAGGGATTCCTCGCCTTTTTCCCTCCCTCTTCTCCTCAAATGGCTGACCCCAAGGCTTGTATATATAGATGGATGGCCGCAAGTACACCTGCGGTAGCCGCAGTTGTACCTGCGGCTGGTCGTGATGCATCTGAGTCTTGCGGGTCCCGTCATCTCGTAGTACGTGCACTTATGCACTATAATGTCCGCTCAAACTTGCAAAACTTCAATCTGAGTATCCGAATGAGGTATATCTGACCTTCTTCGGACTGCTTGTGTCGAAAGTTACGCAATGACATGGATTAGAGGTTTTACGAAGTCAGGAAGAGGGGTCTATGCCCATGGTCTTCAAGCTTCAAATTCTATCCAAAGTACTGTCACACGTAATAGTCACTCGGGATTGTCAATCCTCGACTCTTCTGGGACATTATTGGATGTATGTATGTATGAAGTGTTGAGACAACGTGCCATTGTCGAAGGAACAAGATGACGTTTGACTCCTTGTCGGGGTTATCGCCGGTTTGAGTTGAAAGTAGACATTGCTCAGGGTTACATCTGAGTTTGGACTGCTGCTTGTTTGTATGTCTCACTATTATCTGTGGATGTTCCTGTCTGCCCGTTGTTATCTTTGGGTCTGACGTGTGTGTGCCTCGATAGGATGTCTGTGGTTGAAGCTGATTGCATATGTTTGAAATAAGCATTTCTGGGGTTATCGTCGGAACTGCAATGGCATCTCTTGGGGCTATCACCAAGGATGGGGTTGCTACTCCCAGTGTTGTCTCTGGGACTGGAACTGAGTGTCGCGGTGTTATCGCCGACGATGTAATCCTCTCGGTGTTATTCTTGGGTCTTTTTGATCTGCATATCTCGGGGTTATCTCCGAGATTGGAAATGACATTCCCGGTGTGTGTTCCGGGTTTGAGATGATGTTCCCGGTTTGTGTTCTGGGTTGTAGCTGAACTTTTGGTAGTATCCAGAATGGATGTAAGCTGTCTTTCAGGGTTATCTCCAAAAGACGAATCTACCCTCTTGCAATGTTAGTAATAGGAGCGCAGAAAATTTCGAGTGTCTACAAAGAGTATTACCAGAATATGTTCTATACGTTCTTCGTTGCTGAAACTCTGTTCTTAATGCAATCAATATCAATCAAGGTGAAAAACACTTTTGTAGCTTGTATGCATTTGATATACTGTCTATGTTTTTCGTGATTGAATATGTTAAAGAGTTTCGTTTATATAAACCACTCCAGAATATTTCTGTTGCAAAGATTTGATGCGGTAATATGCACGTTTAGAAACACTTAGCACAAATCTTGCAGTCTATGTTAATCATGATATACTCAGCTCGATTTCCATTTCCATTTTCTGAGATATCACGCTATCAATAATTTAAGGCTAATTGATTTCTATGGGAGTTTAGGCTTGTTGCAGATTTCTATTGTCCCAATTTCTAAAAAGCCGGAAGTTAACACTTTATATTACCATAAACATTTGCAGGCAGGTTTCCATACATTGGTCCGTTAGAATCAATCACTAAATTTTCTCAAGTCATGAGGCAAGATTATGGCACATGATTCCTGCTATGAATGTATAACATATGGTAATTTATTCAATCAACTAGTTACCTTAATTAATTGCCTAGAGTTAAGATCCTTGATTTATGACGCATAATTTGTGCAGCATGATTTATGAAGCATGATCTATGATGTCATGTTTTCTGCTTATCATACAATATCTGATGGCCGGTGTCCATATACCTTACCATATATTGGACCGTTGGAGACACCAAATTAAATTTCTTGAGTCGTGGGATAATATTATGATGCATAACTTATGGTAATTTATTTACCCATATCTTGCTCTAACGTGTGTGTCTATTCAACAAGATTTGAATCCTTATGTTGAGCGAATTTGGCCATGCATATTATGAGCTAGTTAATTAACATGTAACATCAAATATGAATGCAAGTATATATATGCAATGCACATGTCCTAGAGCCTTATTTTGGAAAGTGATAAATGCTAAGATCTTACATATATCCCTAGGAATCAAATTAGCTTTTCTTTCTTCAAAAACATCTTGACTTTGGACCTTCTTCCTTGATGTTCCTAAAATGTTATATAACATGGTTAGTGAACAAATATGGTCATCATCAAAACATGGAGTGTGACATAAGTCAACATTCTCCCCCTTTTTTATGATGACAACAAAATAATTATGGCTCCCCCTAAAACCATGCATTTCAAGAGAGTTACAACTCCCCCTCAATTCATGCATACTATTGAATATATGCAGTGTTTGAGTAACCCTGCTCTTTGCAATTTATGAAAAGTTAAAAGTAACCCTGCATTTTCTGGTTAGTCCACAACATGTTAAAGCAAAAATTATAGGAAACTATTAAACCATCATCCATTAACAAATTTATACCATAGTCTTAACAACACAAGTTATCATGCATGAAAATTTTAAAAAATTATCTTTGGAAGCAAGGAAAGTAGGCATAATTCTTCTCCCCCTTTGGTATCTATCAAAAAGGTGTGTCCAGAAGGCCAAAAGGGGCAGGGCGTCTAATCATCCTCCTCCTCAAGATTAACATGATTGGCTTCGCGGGCGGTGAAATAGGGCCGGTGAAGCCTACGGTGTTCGATCTCTTCCAAGGACATGGTGTTGGTAAATCTGGGAGGACGAGCAATGAAGGTAGGAGGTGGTAATGGCAGGTCCAGAAAGTTTCCTTGATATTCGGCCATCCAATTGCATTGGGGCCATTCAGGTATGCATGCTTGGACTTGGTCTGATTGCAGCTCCTCACTAAGGTCATTCATGCGGCGCTCGGTAAAACATCCAAGAGTCCCAATTTGATTGCTGATGAACTTAAGCTCAGTGCTCAATTGACAGGCATTGTGGTTCATCTTTCGTTGCAGGGCTTCTACCATCGCTCGAGTATGCAACTCGAATCCAGCTTGAAGGTCAATGAACTCATCTTCCACATTGTGAAAAATAGAATTAAGATCATCGCGACGAATGGGGAGTTTGCCTTTTTCAAGTAAGGAGATATGAAGTTAGATATCTTTGACATCAGAAGTGATTGTGGCTTGATTGGTTGTAATGGTATGAAGGAGATTGAGAATTTCATGGGAGGGAGGCAGTGAGGTACGAGGTATGGGTTTTGGAGTTTCTGGTACCAATCGTATGAACTTTCCTTTAAGCAGTGTGATATGAGCCCCTTTGAGATAGTTAGAATCGATGGAATTAGTTAATATGATGGAGCCCTCATTGTCAAGAGGAATTTGGAAGTGAGTAAACAATTTGGTGAGGAAGCAGATGTAAGGCAGACACTTTTTGGAATGTTTGACACAGTGAACCATGTGTTTGAGCATCATGAGTGAAAAATTGAATGGTTGGCCTGTCATTATTAAGGCTACCAAGACCAAATCGTGGTACGTGAAATCAGCTCCACCATCGAGACGAGGGAGGAGATTGTACCGTAACAATTTGTGAAGGACTATTGCAAGAGGAGATACTTTTGTTGTTTTAGGGAGGGTGATGGTGGACACTGTGGGATCATCTATGACAATGCGAAGCTGGACAAGAGGAGACAAAGGAGTAGAGATAGGCCCTTTAAGAGTGAAGGGGCAGTCGCCGGTGTATGGAATTGACAGTATACTCCCTAAATCCATAGCGGTGAAGAACAGAGATTTACCCTTAATAAACGAGGTGTAGCAATCGCCATTATTCTCAAGATTGGTATAAAACTGTTGAACTAATTTTGGGTAAGCTACCGAGGGAGGAGTACTTAAGGAAGACAGACCACATGACTCAAAGAGATGATGAAGGGGTTAGTTTTGGTAGTAAAACATGTCAATCGATTTTTCATAGACAAAGGATTTTTAATTGATAGAGGATTTAAACCGTAGTTCAAAATTATGGCCTCTATAAAAATCGTCTAGAACATCATGCAAGGAGACGGATAGAGGAGTTACCAGTATTGGAGGTGAGCCAGGTGAGGAGTCTTTGAGCTTGCGTCATTTGTGACCCGTCGATGTCCCGATTGGTGGAGGAGAAGGTAGGCTCGCTTTGGATTCGGCAGGGGATGATCCACCGGAGATGATAGTAACAGAGGATTGCTTTTTTTTCAATTTTTGAGTGGCCAGTGGTTGAGACGGTGGAGAAGGAGGTGAGACCTCGTCTTCCTATTCATCACGAAGTTGTTTGCCACGCCTAGTTCTCATTGTTGCAGAGTAGGGTTGAGTCGATTGAGATGGTGGAGAAGGGGGTGAGATATGCAGAGACTGGAGAGTCAGAGGTAAAAAGAAAGAGTGAAGGGCTTCTGTATTTATTTGTGGAGCACGTTATCGAGATATGGGAAGTGGTGAAGCCATTTTCGGGAAGGAAAGTCTGAGTAGATTTTAATTTGCGTAATTATGGTCTGAAGATATGCCAGTGATTTGTCTGTCTAATATCTTTAAAACATGCGGTTCATATCTATATTAGACACATCCCGAGTTCTCTCCTTAGAGTACTGAAGCGTTCTTCCCCTAGAGGTTTTGTAAATATATCTGCAAGTTGATGCTTAGTGGGAATGAATATTAATCTTATTAGTCCTTTGGACACATTGTCTCTAAGGAAGTGGTGTCGGACTTTAATATGTTTCGTGCGAGAGTGTAGAACTGGATTTTTAGATATGTTGATGGCGCTTGTATTATCACAGTATATAGGCACATTGTTACACATAACATCAAAATTGCACAGTGTTTGACGCATCCACAAGATTTGAGAGCAGCAACTTCCTGCTGCTAAATATTCTCCCTCGGTAGTGGATAGGGCAACTAAAGTTTGTTTCTTGCTATGCCATGAGACGAGACTTTGTCCCAAAAATGTACAAGCACCGCTTATGCTTTTTCTATCTATTTGACAGCCTACATAGTCGGCATCTGAATAACCCATTAGATCAAAATTGTCACATGTTGGGTAGAATAGTCCTAAATTTGTAGTACCACTCAAATATTTAAATATTATTTTAACAGCCTGTAAATGAGATTCTTTAGGTTTGGCCTGAAACCTAGCACATAGACACACACTGTACATTATATCAGGTCTAGATGCAGTTAAATATAGTAGGGACCCAATCATACCTCTGTATTTGTTACTTCTACATCTGTACCTTTTTCATCTGATGTGAGTTTTATTGATGTACTCATTGGTGTGGTCTTTGAATTTGAATTGTCAAAGACGAATCTCTTGAGTAGCTCTTTTGTATACTTGGTTTGATGAATGAATATACCTTCATGATTTTGTTTAATTTGAAGGCCCAGAAAGTAGTTGAGTTCTCCCATCAAGCTCATATCAAACTCCTTATGCATGCATTTGGAAAACCACTCACAAAGAAAATTATTAGTAGCACCAAATATTATATCGTCTACATATATTTGTACAATAATGATATCTTTACTTTGACGTTTAATAAACAGTGTGGAGTCGATTTTACCTCATATGAACCCATTTGATAGGAGTACTTACTTAATCTCTCGTACCAAGCCCTTAGGGCTTGTTTGAGTCCATAAAGTGCCTTCTTGAGTTTATATACGTAATGTGGGAACTTGTCATGCTCGAATCCATGTGGCTATTTTATGTAGACTTCTTCATTTATGTATCCGTTGAGAAAGGCGCTTTTGACGTCCATTTGGTGTAGCTTGAACTTTCTAAAACATGCAAACGCCAGTAATATACGAATGGATTCCAAACGAGCTATTGGGGCAAATGTCTCTTCATAGTCTATTCCTTCTTGCTGATTGTACCCTTGAGCTACTAGTCTAGCTTTGTTTCTTGTAATTGTTCTGTACTCGCCAAGCTTGTTTTTGAATACCCATTTAGTTCTAATAATGGACACATCTTTTGGGGGAGGATTAACTCCCACACTTGACATCTTTCAAATTGTTGTAGCTCCTCTTACATTGTTAGAAGCCAGTTTTCATCAAGTATGGCTTCTTTGGCATTTTTTGGTTCAATTTGGGATAGGAATGCTGAGAAAGCACACATATTTTGTGCTTTTCTTCTTGTAATAACTTTGTCATTTATGTTTCCAATGATGTTCTCAGGAGGATGGTTTTTGATGTATCTTGCTAATTTTGGAAGTTGAATATCATGTATCACTTCTTCAGTAGTTTTTGAATTGTGGTCTTGTTGTTCATTCATCTCAGCTTGCTAGATATGTTCCTGATTTTGTATTCATCTTGCTGGGTAGAGTCCTGGTCCTACTGTTCTTCTAATCCATCTTGCTGAAGTGGTTCCATGATCTTGTTGTTTTGCTTTATCCGGTAGGCTGGATTTGCAGCAGTCTCTAAATTTCTTGCATCTTATTCTTTTTCTTTTGGAATATCATGGTTAGATTCGTTAAATTTGATATGTATAGATTCTTCGATACACATCTTTTGCACATTGTAAATGCGATATGCTCTACTATTTTGTGAGTAGCCAATGAATATTCCTTCATATGATCTAGCATCAAACTTGCCCAGATTTCCATTAGTGTTAAGAATAAAGCATTTAGATCCAAACACTTTAAAATAGCTTATGTTAGGAAGACAATTATTTAATAATTCATATGGTGTTTTCAAAATGATTGGACGAATCAACACTCTATTGTACATATAACACATGCTGTGTTTCTGACTTCACCCCCAAAATTTCTTAGGGAGTTTACTTTCTTGAATTAGAGTTCTAGCTGTTTCTTGTAATGTTCAATTTTTCCTTTCTACCACTCCATTTTGTTGTGGGGTTCTAGGTGCTAAAAATTCATGAGTGATTCCTTTTTGATTACAGAATATAATAAAATCCTTTTGAAATTCAGTACCATGGTCACTTCTGATTTTTATAAGATTAAGACTATATTTAGTCTCCAAATTTTTAATCAGTTTTTCAAATTCTTTAAATGCCTCATCTTTTGTTCTAAGAAAGATTACCCATGTATATCTAGAGAAGTTATCGACTATCACAAAAGCATAGAATTTACCATTTAGACTAGCATGCCTTTTAGGTCCAAATAAATCAAGATGGAGCAATTGTAAGGGAGAAGAAGTTGATACCATATTTTTGGTTGTGAATGATGTTCTTACTTGTTTTCCAAGTTGACAAGGTTCGCATATACCTTTCTTCTCGAAATTCATTTTGGGTAATCCTCTTACTAAGTTCTTTGATGACAACTTCTTGATGAGGTCCATATGAACATGTCCCACCCTTCTATGCCATAGATTTGCTTCATCTTGAATAGTTGCGAGACATAATTCTTCCTCCTGTAGCTCAAAATCAAGAGTATATATATTCCATTCTCTTCGGGCAACTAAAGCAGCATTGTTAGTACCATGTGAAATTGTACATTTATCTTTTTCAAAATTTACTTGATGTCCATTTTCCATTAATTGACTAGCACTGATAAGATTGAATTCTAGACCGTTAACAAGATGGACATTGTTAATGTTAACCTTACCATTACCGATTTTACCTTTCCCGATTATTTTGCATGACCGATTATCACTGAATGTGACAGTTCCATGTTTCTTTTTGACATTTAGTTCCACGAACTTAGATTTGTCACCCGTCATGTGACGTGAACATCTGTTGTTAAGAATCCACTTTTGAGAAGGTACTTTGGCTTTGAAACATACCTGTATAAGAGAGATACAATTTATATTTTTGGTACCCATATCTTTTTGGGTCCACTTGTGTTAGTTGAAATCAAATCACTTTTCTTTACCTATACGGCTTTACACTTCAATTTTTCTTTCTTGAGCAATTTATCTCTAGATGTCCTTTAATGCCACAATTTTTGCAAATAGTAAAAGGCGTGCAATAATTTAATTTAAATGGTGATTTAGATTTGAGCATTTCAACTTCTTTTCTATATGTTAGGTTGTAACCTATGCCTTGTTTATATAACTGGGTCGTTATTTTCCTAGCATGACATTTAGATTTTCTTCCCCATGAACAAATTTAGCTAGAGAGGTTTTTAAGGACTCTATTTCTTTTTGTAGGTAGTTAGTTGGATGTGTTTTATTAATCGATTCATTACCAAATGCATCAATGCACACATCTCTCATTTTTATCTCATTTGTCAATTTTCAACTTCATTATTTAGCTGATTTACCTTGTTAAATAGTATTTTATTATAATTATCTAAATAATCATTCTTTGCTGCTAATGCCTTCTCCTCATTTGTGTGTGTTACTTTTTCTAATTATTTCTTTTCATCTATCAGTGCTTCCACTTCGCCCATTAGAGTGTTTACTAGATCTTTTAAGTACATATTTTTTTTTTAATTTTTCATTTTCTTGTTTCAAAGTAATAACATCAGAAAGAGGTACCTCACTGGATTCACCTTCAAGTCCCATGAAGCATATTTGAGCCAGTTCATCGTTTGCATCTATTTCCACTTCGGATTCTTCATCATCACTCCACGTTAGGAATGCTTAATGCTTTCTAAACTCCTTATTGCCTTGTTTTCCTTTGTTTTTGAGTTGGAAGCAATCCTTTTTAAAGTGACCTGGTCGTCCACACTCAAAATGGATTTCTTCAGTTGGCTTGGCTTTGTATTTGTTTATGTTGAGTGTATTTTTCCTTTGATTCTTTCTTTGAAGTAGTCCCTTAAGTCTTCTTGATATCATGGCTATTTCATCATCCGAGTTATTTTCGAGTTCTTCTTCAATTCCTGCATTTAGAGCTAGTACTTTCCTTCGAGGAACTTCTTCCTCATCATCGTATTTTTTTAATTGATGTTCATATTCTTCTAGTTCACCAAAGAGAGTTAATGTATCCATAGAAGAAATATTGACGGAATTTTGAAGAGTAGTAATTTTAGATGCAAACCTTTTGGGCATAGCCCGAAGTAGCTTACGATTGATTTTGCTTTGTGGAATTGATGTGTCGAGTAGTTTCAATGAATTTATAAGTACCAAAAATTGTGCTTGAGCCATTTTGATTGTTTCGTCTTTTTCCAGTTTGAACATTTCGTAGTCATGCATGAGCATACTTAGCTTGACTTCTCGTACTTTGGAAGTTCCTTCGTGACTTACCACTAGGGTATCCCAAATCTCCTTTGATGTGTTGCATGAGGAGACCTTATCTATTTCGGATTGGACCATGCCACTGAGGAGAGTGTTCATTGCTTTTAAATCGTATGACACCATGTATGTTTTGGTTGAGTCCATCTCGAGTAGAGTTTTTGGAGTGCCATCATCTTTCCTTGGGATTACCGGTCCATTCTCTAGCACCCACCATTCCCATGGGTCTCGCTTAAGATATATCTTCATCCAAAATTTCCAAAAATTATAGTTCTCAGTCCCAAAGAGTAGTGGAGGTCGATTTGTTGATTGGCCTTCGTGATGAGCGTTTCCAAGTTGTGCCATGTTGGAATCTTTCCCTATAAGTCACCTTTAAGACCAAGATAAGTAGAGCCAAGCTTTGATACCAAATGAAATTTAAATAGATACACTTAGAGGGGGGGGGGTTGAATAAGTGTAGGCACAAACTATGTCCAACTTTTGTTTATAAAAATTCCTTTGGATATTTAATGCAGCAAGCTGGATTACCAGGATATTATTTATTTTTGAATCAACTTATTTGCTGATATAGTTTGATGTGGAATGCAGGCTGCTGTATAGATATCATAATAGTTAGGTACAAAATATAATCACATAAACACCAGAATTTTTACATGGTTCAACTACTACCCTCTAGAATAGTAGTCTAATCCACGTCCAATACCAACTAGTATTGGAGACTCACTTTTATTAAACTCTTCCAATTACAGTACAAGTTCTAACAATTTGAACACCTTTGTTCCCTGTGCACCTTTACACTCTCAAGCATCTATGCTTTCCTTAAACTTGACTATAAAGAGTTATCAATCCAAACAGGATTACATACAATAAAACATTGATTGAGACAAGGAAAAAATAAGATACACACTAGAGGTCTAATGATCAAGCAATATACCACTTACCAACTTAAGGCTCTAGTATGAAATGAAATGATATGCAAGAAGAGTATTACCAGAATATGTTCTATACGTTATTCGTTGCTGAAACTCTGTTCTTAATGCAATCAATATCAATCAAGGTGAAAAACACTTTTGTAGCTTGTATGCATTTGATATATTGTCTATTTTTTTCGTGATTGAATATGTTAAAGAGTTCCGTTTATATAGACCACTCCAGAATATTTCTGTTGCAAAGATTTGATGCTGTAATATGCACGTTTAGAAACACTTAGCACAAATCTTGCATTCTATGTCAATCATGAAATACTCAGCTTGATTTCCATTTCCATTTTCTAAGATATCACGCTATCAATAATTTAAGGCTAAATGATTTCCATGGCAGTTTAGGCTCATTCTGATTTCTCTTGTCCCAATTTCTAAAAAGCGAAGTCAACACTTTATATTACCATAAACATTTGCATGCGAGTGTTTCCATACATTGGTATACATTAGAATTAATCAATAAAATTTCTCAAGTCATGAGGCAAGATTATGGCACATGATTCCTGCTATGAATGTATAACATATGGTAATTTATTCAATCAACTAGTTACCTTAATTAATTGCCTAGAGTTAAGATCCTTGATTTATGACGCATAATCTGTGCAGCATGATTTATGAAGCATGATCTATGATGTCATGTTTTGTGCTTATCATACAATATCTGTTGGCCGGTGTCCATATACCTTACCATATATTGGACCGTTGGAGATACCCAATTAAATTTCTTGAGTCGTGGGATAATATTATGATGCATAACTTATGGTAATTTATTTACCCATATCTTGCTCTACCGTGTGTGTCTATTCAACAAGATTTGATTCCTTATGTTGAGCGAATTTGGCCATGCATATTATGAGCTAGTTAATTAACATGTAACATCAAATATGAATGCAAGTATATATATGCAATGCATATGTCCTAGAGCCTTATTTTGGAAAGTGATAAATGCTAAGATCTTACATATATCCCTAGGACTCAAATTAGCTTTTCTTTCTTCAAAGACATCTTGACTTTGGACCTTCTTCCTTGATGTTCCTGAAATGTTATATAACATGGTTAGTGAACAAATATGGTCATCATCAAAACATGGAGTGTGACATAAGTCAACAGTTATTCATATGATTGTGGACAGGAATTTTTGATTGATATTACAGGGATAAAACATTATTGACGGGCTTTTAACATGGAGAATATAATAGACCTAGTGGTCTATTTGACTCTTCTAATGGATTTCTTGTTCCGCTGCAACTATGGTTGAAAAGTTTTATCATCTACCATATGTTTTAAATCTCTGATTTATTACTTATGAAGGCTATTGATAATTTAATTATCTTTAGTCATGATATTCTTTATTGGGCTAGTTGTGCTCACCCTTTTTGCTTCACAATTCCTTTCAGGTAATAAGAGTGTATTTGATTAGAAGCGAGGATAATGTGGAAATAGCGAGATAGTCCGAGACTGTTGAAGTTTCTCAATACATTATAAAGCGGCATGACATGCAATATATAATTGCATTGAGGACCTAAGAAGTGTGTGTCATATTTTATACGTCACTTAATAATTGATTTTGGTGAACAACAATAGGGTGATGAGAACCCGGCCTTGAAAGTGTCAAAAGTGCACCACATTAAAATGAAGAGAACAGAAATCTTCTCGTGTCCCTTTGGAGACTTGAAATATTTGCTGCTGTACTTTATATGGCATGTAATAATTTGAGTATGAATATTGTCGTATTATATACGTTACAATATTTGTATCGAAACTCATAGTATGTATGTGGTCGTATTCTACACGACAGTTGTATAAATAAAGTTAATAATTGATTTCTGTAGTGTGGTATATGGCGACTCAAAATGGGTGATGTATATCTATTTTGGGGGCGTCACAGTTGGTATCAAAGCTTAGGGATATGATCCCTGGCTGAGATGTGAGACAAGAACTAGGAGGGGAGAGACGGGAAATTCCTTCGCTAGTATGACCTACCTAAGTTTATTTGGTATTTAATTGGACGGTCAGAGTATAGGGATAATATGTGGTATGTCAATTAACCTTTGTTTTGAAGGTATATTTCAGAATGATATCTGAAATGCAGGAGATGAGCAATGGGAAAAATTATGATACAAAGGATATAACCGGGAAGGTACAATCCGAAAAGAAAGCAAGGTATTCTCATCTCTTCGAACTACCAGGTACGTAAATTTCGAGGGAGAAATTTCATAAGGAGGGGAGATTGTGAGACCCCGAATTTTATGAAATAAAAGTATTCAATTTTTCTATTTTGGAAAATAGTTAAATTCATAAAAGTTTAAAGTTAAAGGTCATATTTGAAAATTTTTCAAAGTAAGCAAGTTGTCATAAAATAATTGGTGGTAAAATACGCGTGGTTGCATAGTAGCACACGGTATTGATTATTGATGCTTATGTGAGAAGTCACTCAGTTATACTCAATTATTGCTACAATAATTGCTGCATCATATCTCTCATATTATTGATTCAATTATTGTCACAGTATCATCTGCATAATATTTTATATATTATTAAATCAATAATTGAGACGACAAAGTTATTCATATTATTAAATTGCAATATTTACAATGTCTAGAAGTTCTATCAAGGAGAGGTTTGGTCACCTAATTGCGCGCCAATAGGGAGAAATCCTTATTGGAAAGCCCCCTCTTTCCTGGGAACGACCTGGTTGTTAAATATTGTGAGTTATAATATTAATGATGAATAAGTTTGTGTTGATTAAAGATGAAATTGATAGTCCATTGTGTTGGAATTATTAGTGTTAGTGGAAATCAACATTTATTGCGATAATAATTAATGTCTGGAGGTTATATTATTCGATCGGGTATTCGAGGCACTTTTCGTGTCGGAGTACTATTCACGGGATACTATTCACCCGATTACTATTCACTCTAGTATTATTCACTGGTATTTGTGACACTTTTTGTGTCGAAGTACTATTCAAGAATTACTATTCACGGGTTACTATTCACCCAAATTACTATTCACTTTAGTATTATTCACTCAGGTATTTGGGACACTTTTCGTGTTGGGGTACTATTCACGGGGTACTATACCTGAAGTACTATTCATGGGGTACTATTCACCCGAAAAATATATTTCTTTTCGGTCCAAATCATTTTGGGTACAATATTATTCCATGAGGAGATGTTAATTTTTTTCGTAATCAGTTGGTTGAAATTATAATAGTAAATCAATATGGATCGTTGGTTTAAAGTTTTAATAGTAAATCAATATGGATCATTTGGTTTAAAGTTTTAATAGTGAATCAAGATGGATAGTTGATTTAAGTTTTAATAGTAAAAATCAATACTTGACCATCCAGCTTAAAAGTAAATCAATCTGGACCGTTCATGAATTAGTTACTATTCAGTCCATTCTCCTATAAATAGAAGCTCATTCCTTCATTATTTTTTATGAATACACTGAAACTCTTGAGAGAGAAATTATAGAGAGAATCTATAGAGAGAAAGAAAAAGAGAAGTCTGCTACCTCACTATTCTAGTATCCAATTTTCTTCTAAGGTAAGGGATATTATTATTATAGTAAGGGATGTTATTATTATAGTAAAGGATATTATTATAGTAAGGGATATTATTATTATAGTAAGGGGTATTATTTCTTTTGCATTTATGAAGAGAACTTCTATTATTCCATTCTTTATTATTATGTTGGAATAACCTGTCTATGCGAAGTACCGCATACATGGTGAAATTCTTCTGTTATTCCATTCTTTATCATTCTGTTAGAATATCCTGTCGGTGCGTATTACGCCTGACCTGGTTCCATTAATTATTATTATGTTGGAATAACCTGTCTGTGCGGTCTATCGCATGCATGGTGATTTCTGTTGTTATTCCATTCTTTATTATTCTGTTGGAATATCCCCGCTTGCGCGTAATTTCGCCGACCGTTCCGTTCTTTATTATATGCGTCGTAATATCACCGCGTGCGTGCATTTTACGCATGACTGTTCCATTCTTTATTATTCGTTGAATAACCTATCTCATGCAGTCTATCGCACGCATGGTGAATCCTTACATTATTCCATTCTTTATTATTCGCTGGAATAACTCGTATATATGGATTATTGCATGCATGGTGAATGATCCTTGTATTCCTTCCTTATTAAATTGTGGAAATGATCTGTTTACATGGATTATGATGAAAGTTGTAATAAAAGCTTTGGACTGATGAAAATCATAGGTATATGTAGTATTAGTAAGTGTTATGATGAGTTAGGTTGGTTATTATGTGAAAACATGAAAGTTTCTTAGAAATCACAAAAGGTTGAAAATCAGATTTTTGGTGAAAATAGAACATGAAATTCAATTGACCATATCTCCTATTATATTTCGAATTTTTTAGTGTGGTCAAGTTCTAGAGTTAGATATATGAGTTTTTTAACTTATCCAAGTGGAATCACTGGAAAAGGTGTTGTAGATTTTCGTGTGGACTGATTTTAGCAAAGGAGTCAAAAATCGCAAAGTACCAAAAAGCTACTGCCTAGACATTTAAAAGGGCATTTTCGGCCACTTAGTTTGTGAAATAAATTTTGGCCTTTTGGGAAATGAAAATATATGGTATAAAGTACCTCATGTCCAAAAATGAGCTCATTCCGACTTAAAATGAGCAAGTTATGACTATTTTAATTTAGGTTTTTCCGATAAAAAACGTTATAACCGGAGTTCTATAACTCCGATGACCATGAAATTTAAACTGGAAACTCACGTTAACATTTGTAAGATCCTGCCAAGATTTGGGAATTTCTAGACTTAAACTTGAGGTAGCTAATTTCTTAAGGAATTAATTAGAAATTAATTTTTGAAAAATACTTAAGGGAGTTGAAAAATTATAAAAAAAATACTTGTTGTGTATGAAATATATGTATATATGTTTGGACAAAGGATAGAAAAATAATAAGTTGATATGGTAATTTTTCATGAAAATGGTTTAGTTACGAACATATGAGTTAAATATGTTATGTGAAGTTGAAAAATTGGTTTTACAGTTGTATATTTTTGGCTTACGTGCATAGATGGACTGTTGATTATTGGTTTTACAGTTGTATATCTTTGGCTTACGTGCATAGATGGACTGTTGATTATTGGTTTTACAGTTGTATATCTTTGGCTTACGTGCAAAGATGAACTATTTATTGATGAGTATCTTTGGCTTATATGCATAGATGAACTATTTATTAGTATGATTATGACCAGGGATCATTCGGTATAATCATGACCCGTAATGTTATAGATGATGTGGTAACAGCCCTCATTGGCCCGTAGTGCATTGATGGACAGTTATTGGTATGATTATAATCAGGGATTATTCGGTATAATCATGACCATTGATGATTACATGAATATCCTTGGCCATAGTGCAGGGATAATTCAATGATGTGGATTATTTATTAAGCTGAGTCTCAGCGATAAAGTATTGATTATACACTTTTAATTCGTAAAAGATAGTAGATATCATGCTCTACTTGACTCTTTTAAAATACAATTATATGTCTTTGGCCTGTAGTGCAAAGATGAATTGTTAATAAATATCTTGGCCGTAGTGCAAAGATGAATTTATTAGTATGATTATGAGCAGGAATTGTGATTTGGTATAACCATGATTTTTGATGTTTCAGGTGAAGATAGGTGATGAAAATTATCTTCATCCTGGGTACGAAGAGGAATTTAGAATCACAATTATGATTATGAGTTATATGATTGTGGACAGGAATTGTTGATTGATGTTACAGGGATAAAACATTATTGGTGGACTTTTAACATGGAGAATATAATAGACCTGATGGTCTATTTGACTCTTCTAATGGATTGCTTGTTCCGCTGCAACTATGGTTGAAAAGTTTTATCATCTACCATATGTTTTAAATCTCTGATTTATTACTGATGAAGGCTATTGATAATTTAATTATCTTTAGTCATGATATTCTTTATTGGGCTAGTTGTGCTCACCCTTTTTGCTTCACAATTCCTTTCAGGTAATAAGAGTGTAGCTGGGTCGAGCGAGGATAATAGGGAAATAGTGAGATGGTCTGAGACTGTTGAAGTTTCTCAATATATTATAAAACGGCATGACATGCAATATATAATTGCATTGAGGACCTAAGAAGTGTGTGTCGTATTTTATACGTCACTTAATAATTGATTTTGGTGAACAACAATAGGGTGATGAGAACCCAACCTTGAAAGCATCAAAAGTGAACCGCATTAAAATTAAGAGAATAGAAATCTTCTCGTGTCCCTTTGGAAACTTGAAATATTTGCTACTGTACTTTATATGGCATGTAATAATTTGAGTATGAATATTGTCGTATTATATACGTTACAATATTTGTCTTGAAACTCATAGTATGTATGTCATCGTATTCTGCACGACAGTTGTATAAATAAAGTTTATAATTGATTTCTGTAGTGTGGTATCTGGCGACTCAGAATGGGTGATGTATACCTATTTTGGGGGCATCACAATTGTGTTGAAGAATTCCATTAAGCTTCAAGAGGAATAAAATTCTATTTCTATGTTCTTAATTCTTAACTTTGTCAAATTCTAGAATTTGTGAATTCTCTGTTAATTGATGTAGAATATCATGCCATTATGTTATTTGAGTTGATATACAAATTTTGGAACATGGTAGCTAGTCTGGTTGCAAGTGTAGCATCTCTTGTGTCAAGGTTGTGCTTCTGCAGAGCCATTTTTTTTCAAACTGTTCGAAGTGGCGCGGCCGCGCCACTTCCATAGGCTAATATCGTGCGGCCGCGCGTGGTGCAGTTTTGAGATAATGAATTGAAGTTTCTGATTTGTTTGAGCATGCTATGATAGTTAGGTTAAGCCTATAAATTACCCTATCATGTGGTTAGATACTATTTGAACATGTATGATGTTTTAGCATGATGTTGAGCTAAGTTTTCAAGAAAACTTCAAGTTTTGGAAAAGCTAGAAATGGTAAACTTGAATAATGTATATTCTGATCTTGCAAGCATGTTAGTATGGTTTTGAAATGCATGTCGGACATACTAACTTAAGAATATAAATTTCATATTGAGGCAGGAGCATATTAGTCTTATTAGTAAGCTTTACTATTGAAAATACGAACTTTGAATGTAAATGTTGATGTGCTACTTTAAAAGTTAGAACCTGATGATTATGAGCAGGTTAGATGATATCTTTATATGCACTCATGTATCATAAATGTTTATACACTGTGCTAGTTATCGTAGTTCAAGGAAATTATAAACGAAGCATATTTTCAAACAAAACGATGTTAAATACACATATATGATATGAGTACTCACAAGCATGCCTAATATGGGTTATATGACTACTTTATATGTTTAACAATCAAGCATGTTGGACGTTGTGATTTCATAACCTTAAATGTCCTTAATTTGTTGAGATGTATAACTTAGGACCATATCATGCGAAACGGGACCTAGATTGAACTAGGAGAATGCAAAAGGACCCTTAACATGTTAATATATGTTATGTATATAAGGATGAGCAGGCTGGGGCAAGCAATTGGTTGCTCAGTCCGAGTTTGAACTAGGAGCTGGCACTTGGCATGCGTCTCCTTAGTACAAATCAGCGGCAAGTATGCACTTCTTGTAGGATCGGGTTCGCTATTGATTTGTCGAAGTTGCATACTTGTATTATTACTCTAGCATGCATTATATGACCAGTACAGAAGCAAGCTAGATATTATAAGGGAATGTTTAATGATGTGATAATAGACTTTCAAGTGATAAGTCCAAAAAGTATTTGAAAACTATAAAGCAACAATTAAAGACTATGTTTAGTGATGTTCATGGTGACTTACAAACTGATTTGGTGTTATAAGTATGTAAGGTATGAAATGGATTATGTGAAGAGTATACAACTAAGTTAATTGTTTAAGTAAGCAATTAAACTTACATATCAAGCATGAGCACATTTAACTAATGAATATCTTATATACATATTATATTATGTTAGGATTTGAAAGAGTATTGTTAAGCGATATTTTGGTAAACTGCGCTTGAGGCAAGTATTCGAACCCTATTATTATTGTTGTGTAATATCAATGCATTATTTTATTTAACAAATACCGTAAGCTATCCCTTTGAATATAAATTAGATTAATTTCTCGTTCAAAAGAGCTAATATGCTTAAACCCTTGTGAAAGTTATTATCCATGTTAAACTTAGCATTGATCTTGAATATTGTGAAAGAGTCGATGCCATTTATTTCGGCAAGACTGTATGCATGTTTATAAAAGCTGTCCAAACCAATTGATTGGTGCAGAAATCTTGAAAACTGAGTTGGACAACCCTTTTGGTAAGGGGAGTGTATGTTGTTGGAAACCCCAACACATGAATAAATATTATTGTGGTGTTATGCATAACGTGAAGTATTGTAGACTGATCATCTATAGTACTTGATATAACTTCATTCTATACAATGAACTTATGTTTATTTAACATTCTAATGAAGTTGTTGTTTGTGTTGTCTTATGTTGGTGATTGTAGGATGACTGACATGGGAGGACCTAGCCGAGTAGTAGAGGAGGAGCCGCGTGATATCCACATAGTATTTGAAACACCCTTGATAGCAGAGCCTAGTAGCCCTTTTTGATGATGATGAAGAGGAAGAGGTGGAGTCTGACCCCGAGGAAGAGCCTTTGGAGGAGGAGCCCGAGCCTGTGGAGGACTCCGACGAGGCTACTTTTGAGGATTGGATGTTAGGAGAGTATGAAGAACAAATATTGGAGTTGGGATGTAGGGTAGAGGAGCTTGAGGCTGAGGCTAGGGAGAGGGAGTCTGCGTTCTAGAAGTTAAAGGACGAGGACCATCAGAGGAAGTTAGTGATGCAGGAGATGGAGGTGGAGATTGCTCACCGTAAGGAAGCAGGAATCCAGATGGGAGCTTTGTTTCACCGAGCGGTGGTGGGAAATGTTGAGGTGGCAGGAAAGTTGGAGGAATTAGAGCAGAAGGTGTTGAGTGAGAGGGCGGAGAAGGAGGCTCTCCGAACTCAGTTAGAAATGGAGGTGATGGATAGGATTCACTTCAAGGAGAAGTGGGAAGGAGCCAATGATAGGGCAGATGACCTAGAGGATGAGGTGCGGTGCAAGAGGAGGAAGATGAACAAGATGGGCTATGCTCTTCGTACGGCCATAGAGAGATTGATAGATGGGATACATCACTACCCAACTGAATAAGGACAAACCCGACATACCATAAGCTGAGACATGGTGGTGCACATCACAATGAGGGAATATCAGAGCGCCGTTGAGCGTGGGATGTTAGATTGAGTATATAGGATGAAGACCAGTAGTGTAGTAGTTTTATTTATGTGTTATAAAAAATGTCGTTGTAATCTCAGTCTTTTGTGTAAGATGTGAGATAGTGGTAAACCCCCAAAATTTCAGAAAAAGTGTTAGAGGGGTAGTAAGATAGTATGTCCCTGTCTTTTGTGATATTAGGGGATATGTGTTATCATTTATAGCAGTATGCTAGAAAAGAACATGTAATATAATCCTTTGGAATATGAATATAAATGACCTTATTTCAGAAGCGTGTTATAAACTTGTAGTTCTTTCCTATTGAGAAATGTCTAAGTATTATAACTAGACAATAAAATGAAAATTTTGTGATGCAGAAAATGTCGCCCATACGTAGAATAACTGTCCCAAAAGAGTCAGTTAATGATGAGAGAGGTCATGTAGATCCGATACAGAGACTGGTAGATTTATTGGGAGAAGCTCTGATGTGAGACCCCAAATTTTAGGAATAAAGATTTAAATTTCTCAAAATATTTTGAATATTATGGTGTGGATTTGATATAATGTTATAGTTGTGGGTAACATTTAAAAATTTTACAAAGTATGCAAGTTGTTATAAAATATTCGTTTGGTCGGAGAATAACCTATCTATGCGAAGTACCGCGTACATGGTGAAATTCTTCTGTTATTCCGTTATTTATTATTCTGTTGGAATATCTTGTCTGTGCATTTACGCATGACCTGGTTCCGTTATTTATTATTCTGTTGGAACATCATGTCTGTGCGTTTACAAATGACCTGGTTCCGTTCTATATTATTCTGTTGGAATAACCTGTCTGTGCGGTCTATCGCATGCCTGGTGATTTCTTTTGATATTCCATTCTTTATTATACTCAGTTGGTTAAAGTTTTGGCTTTTATACTGCATGAAATTAGTGGAATATCCTTGATATTTGCGCTTCATCCAGTATCTTTTCATGGAAATATTCTTCTGAGCATTCTTGAGTTTTACCCCACAAAGTAGTATTATGTTGACAATTTGGACGTTATTGGTTCCTGGATAAATTAATTCTTGAACTTGTTTTATTGAATTCTTATATCATTGTCATCATCCTCATGTTTATATTATGTTGAAAGTTATATGTGGCCTGTAGTGCATAGATAGACTTGGTATGATTATGACCAGGGATTATTCGGTATAATCATGACCGTAATGTTATAAATGATGCTGTAAATGTCCCCAGTGGCCCGTAGTGCATTGATGGACAGTTGTTGGCATGAGCATGACCATTGATGAATACACGAATATCCTTGGCCCGTAGTGCATGGATAATTTGTGGTTGTGATACTAATGAATATCGTTGGCCGTAGTACAGGGATGATGTGGATTATATATTAAGCTGAATCCCAACGATAAAAGTTATGAAAAACCTTTTAAATCATAGAAGATAATAGATTTTATTCTCTACTTGACTCTGTTAATGGATTGCTTATTCGTTAATGGATTGCTTATTCCACTGTAGTTAAACTTGATGTTTGTTATATTGTATCAGTTTAACACTGTTAAAGGCTAATGATAATTTATTCTGCATTATCTTAGTCATAATATTTCTTATTGGGCTAGTTGAGCTCACCCTTTTGCTTTCATTGTTCTCTTCAGGAAATGAGAACGTAGTAGGGACTAGTCGGGGAACGGAGTGACGGTCCAGATGATAGCATTAGTAGTCCTCACTATTCTATGAAATAATGTGTTAATAACTGTATTGATGACTTATTTTGAGTTTGAATACTATCTAGAAGATAATATTTGTATTAAAACTCACAGCTCATGTTGTATATTTAAGATTGTATTTGTATTATGTACCATGTATTTGGCGACTCAGAATAGGTGATGTATACCTATTTTAGGGGCGTCATAGTTGGTATCAAAGCTTAGGGATATGATCCCTGGCTGAAATGTGAGATAAGAACTAGGAGGGGAGAGACGGGGAATTCTTTCGCTAGTATGACCTACCTAAGTTTATTTGGTATTTAATTGGTCGGTCAGAGTATAGGGATAATATGTGATATGTTAATTAACCCTTGTTTTGTGGCAGTATTTGAAAATGACATCGGAGAATGTTGAGAACATCAATGGAGCACAGGAGACCGTTGAGTCTCCACAGATCAATAATCAGGATAATGTGCATCAAGAAGGCGACAATCCTTGGGCAAACAATAACACTGACCAGATAATGAACGATGGTATGTTTAGAGGCTTTATGTAATTCATGCAACACCAGGCAAGAGCGGCTCCTGTCCAAAATGCAGGTGGAAACACTGGCAACTCTCGGACGGTCACCGCTAAGCAGTTCAAGGAACTGGGACCACCGGAGTTTTTTGGAGAGCCAAAACCACTTAAGGTGAAGACGTGGATAAAGAAGATCTACAAGATATTTGATGTCTTGGGATGCTCCGAGGAGCAAAAGGTTCCCTTTGTCACTTTCATGTTGCGAGCAGAGGCAGATTACTAGTGGGAATCTATAAAGCGTACTCAACCTGCCGCACTGAAGATGACTTGGGAGAAGTTTCAAGAATTGTTCAACGACAAGTACTTTCCTGAAAGTATTCGTCACATGAAAGAAGTAGAGTTCATCAAGCTGGAGCAAAACAACATGACCGTGTCGTAGTACGAAGCCAAGTTTGCCAACTTGTCCCAGTTTACGTCCCATTTGGTTGATAATGAGGAGAGAATGATGTGAATGTTTCTAAGAGGTTTGAAACCCAAGATACGTCAATATCTTATCTCTCATAAACCGCGGTTTGTATTCGGATGTTGTTAATAGGGCTCGATTATTGGAGCGTGATAATGAGTCAACCCAACCAAAAGAGAGCAAAATGACAAAATGATAATACCGTTGATAGTAGTCATCAAGCGGTGACAATAAGCGTGGAGGAATCAACATGCCAGAAATGGTAACCACTTCGGTGGTAATCATGGCCAAAATAATAAGAATGGACATTACAAGAAGAGGAGATTCAACAATGATGGAAAGACGTCAGCATCAGCACCCGTTGTTAAGGAAGGAGAACGACCACCTATCATATGCTTCAAATGCGTAGAGGAGGGACATATCAGTCCAAACTATGCGCAGCAGTCCAAAACGTGTTATAATTTTGGAAGAGAAGGTCACCTAGCTCGATTTTGTCGTGCACCGAAGTCAAGTCCAGCTGGGACGGTAGAACCAAAGGCGGATACGGACAAAACAAAGTCGGTGGTTTCAGGAAGAGCATTTTTCGTGACTTTTCAAAAATCGAGTGACCCGAACGAAGTTAGCACGGGTTAGTTAATTATGAATTCTTGCGAAGTCTATACCTTATTAGATACCGATTCTACCCATTCTTTTATCTCTCTTGCTTGTGCTCAGCGTTTAAATTTGACTTCAGAGAAATTAGACTTTGACTTATTGGTTGAAACTTTGATAGTAGAAACCTTCGTTACATCCACTGTTTATAAATCTTGTTGATTCAAATCAACACTTTCACGTTACCTGTTGATCTTATCTCTTTGAAAATACTTGCCTTTGATGTGATTTTAGGAATCGATTGGTTAACTACTCATCAAGCTTTTTATAAGGTTGTTAGCTTTCATATTCCTAACCAACCTGTTATGCGAATTTAAGCAACCAAACCACTAAAGTCAATCATTGTCATATCAAGTCATAAGTAAAGAGCCTCGAGCCTTTCGCTGGTGACTTCCTTATGTGGAATGCACCAAAGCCAGACTTTCTGTAGGTGACGTCATGAATGACGATGACAAGTTGATAGGTATCAATGTGACGTGCTATCCAAGTCTTGGATGAGAGTCACAGTTTTGAATGATATTTCTATTGTTAATAAATTTCCTGACGTATTCTTGAAGACTTCTTAGCCTACCCCTAGAGTGTGAAATCGAATTTTGTATTGACCCCAGTACAAAACCCATTTCTAAAACCCTCAAATATTTTCTTCACCCAAAATGAAAATGTAATGTGCCAAAGACGTTGGCTCGAGCTGTTGAAGATTACGATCGTACCATTCAATATTATCGTGGAAGAGAGAACGTGGTAGCTGACGCGTTGAGTAGAAGATCGTATACGTTTATGAGTGCGATATTGTTAACACAAAAACCCATTTTGTATAACTTACAAATGATGAAGATAGAGTTATAGATTCTAGGGACCCACATGAAGATAACGAATATACAAGTAGAATCATCTTTAATCGATAAACTTAAAGTCGTGCAAGCTACATACTCAGAGCTAATGAATGTGAAGAAGAAGGTTCAAGTGGGCGTTATTCTAGAAGCAAGAATCGATGAAGAGAGGAAATCTCAACCCTTGATTTAATTGGCCCATTTGAAATCCTTGATCGAGTAGGAACTGTGGCCTATAGACTCGTGTTACCGCCAAGTATGTCGCGTGTTCATAACATTTTACACGTATCGATGTTATGTAAATATGTGGACGACCCGAACCACATTATTGAATTAAAACTAGACGAGAGAGCAGAAGATTTAACGTATGAGGAGATACGTGTTAAAATCTTGGATAAGAAGGATCGTATTCAACCCTCAAAGGTTATACCTCAAGAGTTAGAATCTGAAATGAAGTCAAGGTATCCTCATCTCTTCTAAGATACCAGTGTATATGACGTAAATTTTGAGGGTGAAATTTCATAAGGAGGGAGATTGTGAGACTCAAATTTTATGAATAAAGATTTAAATTTTCGAAATATTTTGAATATTATGGTGTGGATTTGATATAATGTTATAGTTGTGGGTAATATTTAAAATTTTGCAAAGTATGCAAGTTGTTATAAAATATTCGTTTGGTCTGGGGAATATTCTTTTTGTTGGGAATATCTCATACTACAAAGACAATCATTAGTGGACCCCTAACGGAAGTATTGTCGTAGTTAGAAAATGACGTAATTATCATTTTATAAACGCATTTAATGTGTTATCGTTAAAACTATTGAACTACCCAAAGAGTAAAAGTACGATGAATACGCATGGTTGCATAGTAGCACCGGTATTGGTTATTGATGCTTACGTGAGAAGTCACTAAGTTATACTCAATTATTACTACAGAATTGATGCATCATATCTCTCATATTATTGATTCAATTATTGTCACAAGATTATATCGCATTATATGTTATATTATTAAATCAATAATTGAGACGACAAAGTTGTTCATATTATTAAATCGCAATATTT
Source organism: Panax quinquefolius (assembly GCA_020205615.1). Taxonomy (NCBI): domain Eukaryota; kingdom Viridiplantae; phylum Streptophyta; class Magnoliopsida; order Apiales; family Araliaceae; genus Panax; species Panax quinquefolius. The sequence continues at coordinate 61,737,599 of CM035161.1, forward strand.
ATAATGTCTAGAAGTTCTCATCAGGAGAGGTTTGGTCGCTTAAATTGCCAATAGGAGAAATCCTTATCGGAAAGCCCCTCTTTCTTGGGAATGACACGTTGTTAAATATTGTGAATTATAATATTAATGATGAATAAGTTCGTGTTGATTAAAGATGAAATTGATAGTTCCAATCGTAGGGAATTATTAGTGTTAGTAGAAATCAATATTTATTTCGATAATAATTGATGTCCTGGAGGTTATATTGATACTTGGGTATTCGGGACACTTTTTGTGTCGAGTACTATTCACTCAAGTTACTATTTATGGGTTCTTATTCACCTAATTACTATTCACTCTAGTATTATTCACTCGTGTATTTGGGACACTTTTCGGTATGTGGGTACTATTCACAGAAGAGTACTATTCAGAAGTACTATTCATACTTGGTACTATTCAATTCGAAAAATATATTTCTTTTCGGTCCAAATCATTTTTTAGTACAATATTATTCCATGAGAAGATGTGATAATTTTTCAGACAGTTGGTTAAAATTATAATAGCAAATCAATATGGATCATTGGTTTAAAGTTTTAATTGTAACTTGTCCTTTCGGTTTTCCAAGAGTTACTTGTCCCTTCGGTTTTCCAAGAATTACTTGTCTCTTCGGTGTTCCAAGAGTTAATTGCCCCTTCACAAATAGTAGTTGTCTCTTCAATATTACCAAGAGTCATTTTGACCCTTCGTTAAGACCAAGAGCTACTTTCAATTCTTCTATAAATAGCAGCTTATTCCTTCATTCTTTCTTACGAATTCACTGAAACTCTAGAGAGAGAAACTATAGAGAGAAAGAAGAAAAGTATTCTGCTACTTCACTACTCTAATATTCAGTTTTTCTAAGGTAAAGGGTATTATTTCTTTCGTATTCATGAAGAGAGCTTCTGTTATTCCATTCTTTATTATTATGTTGGAATAACATGTCTATGCAAAGTACCACATATATGGTGAAATTCTTCTGTTATTCCATTATTTATTATTATGTTGGAATAACCTGTCTATGCAAAGTACCGCATACATGGTGAAATTCTTCTGTTATTCCATTCTTTATTATTCTATTGGAATAACTTCGTATCATGTGGACTACCCTATACTTGGTGAAATTCTTACATTATTCCATTCTTTATTATTATGTTGAATAACACATACATGCAAGTACCGCATACATGGTGAAATTCTTCCGTTATTCCGTTATTTATTATTCATTTGGAATATCATGTATGTATGCGTTACGCATGACCTGGTTACGTTATTTATTATTCTGTTGGAACATCCACCTGCATGCGCATGCATGACTTCGGTTCCGATTATTTAATATTCTATTCGAATATCCTATCCGCATGCGTTACGCATGACCTAAGTTCCGTTATTTATTATTCTCATTGGAATAGCACATGCATGCAATTCTATCGCATGCTCGGTGATTTCTTTTGTTATTCCATTCTTTATTATACTCAGTTGGTTAAAGTTTTGGCTTTTATACTCCATGAAATTAGTGGAATATCCTTGATATTTGCGCTTCATCTAGTATCTTTTCATGGAAATATTCTTCTGAGCATTCTTGAGTTTTACCCCACAAAGCAGTATTATGTTGACAATTTGGACGTTATTGGTTCCTGGATAAATTAATTCTTGAACTTGTTTTATTGAATTTTTATATCATTGTCATCATCCTCATGTTTATATTATGTTGAAAGTCATCTCAGCAGCATGTAGTGCATAGATGGACTTGGTATGATTATGACTGTGGATTATTCGGTATAATCATGCACCGTAATGTTACAAATGATGTGGTAAAAGTCCTCATTGGCTGTAGTGCATTGATGGATGTTGTTGGCATGATCATAACCATTGATGAATACACGAATATCCTGGCCCGTAGTGCATGGATAATTTGTGGTTGTGATACTAATGAATATCTCTGGCAGAAATGTGGGGATGATGTGGATTATATATTAAGCTGAGTCCCAGCAATAAAAGTGATGAAAAACCTTTTAAATCATAGAAGATAGTAGATTTTATTCTCTACTTAACTTTGTTAATGGATTGCTTGTTCCGCTGCAATTAAACTTGATGTTTGTTATATTGTATCAGTTTAACACTGTTAAAGGCTAATGATAATTTATTCTGCATTATCTTAGTCATAATATTTCTTACTAGGCTAGTTGAGCTTATCCTTTTGCTTTCGTTGTTCTCTTCAGAAATGAGAACGTAACAGGGACTAGTCGGGGAATGTAGTGACGGTCCAGATGATAGCATTAGTAGTCCTCACTATTCTATGAAATAGTGTGTTAATAAATGTATTGAGGACTTATTTTGAGTTTGAAAACTGTCTAGAAGACAATATTTGTATTAAAACTCACAGCTCATGTTGTATATTTAAGATTATATTTGTATTATGTACCATGTATTTGGCGACTCAGGATAGGTGATGTATACCTATTTTGGGGGCGTCACATCTGAGGGAAAGAAACGAACCCGTACCACCCGTTCCCCAAGTTGTCCCAGTAACGACCTTCAAAGATTTTAAGAGTGTAGGACCCCCAGAGTTTGCGAGAACCACTGACCCAATAGTTGCGCAAACATGGATCAAGGAGATCGAGAAGGCCTTCATTACAGCTCGAGTGGGTGAAGACCAGAAGACAGTATTTTCCACATACATCATGAGGGGCAAAGTGAACTATTGGTGGGAAACCAATCAGCAGAGAGCGGGGGAAGGTACGATAACGTGGGAGAGGTTTACAACATTGTTTTTCGAAAATTATTTTCTAAAGAGTATGAAGAGTAGAATGGAAGTAAAATTCCTAGAATTAAAACAAGGTGATATGACGGTGGCGCAGTACGCAGCTAAGTTCAATGAACTAGCGCAGTTTGCAGAACACCAAGTTGTGGATGAGGAGAGGAAGGCGAGATGTTTTGAGCAAGGGTTAAAACCGTGGTTGTACAATAAGGTATCGATCTTCCAGATTGATTCCTTTACGACATTGTTAGAGAAGGAAATCATTACGGAAGGTGGCAGTGAGGCCTTAAGTTTGTATCATAAGGAGAAAAAGAACAAGAACGCTGGTAGTGAGCAACGTGGAGGGAGCAGCAGCGGAGGGAGTAACTCCAAAAAGAGGCAATGGGAAAACAACAACAACAAACAGAAGCAACAATCAAGGTGGGAATCACCAAGGAAATTTCAAGAAGAGGACTGAAGCTTGCAACAAATGTGGAATGAGCCATCAGGGAGAATGCGGAAGAAGAAATACACTTGCTATAATTGCGGCCAAGAGGGGCACATATCGCCAAATTGCCCGAAGCCGAAGAAGATCAGAGGATGTTTTGCTTGTGGATCAACAGAGCACCAGATAAAGGATTGTCCGAAGAAAGGAAGCGGTGGAGATGGCGGAAGCCAAGGAGGAGGAAGTAAGTTAATGATTGGTGGACCTGCGTAACCCAACCGATCGACCGCTCGAACCTTTAACATGACCATCCAAGACGTCGTAGCTGCAAAGGACGTGGTGTCAGGTATAATCCCAATCAATAATATAAATGCTTATGTATTATTTGATTCGGGTGCCACCTGTTTGTTTGTATTTGAAGAATTTGCTAGTAAACTTAGTACACCCCGAGAACGTTTAGAAGATCTTTTGAACATAGAAGTTGCGAATAAGAAAATAATCCCTGTAGAATAAGTTTATCAAAATTGTCGCGCAAACATTAGAGGACATGAACTGAGCGTAGACTTGATTCCTATTAGACTAAGAGAATTCGACGTAATACTGGGATGGATTGGTTATATAACCATGCAAATAAGAATTGATGTGTCAGAACAAATGTGTGAACCTTTAGACTCCGGGTAAGTCTAAGGTAGTGTTTTATAGTAGCTCATCGCTTAAGCAATCGTGTTGCGTTACGATGATGCAGGCCAAGAAATTGTTAAAGAAAGGATGTGTAGGTTATTTAGCTTACGTTGTGGATACTCAGAAAAAGGGAATAGAGATTAATGATTTACCCATAGTAAGTGAATTTCAGGATGTGTTTCCGGACGATCTGCATGGCCTCCCGCCAGATTGAGAAATTGAATTCGTAATAGATTTAGCACCGGGAACAGCACTGATTTTGAAAGCTCTATATCGTATGGCGCCGGTAGAAATGAAAGAATTGATGATACAACTTCAAGAGTTATTGGATAAAGGTTACATTCGACCGAGTGTGTCTCCTTGGGGAGCACCAGTGTTATTCGTTAAGAAAAATGACGGATCAATGAGGCCATGTATCGATTATCGTAAATTAAACAGAGTAACGATCAAGAACAGATATCCGCTACCCAAGATAGACGACTTATTTGATCAACTGAAAGGAGCGAAATGTTTCTCAAAGATCGACCTACGGACAGGATATCATCAACTGAAAGTACGGGATGAGGACATACCAAAGACTGCGTTTAGAACCCATTATGGACATTACGAGTTTTTGGTAATGTCATTCGGTTTAATTAATGCTCCAGCAGCATTCATGGACTTGATGAATTGAGATTTCAAGCCATATTTGGATAAATTCATAGTAGTTTTCATCGATAATATTTTATATATTCGAAGACGGAGAATGAACACGTCGAACATCTGAAGATTGTTTTGGAGGCACTACAAAAGGAGAAGATGTATGCAAAGTTTTCTAAGTGCAAATTTTGGATGAAGAAAGTTCAATTCTTAGGCCACGTGGTGGATGAGAATGGAATCTCAGTAGACCCTGAAAAGGTCGAAGCAGTAAGTAATTGCGAACAACCAAGAACTCTTATGGAGGTGAGAAATTTCTTAGGGTTAGCTGGGTACTATCGAAGATTCATCCAAGATTTTTCTAAGATAGCAACCCCGTTGACTAATTTGACGAGGAAGACGGTGAAATTTTTATGGACCGACAAATGTGAGGAGAGTTTTCAAGAGTTGAAGAAGAGATTAAGCGAGGCGCTGTATTATCATTACCGGATGATACGGGAGGATTTGTGGGTGTCTGATGCGTCGTCGATAGAGGACTTGGTTGTGTGCTTATGTAACACGGCAAGGTCATTGTGTATGAATCACGACAATTAAAGGATTACGAAAAATGATACCCTACTCATGACTTAGAGTTAGCGGCAGTAGTTTTTGCGTTAAAGATATGAAGGCATTATTTGTGCAGGGAGAAGTGTGAGATATACACGAACCACAAAAGTCTGAAATATATCTTCACACAGAAGGAGTTGAATATGCGTCAGAGAAGGTTGTTAGAATTAATCAAAGATTATGGCTGTGAAATTCTTTATCACCCGGGGAAGGCAAACGTAGTTGCCGACGCTCTGAGTAGGAAATGAAGGGAGAAATTGTTTCGACTGACAACTCAGGAGGAGTTAATAAGAGATATGGAGAAATTGGAAATAGAAGTGAGGGGACTCGAGAGGTCTGCAGAAAAGTTATTTGTAATAGAAGCTTGTCCGACATTGTTGGATAGAGTAAAGGAAGCCCATGAGAAAGATGGAGAGTGTGAGAAAATCAGAAGAAGGATCATGGAAAAAGAGGGAAAAAAATCGAATAGATAAAGATGGTATCTTAAGATTCGAAGGGAGAGTGTGGGTACAGACAGTGGCCGAGTTAAGAGAGGGAATTTTGCACGAGGCTCATAATACGACATATTACATTCATCCGGGAGGCATGAAGATGTACCGGGACTTGAAGCAACATTTTTGGTGGCCAAATCTGAAACGGGAAATTGCGGAGTACGTTAGTAGATGTCTTACATGTCAATGTGTAAAAGCAGAGCATCAACGACCGAGTGGTTTACTACAACCGTTGGAAATACTAGAGTGGTAATGGGAGCATATTACGATGGATTTTATGGTAGGACTTCCAATCACACAAAAGGTTTGGATACCATTTGGGTCATCATGGATCGACTTACGAAGACTGCACATTTTCTACCTATCAAGATCTGCTACAGTTTAAATCAATTAGCGAGTCTGTACGTAAAGGAAATCATTTCACGACATGGAGTGCCGCTGTCGATTGTTTCTGATGAAGACCCGCATTTCACGTCAAAATTCTGGAAAAGCTTGCAAGAGAGGATGGGAACACAGTTGAGATTGAGTACTGCTTATCATCCTCAGACAGACGGACAAAGTGAGCGAACTATACAAATGCTAGAGGACATGCTTAGGACTTGCGTGATGAAATTCAAGGGAAATTGGGACGACCACTTACCCTTAGTCGAATTTGTGTATAATAATAGTTACCATGCAAGTATCGGCATGCCACCGTATGAAGCTCTTTACGAAAGGAAGTGCAGAGCGCCTTTATGTTGGGACGAAGTCAGAGAACGACGAATACTCGGACCAGAGTTAGTACAATAAATTGTGGATGTAGTGAAAGTGATAAGGGCCAGACTTATAGCAGCTCAAGATCGCCAGAAAAAGTACGCAGATTTGCATCGGCAAGATCGAGATTTTGAAGTCGGCAGTTTTGTATTCTTGAAAGTATCTCCATGGAAGGGAAAAATCCATTTCGGCAAGAAAGGAAAACTGAGTCCAAGATTCATAGGACCGTTCGAGATACTAAAGCGAGTGGGTGAAGTAGCATACAAAGTTGCACTACCACCTGAATTGGAGCACATCCATAACATGTTTCACATATCTGTGTTGCGCCCATACAAGCCCGACTACAAGCACATGATTTCTTATGAACCCATTCAAGTGGAGAAGAACTTAGCGTACGAAGAAATTCCTGTCCAAATTCTTGATAGGAAAGAGCAACCCATAAGGATTAAAGTTATTTATTCTGCAAAAGTGCTCTGGCGTAACCACGATGTCGAGGAGGCAACGTGGGAGTTAGAAGATAGGATGATGAGGGATTATCCCCATCTGTTTGTGTAACCTTGTAGCAATTCCAGGATGGAAATTTTATAAGGGGGGGGAGGATGTAATACCCGAGAATTTCCGCGTATTATTAAATAAATACATTAATGGAAATAAATATTTATTTGAATATGAACGATTTTGCGTTCTGAAATGAGATAACTCAATTATATTAAATAAATGAATAATTAAGAATATGTGGAGTTTGTGGTAAACTCGTTGAAAGCCGTATGTGGCATAGTGATGGGAAATACTAATAGTAATGTTAATCGGCGAAGAGATTATAAATTGAGCAATTAAGAAATATTAATCATCAATTGTTGTTGTAGTATACTATTAGTTGTTAATTGATGTGTGGTATATTAATTAATTAATAATAGGTGATCATTATATAGATAAGTAATGGTTATGGAAGTCCACAAATATGTTGACCAATGATTAATTGATATTGGTGATAATTAATTAAGGAGGTGCATGGTTTAATTACTTCACATAGATGAGTAAGTCAGTAAGGTAATAATTTTATATTAACAGTTATGTGCATATGAGCATATACAACCATACTATATGGTGCAGTGTGACATTTATGTGGCTATATATATTAAGTCTTATAAAAACTATATTGTATGAGCATTGTGACTAAATATATTGGGACTATATGTTATAAATACATTATCTATATGTATTTGGGCATGTGTGGAAATAATATACCATGAACTATTACAGTATACCAGTGTGATGAAATGTACATGGATTATATGTATATTACTTTTTCATATTTCATCTACTAAATTAAAACCTTAATTATTAAGTGTGACATTTAATTATACTATATGGTTGACATGTGTGTTAAAAATATAACATAAGAATAAGAGTTGTGCATGTGTATAGTCTAAGTGTTGCTAGAATGTTGAGCATTTAAGTTGTCCCAAAATGAGTGACCCCCTTTTCCTTAAACTTCATTCACGTGAGTTTCAAAAAGGCTAAGGCCTATTATCTCTTCCGACTTCCAAGCTCAAGCTAGAAATCTAAGTGATGATTATAGGGGGAGTGGGAATAATGATGCAAACCAACTACCAATTACCAACTCCTCCATAACCTTCATGCAATCCTAAAATCTCTTGGATTGAGTTCTTGGATAATGGCTTGGCATGGTCAAGAGATTTTCTATAAATTAAACACTTCTCTTCATCCCTTGTGTTGCTTGAATTGTTTGAGAAGTGCAATAGGGAGTGTGAGATGTTGAGGAATTGAGGGAGTGTAATCATTGTGTTGAAGAATTCCATTAAGCTTCAAGAGGTATAAAATTCTATTTCTATGTTCTTAATTCTTAAGTTTGTCAAATTCTAGAATTTGTGAATTCTCTGTTAATTGATGTAGAATAGCATGCCATTGTATTATTTGAGTTGATATACATATTTTGGAACATGGTAGCTGGTCTGGTTGCAAGTGTAGCATCTCTTGTGTCAAGGCTCTGCTTCTGTAGAGCCATTTTTTCAAACTGTTTGAAGTGGCGCGGTCGCGCCACTTCCATAGGCTAATACCGCGCGTGGTGCAGTTCTGAAATAATGAATTGAAGTTTTTGATTTGTTTGAGCATGCTATGATAGTTAGGTTAAACCTATAAATGACCCTACCATGTGGTTAAATACTGTTTGAACATGTATGATGTTTTAGCATGATGTTAAGCTAAGTTTTCGAGAAAACTTCATGTTTTGGAAAAGCTAGAAATGGTAAACTTGAATAATGTATATTTTGATCTTGCAAACATGTTAGTATGGTTTTGAAATGCATGTCAGACATACTAACTTAAGAATATAAATTTCATATTGAGGCATGAGCATGTAAGGCTATTAGTAAGCTTACTATTGAAAATACGAACTTTGAATGTGAATGTTGATGAGCTACTTTAAAAGTTAAAACATGATGATTATGAGTAGGTTAGATGATATCTTTAGATGCACTCGTGTATCATAAATGTATATATACCATGCTAGTTATCGTAGTTCAAGGAAATTATAAACGAAGCATATTTTTAAACAAAACGATTTTAAATACACATATGTGATATGAGTACTCACAAGCATGCCTAATATGAGTTATATGACTACTTTATATGTTTAACAATCAAGCATGTTGGACGTTGTGATTTTATAACCTTAAATGGCCTTAATTTGTTGAGATGTCTAACTTAGGACCATATCATACGAAACGGGACCTAGATTGAACTAGGAGAATGCAAAAGGACCCTTAACATGTTAATATGTGTTATGTATATAAGGATGTGCAGGCTAGGCCAAGCAATTGGTTGCTCAGTCCTGGTTTGAACTGGGAGTCGCGCGGCCGTGAGTCTCCTTAGTACAAATCAGGCGCGGTCGCGCCATCTGCTGTAGGATCAGTTTCTGCTATTGATTTGTAGAAGTTGCATACTTATATTATTACTCTAGCATGCATTATATGACCAGTACAGAAGCAAGCTAGATATTATGAGGGAAAGTTTAATGATGTGATAATAGTCTTTCAAGTGATAAATCCAAAAAGTATTTGCAAACTATAAAGCAACAATTAAAGACTATGTTAAGTGATGTTCATGGTGACTTACAAACTGATTTGGTGTTATAAGTACGTAAGGTATGAAATGGATTATGTGAAGAGTATATAACTAAGTTAAATGTTTAAGTATGCAATTAAACTTACATATCAAGCATGAGCACATTTAACTAATGAATATCTTATATACATATTATATTATGTTAGGATTTGAAAGAGTATTGTTAAGCGATATTTTGGTAAACTGCGCTTGAGGCAAGTATCTGAAACCTATTATTATTGTTGTGCAATATCAATGCATTATTTTATTTAACAAATACCGTAAGCTATCCCTTTGAATAAAAATTAGATTACTTTCTCATTCAAAAGAGCTAATATGCTTAAACCCTTGTGAAAGTTATTATTCATGTTAAACTTAGCATTGATCTTGAATATTATGAAAGAGTCGATGCCATTTGTTTCGGCTAGACTGTATGCATGTTTATAAAAGCTATCCAAACCAAACTATTGGTGCGAAAATCTTGAAAACTGAGTTGGACAACCCTTTTGGTAAGGGGAGTGTATGTTGTTGGAAACCCCAACACATGAATAAATATTATTGTGGTGTTATGCATAACGTGAAGTATTGTAGACTGATCATCTATAGTACTTAATATTTCTGGTTATCAGTTTAATATTGGTAACTCTAGTGAAAGTTCAATGGTCCTTAGTGATTGCTCACTATAAATTGCTTATCCAGTTGGATACATTGTTAGCCGTTAAATTCATATATATCTGTTGATTTATATTGAATTGTCATATCCCTTATTCATGATGTTATTCTGACACTTTGAAATATCCTAGAGATAACCCTTCGATATTTCAAACCTTGTGATATTATATCCTACACCCTTGTTGTATATTACTTGCTGGGCAATTTGTGCTCATCCTTGCTTATTTAAAACCTTTCAGTTAAGGAAGAATAGGGAGGTGTCTCTGGAGCAGACAAGGGCAAGGGAAAGGCTACCGACTAGCTTATCCTTTTTATTATAAAGCTATTATGTTATGTTAGGATTATGTATGGACTATGTTTAAGCTTAAGCATGATCATGTAATAAGTCTTTATTAGATATTATTATGTAATCTATGCACTGTCGGTTGAGAGACTTGGGGGAATACTTATAATAAATCATTGTATATTATTCTAAAGTAGATTTTTCGTTGTGTATGCGTTATTTTAGTTATTATGGTTTTACCATGAGAACGTGATAAACCGAATTCAAGTGACCAAGTGGAGGTCCGAATTTGGGGGCGTCACAGCATGTGTTGTTACAGGTTGCTCCATGGAAAGGAGTTACAAGATTTGGAAGGAGAGGAAAGCTCAATCCTCGATTCATTGGCCCATTTGAAATCCTTGACCAAGTATGAACTGTGGCCAATAGAATCGCCTTACCGTTAAGTATGTCTCGTGTTCATAACATTTTTCACATATCTATGTTATGTAAATATGGAAGACCCGAACCACATTATTGAATTAGAACTAAACGAGATAGCGGAATATTTAACGTATGAAGAGGTACCTGTTAAAATCTTGGATAAGAAGGAACATATTCTATACTCCAAGATTATACCTCAAGTCAAAGTTTTATGGAGAAACCACGATGTTGAGGAAATGACATGGGAGTTAGAATCTGAAATGAAATCAAGGTATCCTCACCTCTTCGACATACTAGGTACGTACACCAATTTTGAGGACGAAATTTCATAAGAAGGGGAGGTTGTAAGACCCCAAATTTTATGAATAAAGATGAATTTTATCTAAATATCTTTTTGAATATTATAGTGTGGATTTGATATAATGTTATAGTTGTGAATAATAATTACAAATTTTGTAAAGTATGCAAGTTGTCATAAAATATTCGATTGGTCGGGGAATATTCATTTTATCAGGAAATATTCGTACGACGACACAATCATTGGTGGACCCCACAACAGAATTACTATCGGATTCAGAAAATGACAGAAATATCTTTTTATAAAAATAACGGCGAAAGTTTTATCATTAACTGTTGAAATACCTGGTGATAAAAGTATAGTAATACGTGTGGTTACATAGTAACACACGATATTGTATAGTATCTTTGATTATTGATGCTTACGTGAGAAGTCACTCAGTTTATTTCAATTATTGTCACAGTAATTGTTGCATAGTATCTCACGTTATTGATTCAATTATTGTCATAATATTTTATATTATTAAATCAATAGTTGAGACGACAAAGTTATTCATATTATTATTTGCATTATTGATGATGTCTAGAAAGTTCTGTCGAGGAAAGGGGTTTGGTCACCTAATTGCACACCAATAGGGAAAAATCCTTATCGGAAAGCCCCCTCTTTCTTGGGAATGATCTGGTCGTTAATATTGTGAGTTATAATATTAATAATGAATGTTATTAAAAATATGTTTTGAGAAGTCAAGTTAATTAAGATAAATAGAGGGGATTTTTATGAAGTATTTGTTGTAAATTTTGCTTATTACATGGACCCCCACTTACTTATTTTTCATAATAATCGGTAGAAAGTTATAAAGTATGTTAGTTTATATATATATATATATATATATATACATATATATAATATTATATTTTATTATTTGCATAGTACTACATAGTGTTATATAGTGCAGCATAGTAAAATCAATTTTTTTTTTAGAATTGCGCCCATGAATTCACGCTCGTGAAATTCCCATTATTCACCCATGATTATTTCTAAATAGTATCCTTCCATTCTCCTATAAATAAGATGCTTAGTTTAGAAATGAAAATAACACCAGAATCAGAGAATTCTTCTTCTATAATATTGAGCGTATTTCTTTAGAGTTTAAGGAAGCTTTGAGCGTAGAAAATAGTATATGTTTTCTTCAAGAATATTCTCGCCCTACCAGTCAGAAATACTCTCCTTTTAAGGTAAGGGATATTATTTTTGTTCAATATTCGTAAGAAATAATATGTTCTTCCATACTATGAAGTATGTAAGTAATATTATTTCGTTTTAGATTCTGAATTCTACACTCATTTTGTTAAAGTATTGCTTCTATACTACGTGAAATTAGTAGAATATCCTTAAAATTTGCGCTTCATCTAGTATCTTTTTACGAAAATATTATTCTGAACATTCTTCATAATTTTTAATCTTTTCATGTCGGGGTACTATTCCCGAAGTATTATTCACGGGATACTATTCACTCGAGTACTATTCATGACAAAAAATAATTTCTTTTCTGTCCAAATCATTTTTGATACAATATTATTTTTAAATTTTACTCCACAAAGCAGTATCATGTTGACAATTTAGACATTATTGATGTGAGACCCCAAATTTTATGAATAAAGATTTAAATTTCTCGAAATATTTTTTTTGAATATCATGGTGTGGATTTGATATAATATTATAGTTGTGGTAATATTTATAAATTTTGCAAAGTAAGCAAGTTGTTATATAATATTCGATTGGTCGAGGAATATTCTTTTTGTCAGGGAATATCAGTAGGACGGCACAATCATTGGTGGACCCCATAACGGAAGTATTGTTGTAGTTAGAAAATGAAAGAATTATCATTTTATAAAAATAACTATGAAAGTGTTACCAAGTTAAAGCGTTAAACTACATTAGTAGTAAAAGTACAATAATACGCGTGATTGCATAGTAGCACACCAGTATTGATTATTGATGCTTACGTAAGAAGTCACTCGATTATACTCAATTATTGCTACGACGAGAATTGATACATCATATCTCTCTATATATTTTTGATTCAATTATTGTCACAAGATCATCCGCATAATATGTTATATTATTAAATCAATAATTGAGACGACAAAGTTATTCATATTATTATTTGCAATATTGACAATATCTAGAAGTTCTGTCAATGAGAGGTTTGGTCACTTATTTACGCGCCAATAAGGAGAAATCCTTATTAGAAAGCCCCCTCTTTCCTGGGAACGACCTGGTTGTTAAATATTGTCAGTTATAATATTAATGATGAATAAGTTCGTGTTGATTAAGGATGAAATTGATAGTTCCATTGTTTTGGAATTATTAGTGTTAGTGGTAATCGACATTAACTTCGATAATAATTGATGTCTGGAGGTTATATTGACCCGATCGTAATTAATGCTTAGAATAAATGAGCAATTAATTGCTATTGATTCACATGATTATAACTATTTGTTCACATGTGTGTATTATTGATTCACATTCATTTACTATTAGGGGAGTTGGTGCAAGATTGATAATACTTGCATGACTAAGTTAAAAATGGAGGTATAGATGGAGGTACTATACTGTAATTCGTATTTTCACATGTCTAGAACTATTGACTCACATGATTTACTATTGATTCACATAATTTACTATTAGGAGAGGTGGTGCGAGTTTTATAATACTTGCAGGACTAAATTAAAAATAAAGGAAAAGAGGAAGGTATTATACTATAATATTTTGAGCCCCAAAACGTGCAATTATTGAAACTATATTTTCCTATAAATAGAAGCTCATTCCTTCATTATTTTTCACCAATTCACTAAATCTATAGAGCAATTATTATAGAGAGAAATTATAGAGAAAGAAGAAGAGAAGTCTGCTACCTCACTATCCCAGTATCCAGTTTTCTTCTAAGGTAAGGGGTATTATTACTTTCGTATTCATGAAGAGAGCTATTGTTATTCCATTCCTTATTATTCTGTTGGAATAACCTGTATACGTGGACTACCGTATACATGATGAAATTCTTCTGTCATTCCATTCTTTATTATTATGTTGGAATAACCTATCTATGCGAAGTACCGCATACATGGTGAAATTCTTCTATTATTCCATTCTTTATTATTCTGTTGGAATAACCTGCCTGTGTGGTCTATCGCATGCCTGGTGAATTATGTTGTTATTCCATTATTTATTATTCTGTTGGAATATCATGTCTGTGCGGATTATGCATGACTTGGTTTCATTCTTTATTATTCTATTGGAATATCCTGTCTATGCGGATTACGCATGACCTAGTTCCATTCTTTATTATTCTATTGGAATATCCTGTCTGTTCGGATTACGCATGACCTGGTTCCGTTCTTTATTATTATTCTTTTGGAATAACCTATCTGTGGGGACTACCGCATGCATGGTGAAAGATCCTGCATATTCATTCCTTATTAAATTGTGGAAATGATCTATCTATATGGATTACCGCATGACAGGTGAAGATTCATTTGCAGTTTCATATATTCTATTATACTCGTCTGAGATATCATTTCTTTTGTACTCGTCATGGAATATTATTTTCTTTGGAATTTTTTTTACGAGTTACTATTTATGGGTTACTATTCACCCGATTACTATTCACTCTGGTATTATTCACTCAGGTATTCGGGGTACTTTTTGTGCCGGAGTACTATTCACGAGTTACTATTCATCGAATTACTATTCACCCAATTACTATTCACTCTAGTATCATTCACTCGGGTATTCGGGACACTTTTCGTGTCGAGGTACTATTCACGGGGTACTGTTCCCGAAGTACTATTCATAGGGTACTATTCACCCAAAAAATATATTTCTTTTCTGTCCAAATTGTTTTTGGTACATGAATATTATTCTTGAATTTTACTCTACAAAGCAGTATCATGTTGATAATTTGGACATTATTGATTCCTGGATAAATTAAATTATAAATCTTTAAAATTTATACTTGAACTTGTTTTATTGAATTATTATATCATTGTCATCATCCTCATGCTTATACTGTGATGAAAGTCATCTTTGTCTTACGTGTATAGATGGACTTGGTATGATTATGACCATGGATTATTCGGTATAATCATGAATAGTAATGTGATTTAATGATGTGGTGAAAGTCCTCATTGGCACTGTAGTTCATTGATGGACGGTTGTTGGTATGATTATGACCGTGGATTATTCGGTATAATCATGACCATTGATGATTACATGAATATCCTTGTCGTGATGCGAGGATGAATCAATTTTATTTATTGTCGAGTCTCAATGATAAAGTTGATGAAAATTTTTTTAAATCATAGAAGATAGTAGATTTTATGCTCTACTCGACTATTCTAATGGATTGCTTATTTTCGCTACAGTTGTTGATCTAAAACTTGTTGTCTATTATATTCTATCAGTTATTATACTGTTAAAGGCTAAGGATAATTTATTCTACATTATCTTAGTCATAATATTTCTTATTGGGCTAGTTGAGCTCCCCCTTTCTTTCATTGTTCTCTTGAAATGAGAATATAATTTGGGACGAAGTCGAGGAATGGAGTGATGGTCCGGGATAAATGGCTTTAGTAGTCCTCACTATTCCTGGAATAATGTGATAATAATTGTAATGAGGACACCATTGAGTGGATATATTGTCTAGATGACAATATTCTTGTTTAAACTCTCACTATGTTTTCATCGTATTTTACACGACTGTTGTATAATTAAGTTGTATTTGAATTTATGTTCCATGTATCTGGCGACTCATGATGGATGATGTATACCTGTTTTGGGGGCGTCACAATTGAATTCTGGATAAATTGAATTATAAATCTTTCAAATTTATCATTGCTCTTATTTAATTGAATTCTTATATCATTGTCATCATCCTCATGCTTACATTGTGATAAAAGTCATCTTTGGCCCGTAGTAAATATATGGACTGTTGATTGGTATAATTATGACTATGTATCGGTATAATCATGACCATTGGTGATAATATGAATATCCTTGGCCCGTAGTGTATGGATGATTCGTGGATGTGATAATAATGAATATCCTTGGCTCGTAGTGCATGGATAATTCAATGATGTAGATTATTTATTGAGCTGAGTCTCAGCAATAAAATTAATGATAAACTTTTAAATCATAGAAGATAGTAGATATCATACTCTACTTGACTCTTCTAATGAATTGTTTATTCCGCTATAGTTAAACTTATTGTCTATTATATTCTATCAGTTTAAGCTATTGAAGGCTAACGATAATTTATTCTACATTATCTTAGGCATAATATTCTTTATTGGCTAGTTGAGCTCACCCTTTGCTTTCATTGTTCTCTATAAGAAATGAGAATATAGCTGGGACTAGTCGGGGAACAGAGTGATGGTCCGAGATGGTGGCTATAGTAGTCCTCACTATTTTATAATAATGTGATAATAATTATAATGAAGACTTTATTTGAGTTTGGATATTGTCTACGAGATAATATTCGTGTTAAAACTGTGAGACCCCAAATTTTATGAATAAAGATTTAAATTTCTCGAAATATTTTTTTGAATATTATGGTATGGATTTGATATAATGTTATAGTTGTGGGTAGTATTTATAAATTTTGCAAAGTATACAAGTTGTTATAAAATATTCATTTGGTCGGGGAATATTCTTTATGTCGGGAATATCCGTACGACGGCACAATCATTGGTGAACCCACAACGGAAGTATTGTCGTATTTAGAAAACGACAGAATTATCTTTTTATAAAAATAACGGCGGAAGTATTACCGTTAAAAACTGTTGAACTACCCGGTAGTAAAAAATGCGATGTCTGGCGTGGTTTCATAGTAGCACACGGTATTGGTTATTGATGCTTACGTGATAAGTCACCGATTATACTCAATTATTGCTACAGTTATTGTTGCATCATATCTCTCATATTATTGATTCGATTATTGTCACAAAGATTATCATACGCATAATATGTTATATTATTAAATCAATAATTGAGACGACAAAGTTGTTCATATTATTAAATTGCAATATTTACAATGTCTAGAAGTTCTGTCAAGGAGAGGTTTGGTCACCTAATTGCGCGCCAATAGGGAGAAATCTTTATTGAAAGCCCCCTCTTTCCTGGGAACGACCTGGTTGTTAAATATTGTGAGTTATAATATTAATGATGAATAAGTTCGTGTTGATTAAAGATGAATTTGATAGTTCCATTGTGTTGGGATTATTTGTGTTAGTAGAAATCGATATTTATTTCGATATTAATTGATGTAAGGAGATTATATTGTTCAATCGAGTATTCAGGGAACTTTTCGTGTCGGAGTACTATTCACGAGTTACTATTCACGAGTTACTATTCATGAGTTACTATTCACGAGTTACTATTCATTAGTTATTATTCACAAGTTACTATTGAGTCACATTCAATTACTATTAGGGGAGTTAGTGCAATATTGATGATACTTGCATGACTAAGTTAAAAATGGAGGTATAGATGGAGGTACTATACTATAATTAATTTTTTCACAAGTTTAGAACTATTGAGTCACATGATTTACTATTAATTCAAGTGATTTACTATTAGGGGAGGTGGTGCAAGTTTGATAATACTTGGATGACTGAATTAAAAATGAAAGAAAAGTTGGAGGTATTGTACTGTAATATTTTGAGCCACAAAAATGTGCAATTATCGAAACTATATTTTCCTATAAATAGAAGTTCATTCTTCCTTCATTTCTCACCAATTCACTAAAGCTTTAGAGCCATTATTATAGAGAGAAATTATAGAGAGAAAGAAGAAGAGAAGTTTGTTACCTCTCTACTCCAGTATCCAGCTTTATTCTAAGGTAAGGGGTATTATTTCTTTCGTATTCATGAAGAGAGCTATTGTTATTATATTCTTTATTATTCTGTTGGAATAACCTGTATATGCGAAGTACCGCATACATGGTAAAATTCTTCTGTTATTCCATTCTTTATTATTATGTTGGAATAACCTGGTTATGCGAAGTACCGCATACATGGTGAACTTCTTCTGTTATTCCATTCTTTATTATTATGTTGGAATAACCTGTATATGCAAAGTACTGCATACATGGTAAAATTCTTCTATTATTTCATTCTTTATTATTACGCCGGAATATCACATGCGTGCATTTTCTCAGGACTGGTTCCATTATTTATTATTACGTCGAAATATCATGTACGTGCATTTACGTGGGACTGGTTCCATTATTTATTATTACGTTGGAATATCCTCGCTTGCGCATGTAATTTTGCACATTCTGGTTCCGTTCTTTATTATTCTGTTGGAATATCCTGTCGGTGCGGATTACGCCTGACCTGGTTCCGTTCTTTATTATTCTGTTAGAAATAACCTGTTTCTACGGTCTCTATCGCATGCATGGTGAATCCTTCTGTTATTCCATTCTTTATTATTCTGTTGGAATAAACTGTCTATGTGGATTACCACATGCATGGTGATTGACCCTTTGTATTCATTCCTTATTAAATTCTAGAAATGATCTGTCTACTTATACTATGAAGAAAGTCATAATAAAAGCAATGGATTGATGAAAACCATGAGTATATGTAGTATTTGTAAGTGTTATAATAAGTTATGTAGGTTATTATGTGAAAACATGAAAGTTTCTTAGAAATCACAAAGGGTTGAAAAATTAGATTTTGGTAAAAATGGAACATGAAATTTAATTGACCATATCTCCTATTACATTTCGAATTTTTGAGTGTGGTCAAGTCCTAGAGTTAGATCTATGAGTTTACTAACTTATCCAAGTGGAATCACTAGAAAAGGTGTTGTAGATTTTCGTGTGGACTATTTTTTAGCAAAGGAGTCAAAAGTGGAAAATAGCAAAAAGCTCGCCCATAATTTTTTGTAAATTTGTTTTGACCACTTAATTTGTGAGAAAAATTCCGGCCTTTTGGGACATGAAAGTATACGGTATAAGGTACCTCCTATCCAAAAATGAGCTCATTCCGACTTAAAATGAACAAGTTTTGACTATTTCAATATTTAGGTTTTTTGACAAAAAATGCTATAACCGGAGTTCTATAACTCCGATGACCATGAAATTTAAACTGGAAGCTCACATTAACATGTGTAAGATCCTGCCAAGATTTGGGAATTTCTAGAGTTAACCTTGAGGTAGCTAATTTCTTAAGGAATTAATTAGAAATTGATTTTTGAAAAATAGTAAATGAATTTTAAAATTTGAGAAAAATATATATTCATTATGGGACTATATTACGCTAAATCCCGAAATGAAATATTTTTAGGACTGATTTGGTATTTTTCATGAAAATGCTCTAGTTATGAGTATATGAGTTAAATATGTTATGTAATGTAACAAAATTGAAAAATAGGATTTTATGGCTTGGGAATCCTATATAAGGTATATGCAGATTTTTGATAAGGGATTTGATCATTGGTGATGAAATCTGATGAGTATGGCATTCATTGAATGATTAAATGCATTATTTGGTAAAGTGTAAACAATTAAAATAAATTGTTTATAAGTTTAGAGGTGATTAAAATATTGTTATAATATTAATAATATTAGATTATGAGTTTATTAAGTGATTGATAATATTTGGATAAATTTAAAGTCTTTAATATTTATCCTTGTTTTAGTTTGATTAATGCTTATATCTTTGTCATCATCCTCATGCTTATATGGTGATGAAAATTATCTTTGGCTTACGTACAAATAGGGACTGTTGTTTATTGAATTATATATCTTTGGCTTACGTGCAAAGATGGATTGTTGATTATTGGTTTTATTTTGTATATCTTTGGCTTACATGCAGAGATGGACTTGGTATGATTATAACCAGGGATTATTCGGTATAGTCATGACCATTGATGATTTAAAGAATATCCTTAGCCTGTAGTGCAGGGATGATTTGAGGATGTGGATTATTTATTAAGCTGAGTCTCAGCGATAAAAGTGATGAAAAACTTTTAAAACATAGAAGATAGTAGATTTTATTCTCTACTTGACTCTTCTAATGGATTGTTTATTCTGCTGCAGTTAAACTTGATGTCTATTGTATTTTATCAGTTTAACATTGTTGAAGACTAATGATAATTTATTCTGCATTATCTTAGCCATAATATTTCTTACTGGGCTAGTTGAGCTCACCCTTTTTTTTTATAGACACAAATAAAAACTATTTACAACTACTCTACTATGCAAACTATTATGCACTTACACTACATGAATGCAAACATATAATAAACCTAAACTAAACAAACATGACAATTTATGCAAAACAAAAATAACTACATTAAACATGCAAAACTAAACTAATTAACTCCCCCAAACTTAACAATTACAATGTCCTCATTGTAAAATAAAGCATTAAGTGGACGAGGACTTCCCTGTAATCATTTAAGCTTGTGGTGATGGTGGAGTGGTATAAAGACTGAAAAACTCCTCCACATCGGAATTTGAAGGAGGATACTATGTCATGGGCTCAAGCTGGTGGCTTCCCTTTCCATAATCTTTTGCCTATCCATTGAACCTCCAATACCTGCAATGAAGAGAGACAACATGGATTAGAATAGCACTTTGGATTAGAAGAGTAACTTAATAAGCAAAATAATTCCTATCTACTAAATAAACTAGTAAAGCATATAAATATAAAATTTCTGGGTTGCCTCCCAGTTAGCGCTTGATTTATAGTCTTTCAGCCTAACTTTGTCTGGTCAATGCTATCCAATTCCTCTTTGATAATTGAGAAACCCTCAATCCATCAGAAATAATGTAACTTTTGGTAGGTTCCCTTTTGTGATGGCATTCGAATTAAAGTCACATAGCATGCTTTGTTTAAATAAGTGCCCAATTGAGAATGTTAAATAACTAGGTGCTTTTACGTCCGTTTAGCCTATGATTCGATTGGGGCTTTAAGGCTTGGGAAACACAACGAGCTCTTCTTCTATCTTCTCCTCCTCATCCCGAAATGGCTTCTCATTTGTACTAGCTCTCATGTCATAAAAAGCCTTGCCGACGACATGACTACCAATCGAGCACGATTTTGTAAATCTAACTGGACCCTTGATCTTTGGCGGAGAAGGCACTTGGGGCACTAATAACATCGGCTCATTCTCATTGGTACTCATAGTTAGTTCTTCATCGACCTTGTTTTCATTATCCCCACTCGTCTCCTCTTTTTCAACATCACAAGGCTCATCCAATGGTAGATTTGGTTCGGGCATTTCATCAATCTCAGAATCCTAGTCATAACACCAATTGTTTTAAGGATAGTAGTTCAAGGCTTATAACATTTGATCCATCTGGTTCTACAGATTTTGAATTAATATCTCTTGATTAATCCTCCTATCCTCATTGGATGCTACTGAACTTGGACAATAATTCCTCCAACCTTGGATTTTTTCGTCTCGCTTTTGGAATTCATGTATTGAGGACCATGGGTTGAAGTAATGATGAGTTGTTGTGAGATCCCAAATTTTATGAAATGAAGGTATTCAATTTTCTTATAATTATTATGTTATTTAGTAAATGGTTAAATTGATAAAGGTTAAAGTTAATGGTGATATTTGAAAATTTTGCAAAGTAAGCAAGTTGATATAAAATATTTGTTGTGTCGGGGAATATTTGATAGGTCGGGAAATATTCGTTTTAACAGGGAATATTCGTACGATGGCACAATCATTGGTGAACCCCATAACGAAAGTATTGTCATAGTTAGAAAATGACAGAAATATATTTTTATAAAAATAACGGCGAAAGTTTTACTGTTAAACTGTTGAACTACCCGATAGTAAAAGTACAGTAATACATGTGGTTGCATAGTAGCACACGGTATTGATTATTGATGCTTACGTGAGAAGTCACTTAGTTATACTCAATTGTTGCTATAGTAATTTCTGTATAATATCTCTCATATTATTGATTCAATTATTATCACAGTATCATCTACATAATATTTTATATTATTAAATTAATAATTGAGACAACAAAATTATTCATATTATTATTTGTAATATTGACGATGTCTAGAAAGTTCTGTCGAGAAAAGGGGTTTGGTCACCTAATTGTGCGTCAATAGGGAGAAATCCTTATTGGAAAGCCCCCTTTTTCCTGGGAATGATCTGGCTGTTAAATATTGTGAGTTATAATATTAATGATGAATAAGTTCGTGTTGATTAAAGATGAAATTGTTATTTCCATTGTGTTGGGATTATTAGTGTTAGTGGAAATCGACATTTATTTCAATAATAATTGATTTCTGGAGGTTATATTGACCAATCGGGTAATTAATCGGATAAATGAGCAATTTCTTGTTATTAATTCACATGCTTATAACTAGTTGTTTACATGTGTGTACTACTGATTCACATGCAAATACTATTAGGGGAGGTGGTGCAAGATTGATAATACTTGAATGACTAAATTAAAAATAGAGGTATAGATAAAGGTACTATACTGTAATTATTTTTTTCACATGTATAGAACTATTAAGTCACATGATTGTACTATTGATTCACATCATGTACTATTAGGGGAGGTGGTGCAAATTTGATAATACTTGCAGGACTAAATTAAAAATGAAAGAGAAGATGAAGGTATTATACTGTAATATTTCGAGCCCCAAAACGTGCAATTATTGGAACTATATTTTCCTATAAATAGAAGTTCATTCTTCTTTCATTCTCACCAATTCACTAAGACTCGCAAGAGCAATTATAGATAGAGAAGTTATAGAGAGAGAAGTTATAGAGAGAAAGAAGAAGAGAGTCTGCTACTTCACTATTCCAGTATCCAGTCTTTTTCTGAGGTAAGGGGTATTATTTATTTCATATTCTAAAGAGAGATTATTTTTCGTATTTGTATTAATATTATTTTCGTTTAATATTCGTAAGGAATATCATCTTCGTTCAATATTCGTAGGAATATTATTTTTGCAAATAGTGCATGATTTCCTCAAGATAATCTCTATTATACCAGTCAGATTTAGTCTTCTACTAAGGTAAAAAATATTATTTTCTTCATACTCATAAGGGTTGTCATTTTATTCCTTATTAATCTTTGGGAATAACCTGTATACGCGGATTACCGCATACATGGTGAATAACCCTTCGTATTCATTATTTATTAAGTTCTAGAAATGATCTGTCTACGCAAATTACCGCATGACAGGAGAAAATCTTTTTTCAGTTTCGTATATTCTTTCATACTCGTATGAGATATTATTTCTTTTGTACTTGTCAAGGAATATCATTTTCTTTCATATTTCTCCCTTTATGGTACAAAATTATTGTTTATTTCCATAACTTTATTATTAAATGGTGAAAATCCCTGAAATTAGAAGAATATCCTTAATAGTTTGGGCTTTATCTAATATCATTTCACTTGAATATTGGTCTGAACTTTCTTATTAAATTTTAATCTATTCATCTGGGGCACTATTCATGTCGGGGTACTATTCATTCAGGATACTATTTATGTCGAATTAATATTCGTGAAGAAATTTATTTCTTTTCTTTGTCCAAATTATCTTTAAAATTTGAATCTTAAATATCATTCTTAAATAATACTCCACAATTGGTGATCATGTTGACAATTTGGACATTCTTGAACTCTGGATAAATTAAATTATAAATCTCTAATATTTATCCTTGATCTCACTTGATTCATTCTTTATATCATTGTCATCATCCTCATGCTTATATTGTGGTGAAAGTCATATTTGACCCGTAGTACAAAGATGAACTGTTGTTTGATATGATTATGACCAGAAATTATGTATTGGTATAATCATGACCTTTAATGTTACAGAAAAAGGTTTATGGTGAAAGTCCTCTTTGGCCCGTAGTGCATAGATGGACAGGTGTTTGACATGATCATGACCACTGGTGATACAAACAAATATCTTTGGCCCGTAGTGCATAGATAATTTGTTAATTGGAAATAATTATTGGTTGGTGTTATAGGGATAAAAATATTGATGATGAGCTTTTAAGTCATAGAAGATAGTAGACATCATGCTCTACTTAACTCTTCTAATAGATTGTTATTTCTGCTGCAGTTGTTGATCTAAAACTTGTTGTCCATTATATTTTATTTGATTTATCATTGTTGAAGGATAAAGATAATTTATTTCTCATTATCTTAGTCATAATATTTTTTACTAGGCTAGTTGAGCTCACCCTTTCTCCTTTTTGTTCTATTATTTTTCTCAGGAAATGAAGTGTAGTTGGGACTAGTCGTAGAGTGGAGTAATGGTCTGAGATAGTTATTATATAAATCTTCACTATGTTATGAAATAGTGTGATAATAACTGTAATGAGAACTTAATTTGAGTTTGGATATTGTTGTATTATGTACGGTGCAATATTTGTATTCAAACTCACAGTATATGTGTGGTTGTATTTTGAACAACAGTTCAATAGTTGTAAATATAGAAGTTTGTATTTGGATTTTATACCATATATTTTTAAAACTCAAAATTGGTTGTGTGGACCTATTTTGGGGGCATTATAGTTGGTATCAAAGTTTATGGATATGATCTCTGGTGGAGATCTGGGATTAGAACAAGGAGGGGAGAGACATGTAAAACATTCGCTAGTGTGTCCTACCTAAGTTTATTCGTTATTTAATTGTTCGGTCGAAATATAGGGATAATATGTGACATGTCAATTTCTTTAATTAACCCTTGTTTTGTGGTAGTATTTGAGAATGACATTTGAAAATTTAGAGATAAGCAATGGAGCATATGAGACCATTGAGACACTACCAATCAATAACCAGGATAATGTGTATCAGTAAGGCAATAATCCTCTTGTAAACAACATCACCGACCAAATGATGAACGATGGGGTGTTTAGGAGCTTTTTACAATTCATGCAACACCAGACGGGAGAGACTCCTGTTCAAAATGTAGGTGGAAACAATGGTAACTCACGGCTGGTCACTGCCAAGCAATTCAAGGAGTTTGGATTGTCAGAGTTTTTGGGAAAGCCAAAGCTACTTAAGGCAGAAGCTTGGATTAAGCAGATCACTAAAATATTTGATGTTCTTGGATGCACATGGAGTAAAAAGTTCCCTTCGCCACCTTTATATTGCGTGGAAAGACATATTACTGGTGGAAATCTGTAAAACATACTCATCTTTCTACACTTAAGATGTCTTGGGTGAAGTTCCAGGAATTGTTCAACGACAAGTATTTTCCAGAAAGTATTCTTCATATGAAGGAAGTGAAATTCATCAAACTAGAACAGAACAATATGACTATATCACAATACGATGCCAAGTTTAAGGAATTATCCAGTTTACTTCCCAGTTGGTGGATAATGAGGAACGAATGACATAAATATTTTTGAGATGTTTAAAACTTGAAATTCGTCAATACCTCATTTTTCAGAAATGTTTTTTGTATTCAGATATGGAGAATAGGGCTCAATTATTGGAGAGAGATAATGAGACAGTTTAACCAAAAGACAGCAATCGATAACACGATAATAGTCATACCGGTGGCATCAGTTATCGGAACAGTAATAACCAGAGTGGAGGAAATTATCATGCCAGAAATGGTAACCACTTCGGTGGTAATCCTGGTCAAGATAATAGAAAAAGTGAATCAAGTGTAAATTTTAAAAAGAGAATATTCAACAATGATGGAAAGACATCGGCGGCAACAACAGCACCCGTTTCTAGGAGAGGAGAACGTCCACCAGTCGTATGTTATAAATGCGGAAAAGAGGGGCACATTAGTCCAAACTGTACATAACAACCCAAAGTGTGCTACAGTTGTGGAAGGGAAAGTCACATAGCTCGAGTGTGCCCTATAGCAAAGTCAAGTCCCGCTGGGATGGTAACACCAAAGGCTGTCCCGGATAAGTCAAAGTCAGTTGTTCAAGGGAGAGCTTTTGTCGTGACTTCCCAAAAAGCAAGGAACCCGAACGAAGTTATCACGGGTAAATATTGATTAATTTCTAATTACGCACAACACGCAAGTATACGTGGTCAACAAGTAATAAAGTAAAAGTAGAGTATCGTTCCCACAGAGAATTTGTTAACAAGAATTACCAAGTACTAACCTATAACCAATTTAATCTTATTTAAAAAAATGATTTAATATTTTAATTTAAAATAATTTATTAAACTATTACTAACTATCCCTAGAATGAAACAAGATAATGAAGACTCGATATTACAATTTCATTTATTGTTTCTTTTAAGTCAACACACATCATGTTAAGCCAAGTTATTTATACTGGATTGTTAATCAAGAACACGAAAGTAAAATATGGCCATCTCTCAACGCACCATACTCATATCAAATCAAATCCACAGATAATAGAATCAAATTGAACACCCTAATAAACTAACTCACTATATCTCTATGTGAATTACAATTAAAAAGGGTTTAAGTACAAGTTCTTATTAGACTACATGCAATGCCTCGGTATATCTCTATCCTAAGCACAAATCATGAATTCCAACTCCATGTAGAACACATAAATACATGCTATTATGATTAGATCTAAACCCATAATCTGTCTCTCGAGTTCATATAGATTATCATAGTAATTGTTAACTAGGCAATTAAGCAATTAAGGGCAAACCATAATAGACAATCCAAGTATAGCTAATAAGACTAACAAAGAAGCATATCAAAGTAAACTACACAATAAAATCCATAGTAATCTCAAAACAGAGTTTAATTCATAGCGGAACTAGAATCACGTTAGGTTTGTAATATTCATGGGCTTAAATCAAATTGCAAAATTAATGCTAAGCGTGTAAAATCGAGTTTAAAATTTACAAACCATATACCGGATCACCCTTTATGCACAATTATTAATTAAAGCGAAAAGATAAAGAATAAATTATACCCTTGAAGATCGAGCTTCCTCAGTACAAGTTCACCTCCAAATCCTTTCGCTTAATCTTGAATCCACCGGGGTTTGGTTCCTTCCTTTGATCGGCGTTAGCCACCCAAATGTTTGGCCTCTGAGGTGATCCACCAAGGAAGAAGAAAATTCAAGAAGATGGGTGTTATGGCTAACCCTAGTTTTCTATCTCTATAGAAAAGGCATACTCCCAACAACTTGGAATTATTACGTTGTAAAAGTCAACAACCCATATCACCCATAATAAGACTCCTCTTATTTATTGATGTGGGCAACCCTCATAACAATTAAGAAATTGGGTTTTATTTAATTAATTAAATTCTTTTAATTAATTAAGCTCCCCTAATCTTATTAGGGATAATTAATTAAACTCCTTTAACTAATTTTCCTTCCTAATCCAATTAGGAATAAATGAGAGTACTTATATTAAATTAATTCCTAAACTCTTTTAGAAATTAAAATAATAATAATTGTAATAATATTAATAAGACTCCTCTTATTAATTTATATTTAATATTTCTAAAATATTAAATAATAAATATTAAGCTATTTAATTTATTCTATCACCATAGATTAAATTAAATATACTTAACATATTATTACGATTATGCCATTAACTTCTTAAATAATTATTCTTCCTTTTATGGTGTGACCCTTTAGGTTCTCCATATTAAATAGGTTGTGAATAAATCAATTAGAACAATTCTAATCTTATTTAAATAAATAAATTAAACAATTAATTTATTTAAATAATATTTATTCTACAATAAGGATAAGCCTCCCTAGCGATCAACGACTTTCGAGATAATATAGATTTCAACATTAATCATTAAAGAACCTTTGAGTAAATAGTTACTGCATACAATTCAATCCTTCCACCATACAATGTCCCAATTAAATATAAGACATGGAATTATTGTCAAGTCTTATTTTATTTAATTATATGTATTTCGATCCTTAAATGCAATAACTCCAAATAATGCAAATTAGAAACTCCTTTCTAATTTCATTACGCTTCCGCCAAGGACTCTCGGGTTGTCATTTATCGAATCACATAGGACATTCTCTTCTTTATTAGAAGTGGTAGATTCTTTATTGATCATACATTATCTCCATGTACAACTTATTATACCCAAGCATACCCTTTGATATACCCTATGGGTCTTAAGGAATAAGTCAAAGTATAACTCATCATACACAAGATACTATGATGATCTCAAGTCCAAGGATTACTTGTACTTACTATCACTACAGAATTCCTATTGACGAGTGCAAATAAAACTCCATTAGGTATTCTTTAGCGAGCCACGTTCAGTGAACTTATTCTCTAATAAGCACCTACATACTTGCTTTTAGTGTCTCACACAAATGATCATGAGATCAATCATCCTCATCCAATGAAAGCAAGCAACGTATGTACCAATCTATCCGGATTCACTAATCCCCAATTTAGTAATCCAATGATTGGGAACTATTTTAGTTTTTAAGGCGTCTAAGAATTTAGATCTCATTAGAATGATCATCATCATTATTCTAAAAGCATTGCTTAAAACTATGGGTTTATCACATATTATAAAAACAAAGATCATGTAGATAATTAAAAGCCTTTAATAAATTAATACTTTTTATTAATAAATGAATAAGATTGTTACAAAGTATATGCTTTATCATCAAACATGATTGGCTTGTGTGCATACTACTTTCAAATCCATCATCCACAATTTATTAAGCATTAAAAGATACAAATAGACAAGAAAAGACATTAGAATTGAGATAAACAAATCTGTATTCTCTTGCTTCCAATCTGTTTCTCCAATGATGATCAATAGCTTCAATCTTCAGTTCTAATCTAATCTAGGGTTCCTAATCTATTTTAATCTAATCCAATAGAATTCTCTCCCCTCTTATGCCTCTAATCATGTAT
This sequence comes from Panax quinquefolius, assembly GCA_020205615.1. NCBI lineage: Eukaryota > Viridiplantae > Streptophyta > Magnoliopsida > Apiales > Araliaceae > Panax > Panax quinquefolius. The sequence continues at coordinate 61,766,640 of CM035161.1, forward strand.
TTATAGGTTACAAGTCTAATTTTTAGCTTAGGAGCAAACCCAATCCAATTTGGAGTCAAAAAAGTATCAAAATTTGACCCAAAATGCGTCAAAAACTTGTTCTAGCCCGTACCCCCGCCCCGGCTAGTTATGCTACTGTTTTGAAGCTTGTACCCCCGCCCCGACAGGGGTTTTGTGAAGAGAAAGCCCGCCCCGGTGGGGGTCCTTTTTCTGTTGCAGTGTCCTTTGGTAAAACGGTCATAACTTTTGATCCGGGAAGAGTTACAGGGACTACCATCTATCAAATCGAAGCTCTCGATGAAATCTAAAACTTTCATTCTTTGAGATTTAAGAAATAATGGACGAATGAAAGTTGAAATTGGGCTGGAAGTGACTGCTATGAAAATGGCCACCCAAAATAGTGAAGTTCAACGTTCGTCGGTACAAAGGTCATAACTATTGCATCCGAACTCCGATTGGAATGATTCAAGATGTTCCGGAAAGCTAAGAAGATGCTCTACAACATAATCTAAGTTCCAAGCCAAGAACATGAAATAAACATGAAAGCCCAAACGATGTCTAGATTGCATTTTCCTTGCGTTTTCCTTGCTTTTTCATACCAATAGTCGCTCACACCGCTCCCAAACATATAATCTACAAAATGAACATAAAATATATGAAAAGTAGTTAAGAAATATGAATATAAGCAACTAATTAAAGTAACAGATACCGGATAAGTGGGTATAAAACCTACTTATCAAATACCCCCAAACTTAAACTGTTGTTTGTCCCCAAGCAACACAACATAATGCAATGCAATGGAATGAAATGCAACTAATCTATATGCCTATGAATCCAGCAGTATTGATAGAAACAAATCTATTCACTCGGCCTCAGAGAAATCAAGCAAACATGACAATACTTCATATCAAAACCAATCAATAATTCATATCACTCATCAAATCTTAAACTATTATTACTTGTATAGTGTGTGTGTGTGCTCAACATCCATGCTAACTGATACAAATTCAAATTTAATACATAAAAAATCTCTTTAAAGGCATCATACAGTGTAAACTCAAGAATTTCAAAAATAGACGAGATCCAACTAAAATCAAATAATTACCAATATTAAGGGTCCAAGTAGGGTACTTATGCTTTCTTTTCTTTTCTTTTTCAATCACAGGGGCTTTTTGCTCTTAATTTCTGTTTTATTCCTCTCTCTTTTATATAGATAGTAAGTGTGTTTTACGCTCCATCTCACGCCTGTGTTTATGGGGAGTGCTTTTCATGATTCTTCTCAACCCACCACAAGACTCAATTATTCGTTTTTCTCTCTTTTTTTAGAAGCTTATATACCCCATTTTCCCCCAAACTTAAGTTCTTGCCTAATTCTTCGTCTTCACTGCCTATTTTTGGCATTCTCTCATTTAAATTAGCATTATCCTTTAGAAATTCCTTATGTATCAATTTGAACTAATCAATCAACAAAGCTGTTATTACAGTGTTATCCTTTTTGTGAGACCCCAAATTTTATGAATAAATATTTAAATTTCTCAAAATATTTTTTTTGAATATTATGGTATGGATTTGATATAATGTTATAGTTGTGGGTAGTATTTATAAATTTTGCAAAGTATGCAAGTTGTTATAAAATATTCATTTGGTGGGGAATATTATTTTTTTGTGGGAATATCCATGCGACGGCACAATCATTGAGTGAACCCATTGGCGGAAGTATTGTCGTAGTAATAAAGCGACAAAAAATATTTTATTGAAAATAACGGTGGAGGTTTTACCATTAATCTTTGTTGAACTACCCGGTAGTAAAAGTACGATGTGAATACGTGTGGTTGCATAGTAGCAACACCGGTATTGATTATTGATGCTTACGTGATTAGTCACTCGGTTATACTCAATTATTGCTACGATAATTGCGCATCATATCTCTTATATTATTGATTCGATTATTGTCACAGTATCATCTGCACAATATGTTATATTATTAAATCAATAATTGAGACGATAAAGTTGTTCATATAATTAAATTGCAATATTTACAATGTCTAGAAGTTCTGTCAAGGAGAGGTTTGGTCACCTAATTGCGCGCCAAAAGGGAGAAATCCTTATTGGAAAGCCCCCTCTTTCCTGGGAACGACCAGGTTGTTAAATATTATGAGTTATAATATTAATGATGAATAATTTCGTGTTGATTAAAGATGAATTTGATAGTTCCATTATGTTGGGATTATTTGTGTTAGTAGAAATCAACATTTATTTCGATAATAATTGATGTCTGAAGATTATATTGTTCAATCGGGTATTCAGGGCACTTTTCGTGTCAGAATACTATTCACGAGTTACTATTTATGAGTTACTATTCATGAGTTACTATTTATGAGTTACTATTCACGAGTTACTATTGAGTCACATTCACTTACTATTAGGGGAGTTGGTGCAAGATTGATGATACTTGCATGACTAAGTTAAAAATGGAGGTATAGATGGAGGTATTATACTATAATTACTTTTTTCACATGTTTAGAACTATTGAGTCACATGATTTACTATTAATTCACATGATTTACTATTAGGGGAGGGGGTGCAAGTTTGATAATACTTGGATGACTGAATTAAAAATGAAAGAAAAGTTGGAGGTATTGTACTGTAATATTTCGAGCCCCAAAATGTGCAATTATCAAAACTATATTTTCCTATAAATAGAATTTCATTCTTCCTTCATTTCTCACCAATTCACTAAAGCTTTAGAGCCATTATTATAGAGAGAAATTATAGAGAGAAAGAAGAAGAGAAGTCTGCTACCTCTCTACTCAAAGATTATCGACTTTATTCTAAGGTAAGGGTATTATTTCTTCAGTATTCATGAAGAGAGCTATTGTTATTCCATTCCTTAATATTACATTGGAATAACCTATATATGCAATCCGCATACATGATGAAATTCTTACATTATTCCATTCTTTATTATTATATTGGAATAACTTTGGTTTCGCTAATACCGCATACATGGTGAACTTCTTACATTATTCCATTCTTTATTATTATATTGGAATAACTCAGTAAATGCAAAGTAATCTTGCATACATGGTGAAATTCTTCTATTATTTCATTCTTTATTATTCGCGCGAGAAATATCGTATCTCGTACATTTTCTGGGACTGGTTCCATTATTTATTATTACGTCGAAATATATATATACGTGCATTTACGCTTGGGACTGGTTCCATTATTTATTATTACATTGGAATATTCGCGCCGATGCAATTTTGCACGACTTTGGTTAGTTCTTTATTATTACATTGGAATATCATCTGCCGGTCAAGGATTACGCTGACCTAGTTCCGATTCTTTATTATTACGTTAGGAATAACTTTGTCTGCATCTTGGTCTCTATCGCATGCATGGTGAATCCTTACATTATTTTATTCTTTATTATTACATTGGAATAATCATTTATGTGGATTACCACGTGCGTGGTGATTGACCTTTGTATTCATTCCTTATTAAATTATGGAAATGATGCATCTATGTGGATTATGAAGAAAGTCATAATAAAAGGAATGGATTGATGAAAACCATGGGTATATGTAGTATTTGTAAGTGTTATGATAAGTTATGTAGGTTATTATGTGAAAACATGAAAGTGTCTTAGAAATCACAAAGAGTTGAAAAATTAGATTTTGGTGAAAATGGAACATGAAATTCAATTGACCATATCTCCTATTATATTTCAAATTTTTGAGTGTGGTCAAGTCCTAGAGTTAGATCTATGAGTTTACTAACTTATCCAAGTGGAATCACTAGAAAAGGTGTTGTAGATTTTCGTGTGGACTGTTTTTAGCAAAGGAGTCAAAAGTGGAAAATAGAAAAAAAGCTCTTGCCCATAATTTTATAAAAATTTGTTTCGGCCACTTAATTTGTGAGAAAAATTTTGGCCTTTTGGGACATGAAAGTATACTCAGTATAAGGTACCTCCTATCCAAAAATAAGCTCATTCAGGACTTAAAATGAACAAGTTATGACTATTTCAATATTTAGGTTTTTTTGACAAAAAAATGTTATATTAGGAGTTCTATAACTCAGAGTGACTATGAAATTTAAACTGAAAGCTCACATTAACATGTGTAAGATCCTGCCAAGATTTGGGAATTTCTAGAGTTAACCTTGAGGTAGCTAATTTCTTAAGGAATTAATTAGAAATTGATTTTTGAAAAATAGTAAATAAATTTTAAAAATTTCGAGAAAAATATATGTTCATTATGGGACTATATTCGGCTAAATCCCAGAAATGAAATATTTTTAGGACTGATTTGGTATTTTTCATGAAAATGCTCTAGTTATGAGTATATGAGTTAAATATGTTATGTAATGTAACAAAATTGAAAAATAGGATTTTATGGCTTGGGAATCCTATATAAGGTATATGCAGATTTTTTATAAGGGATTTGATCATTGGTGATGAAATCTGATGAGTATGGCATTCTTTGAATGATTAAATGCATTATTTGGAAAAGTGTAAACAATTGAAATAAATTATTTATAAGTTTAGAGGTGATTAAAATATTGTTATAATATTAATAATATTAGATTATGAGTTTATTAAGTGATTGATAATATTTGGATAAATTTAAAGTCTTTAATATGTATTCTTGTTTTATTTTGATTAATGCTTATATCTTTGTCATCATCCTCATGCTTATATGGTGATGAAAATTATCTTTAACTACGTCTGAAAAGGAACATTGTTTATTGAATTATATATCTTTGGCTTACGTGCAAAGATGGATTGTTGATTATTGGTTTTATTGTTGTATATCTTTGGCTTACGTGCAGAGATGGACTTGGTATGATTATAACTAGGGATTATTCGGTATAGTCATGACCATTGATGATTTAAAGAATATCCTTAGCCTGTAGTGCAGGGATGATTTGAGGATGTGGATTATTTATTAAGCTGAGTCTCAGCGATAAAAGTGATGAAAAACTTTTAAAACATAGAAGATAGTAGATTTTATTCTCTACTTGACTCTTCTAATGGATTGTTTATTCCGCTGCAGTTAAACTTGATGTCTATTATATTTTATCAGTTTAACATTGTTGAAGACTAATGATAATTTATTCTGCATTATCTTAGTCATAATATTTCTTACTGGGCTAGTTGAGCTCACCTTTTCTTTCACCGTTCTCTTCAGAAAATGAGAATATAGTTGGGAAGAGTCGGGGAACGGAGTGACGGTCTAGATGATAGCATTAGTAGTCCTCACTATTCTATTAAATAGTGTGACAATAAATGTAATGAGGACTCCATTGAGAGTGGATATTGTCTAGAAGGCAATAACTTATGTTTTGTCGTATGTTACACGACAGTTGTATTATTAAGTTATATTTTGTATTTTTGTACCATGTATTTGGCGACTCGAGATGGGTGATGTATACCAATTTTGGGGGCGTCACACTTTTTATACTAGTTTCAAATAGAAAAATATTCGATTCATAACAAGAAATCAGATGAAAGCTCTAATAATAAGTACTATACTCGTCTGCTCAATTTCAGTCTCATCATTGGCCAAAATAGACTATAAATATCAAACAGCTGGAATCATGAAGATGAACATAGTAACTAACTAATATTATGGTGAATTTTTTTATAGACACAAATAAAAACTATTTACAACTACTCTACTATGCAAACCATTATGCACTTACACTACATGAATGCAAACATATAATAAACCTAAACTAAACAAATATGACAATTTATGCAAAACTAAAATAACTACATTAACCATGCAAAACTAAACTAATTAACTCCCCCAAACTTAACAATTACAATGTCCTCATTGTAAAATAAAGTATTAAGTGGACGAGGACTTCCCTGTAATCATTTAAGCTTGTGGTGATGGTGGCGTGGTATAAAGACTGAAAAACTCCTCCACATCGGAATTTGAAGGAGGATACTATGTCATGGGCTCAAGCTGGTGGCTTCCCTTTCCATAATCTTTTGCCTATCCATTGAACCTCCAATACCTGCAATGAAGAGAGACAACATGGATTAGAATAGCACTTTGGATTAGAAGAGAAACTTAATAAACAAAATAATTCCTATCTACTAAATAAGCTAGTAAAGCATATAAATATAAAATTTCTGGGTTGCCTCCCAGTTAGCGCTTGATTTATAGTCTTTCAACCTAACTTTGTCTGGTCAATGCTATCCAATTCCTCTTTGATAATTGAGAAACCCTCAATCCATCAGAAATAATGTAACTTTTGGTAGGTTCCCTTTTGTGATGACATTCGAATTAAAGTCACATAGCATGCTTTGTTTAAATAAGTGCCCAATTGAGAATGTTAAATAACTAGGTGCTTTTTCATCCGTTTAGCCTATTATTCGATTGGGGCTTTAAGGCTTGGGAAACACAACGATATCTTCTTCTATCTTCTCCTCCACATCCCGCCATGGCTTCTTATTTGTACTAGCTCTCATGTCATAAAAAACCTTGCCGACGACATGACTACCAAGCGAGCACGATTTTGCTTATCTAACTTGACCCTTGATCTTTGGCGGAGAAGGCACTTGGGGAACTAATAACATCGGCTCATTCTCATTGGTACTCATAGTTAGTTCTTCATCGACCTTGTTTTCATTATCCCCACTCGTCTCCTCTTTTTCAACATCACAAGGCTCATCCAATGGTAGATTTGGTTCGGGCATTTCGTCAATCTCAGAATCCTAGTCATAACACCAATTGTTTTAAGGATAGTAGTTCAAGGCTTATAACATTTGATCCATCTGGTTATACAGATTTTGAATTAATATCTCTTGATTAATCCTCCTCTCCTCATTGGATGCTACGAACTTGGACAATAATTCCTCCAACCTTGGATTTTCTGTCTCAGTTTTGGAATTCATGTATTGAGGACCATGGGTTGAAGTAATGATGAGTTGTTGTGAGATCCCAAATTTTATGAAATGAAGGTATTCAATTTTCTTATAATTATTATGTTATTTAGTAAATGGTTAAATTGATAAAGGTTAAAGTTAATGGTGATATTTGAAAATTTTGCAAAGTAAGCAAGTTGATATAAAATATTTGTTGTGTCGGGGAATATTTGATAGGTAGGGGAATATTCGTTTTAACAGGGAATATTCGTACGACGGCACAATCATTGGTGGACCCCATAACGAAAGTATTGTCATAGTTAGATAATGACAGAAATATATTTTATAAAAATAACGAAAGTTTTCTTTGTTAAACTGTTGAACTACCCGATAGTAAAAGTACGATGTACATGTGGTTGCATAGTAGCATACACGGTATTGATTATTGATGCTTACGTGAGAAGTCACTTAGTTATACTCAATTATTTGCTACTGATAATTTCGTATAATATCTCTCATATTATTGATTCAATTATTATCACAAGATTATCATCGCATAATATTTTATATTATTAAATTAATAATTGAGACGACAAAATTATTCATATTATTATTTGTAATATTGACGATGTCAGAAAGTTACATCGAGAAAAGGGTTTGGTCACCTAATTATGCTTGATAGGGAGAAATCCTTATTGGAAAGCCCCTTTTCACAGGAATGATCTGGTTGTTAAATATTGTGAGTTATAATATTAATGATGAATAAGTTCATGTTGATTAAAGATGAAATTGATATTTCCATTGTGTTGGGATTATTAGTGTTAGTGGAAATCGACATTTATTTCAATAATAATTGATTTTTGGAGGTTATATTGACCTATCAGGTAATTAATCGGATAAATGAGCAATTACTTGTTATTAATTCACATGCTTATAACTATTTGTTTACATGTGTGTACTATTGATTCACATGCAAATACTATTAGGGGAGGTGGTGCAAGATTGATAATACTTGCATGGCTAAATTAAAAATGGAGGTATAGATGAAGGTACTATACTGTAATTATTTTTTTCACATATATAGAACTATTAAGTCACATGATTGTACTATTGATTCACATGATGTACTAATAGGGGAGGTGGTGCAAGTTTGATAATACTTGCAGGACTAAATTAAAAATGAAAGAAAAGATGAAGGTATTATACTGTAATATTTCGAGCCCCAAAACGTGCAATTATCGGAACAATATTTTCCTATAAATAGAAGTTCATTCTTCCTTCATTCTCACCAATTCACTAAGACTCACAAGAGCAATTATAGATAGAGAAGTTATAGAGAGAGAAGCTATAGAGAGAAAGAAGAAGAGAGTCTGCTACTTCACTATTCCAGTATCCAGTCTTTTTTTGAGGTAAGGGGTATTATTTATTTCATATTCTAAAGAGATATTATTTTTCGTATTCGTATTAATATTATTTTCATTTAATATTCGTAAGGAATATCATCTTCGTTTAATATTCGTAGGAATATTATTTTCATTCAACAGTCGTAATGGGTATTATTTCTTTTGTATTCATGAAGAGAGTTATTTTCTTTCAATACTTGTAAGGGTTGTTACTCCATTCTTTATTATTACATTGGAATAACTTTGTCTACTGCGACTACCGCATGCATGGTGAAATTCTTACATTATTCCATTCTTTATTATTACTGTTGGAATAACACATTCACTATGAGACTACCGCATGTATGGTGAAATTCTTTTGTTATTCCATTCTTTATTATTCTGTTGGAATAACCTGTCTACACGAACTACCGCATGCATGGTGAATAACCCTTCGTATTCATTCTTTATTAAATTGTGAAAATGATTTGTCTACGTGGATTACCGCATTGTGGATGAAAATCCATTTGTAGTTTTGTATATTCTATTATACTCGTATGAGATATTCTTTCTTTTGTACTCGTCGTGGAATATCGTTTTCTTTTGTATTTTCCTGTTATGAGTACTATTCATAAAGTACTATTCACAGATACTATTCACAAAGTACTATTCACGAAGTACTATTCACAAGTACTATTCATAAAGTACTATTCACGAAGTAATATTCATAAAGTACTATTCACGGGGTACTATTCACCCGAGTACTATTCACTCGGAATACTATTCATGATAAAAATTTATTTCTTTTCGGTCCAAATCATTTTTGATACAATATTATTCTTAAATTTTACTCCACAAAGCAATATCATGTTGACAATTTGGATATTTTTAAACTCTGGATAAATTTAAAGTCTTTAATATTTATCCTTGATTTCGTTTGATTAATGCTTATATCATTGTCATCATCCTCATACTTATATTGTGATGAAAGTCATCTTTGGCTTATGTGCATAGATGGACTGTTGATTTGTATGATTATTGTGAGACCCCAGATTTTATGAATAAAGATTTAAATTTCTCGAAATATTTTTTTAAATATTATGGTGTGGATTTGATATAATGTTATAGTTGTGGGTAATATTTACAAATTTTGCAAAGTAAGCAAGTGGTTATATAATATTCGATTGGTTGGGGAATATTCGTTTTAACAGGGAATATTCGTACGACGACACAATCATTGGTGGACCCCACAATGGAAGTATTGTCGTACTTAGAAAATGACATAAAAATAACGGCAGAAGTTTTACCGTTAAACTGTTGAACTACCCGATAGTAAAAGTATAGTAATACACGTGGTTGCATAGTAGCACACGGTATTGATTATTGATGCTTACGTGAGAAGTCACTCAGTTATACTCAATTACTGCTACAGTAATTGATGCATCATATCTCTCATATTATTGATTCAGTTATTGTCACAGTATCATCTGTATAATATGTTATATTATTAAATCAATAATTGAGATGACAAAGTTATTCATATTATTAAATTACAATATTTACAATGTCTAGAAGTTCTGTCAAGGAGAGGTTTGGTCATCTAATTGCGGCGCCAATAAGGAGAAATCCTTATTGGAAAGCCCCTCTTTCCTGGGAATGACCTGATTGTTAAATATTGTGAGTTATAATATTAATGATGAATGTTATTAAAAATCAAAGTTGAGTTCGGAGTTGAATTTGGAGACGCGGACGTGATATTTTGAGTCCGGAATGATGAAATTAGTAGAAATAGACTATAAACACAAAATTTGTTGGGGTTGACTTTTTGGTCAAAAAAGTTAACAGTTGACTTTTTCAAAAAAAGTCAAACTTTGAAATTTCAAAAATGAAATTTTTGAGAAAAATATTTTCATTGTGTTGGAATTGTTAGTGTTAGTGGAAATCGACATTTATTTCGATAATAATTGATGTTTGGAGGTTATAATGACCAATCGGGTAATTAATCGAATAAGTGAGCAATTAATTGCTATTAATTTACATGATTATAACTATTTTTTCACATGTGTGTACTATTTATTCACATTCATTTACTATTAGGAGAGTTGGTGTAAGATTGATAATACTTGCATGACTAAGTTAAAAATAGAGGTATAGATGGAGGTACTATACTGTAATTCGTATTTTTACATGATTATAACTATTGATTCACATGATTGAACTATTGATTCACATTATTTACTATTAGGGGAAGTGGTGCAAGTTTGATAATACTTGCAGGACTAAATTAAAAATAAAAGAAAAGTTGAAGGTATTGTACTGTAATATTTTGAGCCCCAAAACGTGCAATTATCGAAATTATATTTTTCTATAAATAGAAGCTCATTCTTCCTTCATTTTTCACCAATTCACTAAAGCTATAGAGCAATTATTATTGAAGAAATTATAGAGAGAAAGAAGAAGAGAAGTCTGCTACCTCTCTACTCCAGTATCCAGTTTCTTTCTAAGGTAAGGGGTATTATTTCTTTCGTATTCATGAAGAAAGTTATTGTTATTCCATTCCTTATTATTATGTTAGAATAACCTGTCTATGCGAAGTACTGCATATATGGTGAAATTCTTCTATTATTCCATTCTTTATTATTTTGTTGGACTATCATGTCTGTGCGGATTACGCATGACCTGGTTCCGTTCTTTATTATTCTGTTGGAATATCCTATCTGTGCGGATTACGCATGACCTGGTTCCATTCTTTATTATTTTGTTGGAATAATATGTTTGTGCAGTTTATCGCATGTCTGGTGAATTCTGTTGTTATTCCATTCTTTATTATTCTCTTGGAATATCATACATACGCGGATTACGCACGTGACACAGTTTCATTCTTTATTATTACATTGAGAATAACTCGTCTGTGCTGATCTATCGCATGCATGGTGAATTCTTACATTATTCCATTTTTATTATTACATTGGAATAACTCATCTATGTGGATTACCGCATGCATAGTGAATGATCCTTTGTATTCATTCCTTATTAAATTGTAGAAATGATCTGTCTACGTGGATTACCACATGGCGGGTGAAAATCCATTTGCAGTTTCGTAATTTTTCTGACACTCAAAAATTCTAGAAAAATTTGAAATGATGTTTTGTTGAGTTTTCTAGATTGTGTCCAAAAATGGCGATTTTTAGATGTATAGATTAGGAGTTATGAATTTTATGGGAAAAGACTATTTTAAAAGTAAACCCTTATAACTCCTTTTAGTTAACTCCAAAATTAGTGAAATTTTTATTGGGAGTACATATATATAACAGAAGTATACTCTGTAAATTTTAGAATTTTTGGACAAAAGTACAGTTTATGATAAGTGTTTAAATATTCGGCAGTTTTGGCAATATGAAAAATAGTAAATTAATTTTAAAAATTACATGAAAATATATATTCAATATGAGACTATATTACGCTAAATCCCTGAAAAGAAATATTTTTGGAACTGATTTGGTATTTTTCATGAAAATGAACTAGTTATGAATAAATGAATTAAATACGTTATGTGAAGTAACAAAATTGGAAAATAGGATTTTATGGCTTGGAAATCCTATATAAGGTATATGTAGATTTTTGATGAGGAATTTGATCATTGGTGATGAAATCTTAGGAGTATGGCATTTTTGAATGAATAAATGCATTATTTGATAAAGTGTAAACAATTAAAATAAATTATTTATAAGTTTAGGAAGTGATTAATATATTTTTATAATCTTAATAATATTAGATTATGAGTTTATTAAGTGATTGATAATATTTGGATAAATTTAAAGTCTTTAATATTTATCCTTGGTTTCGTTTGATTAATGTTATATCATTGTCATCATCCTCATGTTTATATTGTGATGAAAGTCATCTTTGGCTTACGTGCATAAATGGACTTGGTATGATTATGACCATGGATTTTCGGTATAATCATGACTGTAAGGTGACAAATGAATGTGGTGAAAGTCCTCATTGGCCTGTAGTTCATTGATGGACAGTTGTGGTATGATTATGACCAGTGATTATTCGGTATAATTATGACCATTGATGATTACATGAATATCCTTGGTCGTGATGCAAGGATGATTCAATTTTATTTATTAAGCTAAGTCTCAGCGATAAAAATTGATGAAAACATTTTAAATCATAGAAGATAGTAGATATCATGCTCTCTTGGACTCTTCTAATGGATTTCTTATTTCGTTCTTGATTAAACTTGATATACATTATATTTTATCGGTTTAACATTGTTGAAGACTAATGATAATTTATTACGCATTATCTTAGTCATAATATTTCTTCTTGGGCTAGTTGAGCTCACCCTTTCTTTCACTTTGTTCTCTTGTGAAATGAGAATATAGGCTGGGACGAGTCGGGGAACGAAGTGATGGTCCAGATGATAGCATTAGTAGTCCTCACTATTCTGTTAAATAGTGTGATAAGAAATGTAATGAGGACTCCATTGAGAGTGGATATTGTCTAGATGACAATATTCCTGTTTAAACTCTCAACTATGTTTTGTCTTATTTTACACGACTGTTGTATAATTAAATTGTATTTGAATTTATGTACCATGTATCTGGTGACTCAAGTTGGGTGATGTATACCTGTTTTGGGGGTGTCACAATTATGACTAGGGATCATTCGGTATAATCATGACCCGTAATGTTATAAATGATGTAAAAGTCATCATTGGCCCGTAGTGCATTGATGGACAGTTATTGGTATGATTATGACCAGGGATTATTCGGTATAATCATGACGATTGATGATTACATGAATATCCTTGGTCCGTAGTACAGGGATGATTCTATGATGTGGTTTATTTATTAAGCTGAGTCTCAGCGATAAAGTTGATGAAAAACGTTTTGAATCATAGAAGATAGTAGATATCATGTTCTACTTAACTCTTCTAATGGATTGCTTATGCCGTTGCAGTTCTTGATCTAAAACTTGTTGTCTATTGTATTCTATCAGTTGTTATACTGTTGAAGGCAAAGGATAATTTATTCTGCATTATCTTAGTCATAATATTTCTTACTGGGCTAGTTGAGCTCACCCTTTTGCTTTCATTGTTCTCTTCGGGAAATGAGAACGTAGCCGGGACTAGTCAGGGAACGGAGTGATGGTCCGAGATGGTTGTTTTAGCAGTCCTCGCTACTTAGTGTGATAATAAATGTAATGAGGATTGAATTTGAGTTTAAATACTTTCTAAAAGACAATATTCATGTAAAAACTCAACTATGTTTTGTCGTATTTTTACATGACAGTTGTATTAAAGAAGTTTGTATTTGATTTCTATACCATGTATTTGGCGACTCAAGATGGGTGAAGTATACCTATTTTGGGGGCGTCACAGTTGTTCCATTTGGTTCTGAAAATCATGGCTCAATATTTCTTGACTCATCATCCTTTCCTCTTGGTTTGCTATGAGCTTTGACAGTAATTCCCCCAACTTTGACTTTTCTTCTTGTGGCAATGGAGGTTGACATAAGAATTCTGGTATGTATGTTAAATTTGGAGCGTAGTATTGGTCTTCATAATTGTAGCTCCATGAAGAATCCCGGTGATACCCCCAAATTTGATTATAATTGGCATATGCATAATCGTTGAGGTAGTCACCACCATGTAGTTCTGGCCCAAAACTAACGGTGCATTGATTACTCGGGTGATTGCCGGCACAATAATTGCAAGTAACTGCTATCCTTCGATTACGTTGGGCTGCAACAATGTCCAACCTCCTCGAAAGTGTCTCAAGCTGTGCTGATAATGCAGAAAATATATTGAGTTCATCAATCCCTGTGTCCCTTGGTTGAGTCATACTCGAATATGACCTTTGATAATTGCATCTAGCCATGGTACCTAAAACGATAGAAAAATAAGAAGATAATAAAAGAAAAGAAAAATAAAGAAAGAAAAAAATATTTAAATTAAGACTAATTTGATTGAAGCTAATATTGGCAAAAATATATTAACTAATTCCCAGGCAACGACGCCAAAAACTTGTTGGTTAATTTCGAATTACGTATAACACACAAGTATACGTGGTCAACAAGTAATAAAGTGAAAGTAGAGTATCGTTCCCACACAGAATTAGTTAACAAGAATTACCAAGTACTAACCTATAACCAATTTAATCTTATTTAAACAAATGATTTAATATTTTAATTTAAAATAATTAATTAAACTATTACTAACTATCCCTAGAATGAAATAAGATAATGAAGACTCGAGATTATAATTTCACTTAGTGTTTCATTTAAGTCAACACACTTCCTGTTAAGCCAAGTTATTTATAATGGATTGTTAATCAAGAACACGAAAGTAAAACATGGCCATCTCTCAACGCACCATACTCATATCAAATCAAATCCACAGATGATAGAATCAAATTGAACACCCTAATTAACTAACCCACTATATCTCTATGTGAATTATAAATAAAAAGGGTTTAAGTACAAGTTCTTATTAGACTACATGCAATGCCTCGGTATATCTCTATCCTAAGCACAAATCATGAATTCCAACTCCATGTAGAACACATAAATACATGCTATTATGATCATATCTATACCCATAATTTGTCTCTCGAGTTCATATAGATTATCACAGTAATTTTAGCTAGGCAATTAAGCAATTAAGGGAAAACCATAATAGACAATCCAAGTATAGCTAATAAGACTAACAAAGAAGCGTATCCAAGTAAACTACACAATAAGATCCATAGTAATCTTAAAACAGAGTTTAATTCATAACGGAACTAGAATCCATCATCCACAATTGATTAAGCATTAAAAGATATAAATAAATAAGAAAAGAAATTAGAATTGAGATAAACAAATCTGTATTCTCTTGCTTCCAATCTGTTTCTCCAATGATGATCAATAGCTTCAATCTTCAGTTCTAATCTAATCTAGGGTTCCTAATCAACTATAATCTAATCCAATGGAATTCTATCCCTTCTTATGCCTCCCATCATGTATTTATAGGTTACAAGTCTAATTTTTAGCTTAGGAGCAAACGCAATCCAATTTGGAGTAAAAAAATTATCAAAATTTGACCCAAAACGCAGCGTCAAAACTTGTTACGGCCGTACCCCACCCGATGGACTTTTTCTATTGGTTAGGCCTGTCGTCATTGGCTATGCTCTTGTTTTCAAACTTGTACACACCAAATGTGGGGTTTTGTGAAGAGAAGCCAGCCTCGTGAGGTCCTTTTTTCTTTGTAGTTTCCTCTGGTAAAACGGCCATAACCTTTTATTCGAGAAGAGTTACGGAGACTGACACCTATAAAATCGAAGCTCTCGACGAGCTCTACAACTTTCATTCTTTTAGAATTGAGAAATAATGGACGGATGAAGGTCGAAATTGGGCTGGAAGTGACTGCTATGCAAATGGCCATCCAAATAGTGAAGTTCAGCATGCGTCGGTACAAAGGTCATAACTCTTGCATTCGAACTCTGATTAGAATGATTTAAGATGTTCCACAAAGCTAAGAAGAAGCTCTACAACATAATCCAAGTTCCAAGCCAAGAATATGAAATAAACATGAAAGCCCAAACGATGTCCGGCTTGCTTTTCCTTACGTTTTCCTTGTTTTTTCATACCAATAGTCGCTCACACCACTCCCAAACATATAATCTACAAAATGAACACAAAATTTATGAAAAGTAGCTAAGAAACATGAATATAAAAAACTAATTCAAGTAACAGATACCGGATAAGTAGGTATAAAACCTACTTATCAATAAACTAATCATAAACTCTTGCAAAGTTTATAACTTATTAGATACATTCTTTTATTTCACCTACTTATGCCCAATGTTTGAACTTGACTCCTGAGAAATTAGACTTTGACTTATCTGTTGAAACTCCGTTAGGAGAAACCTTCATTACATCTGCTGTTTATAAATCTTTCATTACATCCACTATTTATTAATCTTGTTTGATTCAAGTCGGCACCCCTACATTACCTATTAACCTCATCTCTTTGAAAATACTTGCATTTGATGTGATTTTAGGAATTGACTGGTTAACTACCCATCATGCTAAAATTGATTATTTTTGTAAGGTCATTAGTTTTCATATTCTTAATCAACCTTTAATGAGAATTCAAGCAACAAAACCGTTGAAATAAATCATTGTCATCTTTAGTCATAAAACCATTCGTTTATTGAAAAATAGATGTCAAGTTTTCTTAGCTCATGTCACCGATTTAAATAAAAATATGTCAGATTTGAATGATATTTCTGTTGTTAATAAATTCCCTGACGTATTGCCCGAAGAATTTCCTGACTTGCCCCCATAACGTGAAGTTAATTTTTTTATTGACCTTGAACCCGGTACAAAAATCATTTCCAAAACCCCATATCGAATGGCTTCTATTGAACTTCAGGAGTTAAAAGTCCAACTACAAGATTTGTTAGACATTGGTTTCATTCGTCCTAGTACATCGCCTTGGGGTGCTCATGTTTTATTCGTAAAGAAGAAAGATGCGAGTATGAGACTTTGCATTGACTATCGGGAGTTGAACCATGTCACCATCAAAAATAGGTACCCATTACCTCACATTGATGACCTATTTGACCAGTTGCATGGTGCTCAATTCTTCTCAAAGATCGATCTTTGTTCTGGGTATCATCAGTTAAAGATTAAAATTGATGACATTCCAAAGACTGCTTTCAGAACTCGGTACGGGCATTAAGAAACCTAAGTCAGTAATCAAAATTTGTAGCTTTCTGGGCTTAGCTAGTTATTATCGGAGATTCGTGGAAGGATTTTCTCGCCACTCCATTAACTCAGTTAACTCAAAAAGATACAAAGTTCGGATGGAGTGAGAAATGTGAGAAGAGCTTCCAAGAACTTAAGAGGAGACTAATTTTAGCATATGTTCTGACATTACCATCAGGTTCAGAGGGATTTGTCATCTACAGGGATGCTTCAGGCAGAGGTTTAGGATGTGTTCTCATACAACATGGGAATTTCATAGCCTATACCTCATGAAAACTCAAAGAATATGAGAGGTATTATCTTACTCATGATTTAGAGTTGGAAGCAGTCATTTTCACGCTAAAGATCCACAGACATTACCTATATAGGGAGAAAGTGGAGATATATACAGATCATAAGAGCCTTAAATATCTCTTCACTCAAAAGGAACTCGACATTCGACAATGACATTGGCTTGAGCTGTTGAAAGATTACGACCATACCATCCAATACCATCTTGGAAAAACGAACGTGGTAGCTGATGCGTTGAGTAGAAGATCATATGCGGTTACGAGTGTGATATTGTCAATAAAAAGGCCCATTTTGTATGACTTAGTATGACTTACAAAGGATGGAGATAGAGTTAAAAACTCCAAGGACCCACGTGATGATGTCAAATATACGAGTAGAACCGACTTTAATCGACAAAGTTAAAGTCGCTCAAGCTACAGACCCAGAGCTGATAAATATGAAGAAGAAGAAGGTGGAAGAATATGTTATTTCATAAGCAAGAATCGATGAAGAAGGAATACTTCGAGTCAACTCCAGACTTTATGTTCCTAACGACTCTAATTTGAAGTATAAAATCATAATGGAAGCGCACAACACACTATTTTTAATCCATCCTAAAAGTAGCAAAATGTTTCGTGATCTTTGACATACATTTTGGTGGAGCAACATGAAAAGAGAGATCGCAGAGTTTATCTCAAGGTGTTTAACTTGTCAACGTGTCAAGGTGTTGGTTGATTTAGCAATCGATAAACACGCGCAAGTATACGCGGTCCACAAGTAATATATGTAAGTAGAGTGTCGAACCCACGAGGACGAAGTCTTAACAGAAAACAAATACTAAGGTAAGTCGTTACTAATCTTATCTAAACGAGTGAAACAAGTGGTTAGTTAAGCTATTTCAACAAGACTGTAAAATTAAGGGAAGTAGTTGTGCTAGGAAGTTAAGATAGGATTGCAACTCCCCTAATGCTTCACCTAATCTTCTAACTCTTCATAATACAAACGAATCAAGAAATGGCCAACCAAGAACATTAATAGGCATAAGCTTCTGTCGAAGGTCAAATGCACATCCCTAACCAGCTAGAACACAATATGTCTATTGGTGACACTAACTAGGTCAAGGTCATTAAGCTCAGTCCCAAGGTCACACAAGGCAAATAAGAATATGTCTATCCTATTAGCACATTATGCACACATTCCATAGTCATGGTCATAACAGGTGTTGTTGTATTTAAAGATAGACAGTAATATCCATTTATCAATTTCCATCACTATCAATACCAATTTCTTTATCAAGCAATCAGACATTAAATATAAAATACAACAACCCATTCCAAAATGATTCATTATATAAAATGAGAGAGAAAGTTGATTAAGTTAATCATAAGGTTACATTGCAATCCTAAAAATGGAGTTAGTTCATAACTATGGTACTAACACGCATTTTTAATACACTACACATTATCAGACAAATACAAAGAATGGGAGTTTGGAATAAGAAAACCCCTGATTGAAGTGTTCTTCCGCCAAATCTTCTCTTCACGTGTAGAATCTGAATGCTGGGTGTAATAACTCTACTTCCTTTCACAAGCTTCTTTCTCTTCTAGAAAAACAATAAGAACTAGCTGTAATAAATTTTGTCTGATATTTATCTGATATCTGATCCTTGAAAGTGGCAGCTTCGCTAAGTATTTATACTGTCCTTCCTTTAATCTAGGTCATTAAATACAAGTTATTGTAGAGAAGCGGAGCTCGTCTTTGCATGTATCAAAGCATCAACAAAGTTAATGGCGTCTGGCGTAGATTGGTGGCATTAGAAAGGCTATTCTTACCGCGCCGGCGTGATGGTGATAGCGCTGGGCGTGCACACACGACACTGATGCGATATGAGATGGTGATGGCGCCGGGGCGCAACTCTCGACGCTAGGGCGCCACTTTCTAGTAGCTATTGAGCTACTTTCCGTGACGAGTCTTGTTTTTAGCACTCCAGATGACGTCGGGGCGCCACTTTCCAGTAGAGTCCACTAAAGGCTAGCGCTGGGGTACCAAGTTTGGCGCTGCGGTGCCACTTTACAGTAACAATGCTCAAGTCATCTGCAAAGCCAGCCTGAAAAGAACTAAAGGGATATACAGTGAAATAACTAAGCAAGCTAACCAAAAGATTAAACATAGGCGTCAACATTAAGCAACAAAAAGGGCTAAATCACGGATATGAATCCCATTCATCAAATACCCCCAAACTTAAGCGTTTGCTTGTCCTCAAGCAAACTATCAAACAACTATACACAATTTCATAAGAACAGGGCAAGACGAATGCGAATAAGGGTCTAGGGTCTAAATCAAAAACAAAAGACTGTAATTGATCCACTCAGTGTGTGTGTGTGTGTGAAGGCCACATATCTAAACTAACCATAACCCAAATGAAGATTATACTGTCGACCGTGATAACCAATAAGCACCCAAGCAACTCACGCACATAACAAGAGTTAAAGACAAGACGCAAAAGCATGAAAGGCTCGAAAGTTCTAGAATAGCTAAGTAAAATCTAAATTAGACAGAACTTGATTACTTTTAGGCAAAACAAAGCACTCATTAGCAAGCTTTTGATCAATGACTCTCAAGCCAGAAGACTTTAGGGCACTAGGTGTAAAACACCCCTAAGAATCTAATAACTCAAGCACAAAGGCCACGTAAACAACATAAGTCCTAAAAAGATTTTACACGCCTGCGTTTATGGGCGAGTGCGTTTCCACACTCCATCTCAACCCACCGTAGGACACAAATAGATTTTTTTTATTTTTTATTTCTTTTTAGAACAAAGAGCCGAGAATGCTAAAGCATCTAAACCTTTTAAAAACTTGAAAATACAGAGTATATAATAGAGTACACTATTATCAACGCGGTAAATGACAATCACAATTGGAAGACTACTAGATAGACAATAGGCCAGTGCTCGCTAAACGGATGGATCCAAGACAGTCTTGAGTTAAACAAACACAGACCCCAAAGCCGCATAACTATTGCCACAAACCAAGGAAAAAGATATATAATTGCAAGACAGTCTGCCAAAGGCTAAAAACAACACTTAACGCTAACTATCCTCACCCAACATAAAGATAATTTCTGAAACGAGGCTAGGGATAGACAAAATATAAAAATGCAAAATTTATAGACTATAGAGTGCCCTTCATCATAGGCCAAAGCCATAACACATGACATCAAGTATACCAATGATTCGGTGAAAGACCCAAAAAAAAGGCTTAAGGCAAGACAATATCTGACTTAGCCAAGATATTTCCAAATAAAAGATATACAACCAAAAGCATATAATAGAATCAACAAAGACATTCATCCAATAAAAATTAAAGCATGCATCCCAAAACCAAAAGATATTCATGATAATAAACACAATAGATAGATATTAATCTTAACATGAATCTGGGGCCATCAAGCCCAAATACCATCCTAACACAAATAAAATTAAACTTAAGTCTGGGGCTATCAAGCCCAAATACCCTCCTACAGTAGTTGAAATAAAAATAAGATAATAATAACATAATTCATATAAACAAAATATTAGCAGAAATTCTCCCCCAAACTTGAACAGCAGCCATTGTCCTCACTGGCCATAACTGCAACATCAAACATTTGCATCCTTGCTGTCACCGCCATCAAGACCAAAATCTTAATTAGCACCAAACAACTCCAGGTCGTCATCATCATCTCCATCATCGTCCTCCATGTTGATAGGCTGGTACACACCTGCTTCATCAGAAGGCGGCGGGAACTGTGGCAGATAAGGGGCATAGATTGGAGGCGCTGGAAATGGGAATGGCATGAAGTCCGCGTCCTCGCCACCTTGAGAAGCATGGATATTGGCTAGAGTATCGATAAACTCAGCATGATAGTGATGAAATTGGCTCTGCCACTGGGCAACCGTGTCAACCTTGCAATGCAAAAAATTTAGGTTGTTCATAATCTGTATGAGGCCCCCAATCAATGGCATCGCAGTAGAGGGGGAATTTCTGCGCCGATTAGAGGGTTCCGCCGAGATGAAGGTGAGGGGTCATTAAATGGCGGCGTGATTCGCAAAAATCCTCTCCTCGGGGATGCGAGGGTGCACCATCCCATCTGGCATAGCATTAATCAATCGATGATCAATGACTGACATGGGCGGGAGGGTAACATCTTCCGCCTCCCACTGGACACCCGCCCATTTACAAAGCCTTGTAATAAGAGAAGGGTGGGGAAGGCTAGACATGACCTTGCTTTTGATAGCCTTCTTGATGGATTCGTTGATCAAAGCCCCCACATCAATTTTTAGCCTCATCACAATAGCATAGAGGAGCGTCGCCCGCTCCCGAGTGACATCACTCACATGACGCGTCAGTTGAAGGTTTGCACAGATAAAGGCGTACCAAGCCATACCATAACGACTGAGCGCCTGCAAAGGAAAAGACGTGTGTTTGTCAGTGTAATCGTTAGTTTTCCAGACAGTGCCAAGCTTATAAAGCTTGCTAATAAGGTCATCAGACTTATAACTCTGAATCCCATTCTCCCTGTAGTCCTTCTTATTGAAATTGGGAGTCCCATACACTTCATTGATGGCTTTTAAATCGAATGGAATTAACTTTCCCCTAACAGGCACAGCCGGTGGACCATCTGGAATGGCATTAGCGTAGAACTCCTTGACCACCGCTACCACAGCAGACTCCGGTGGTTTGGTGAAGTGAACCCACTTCATGGTACTTAACATGGAGTGCATATGGCCATCCAATTTGTCATCTAGCCGTAGGCCACGCTCTGGCACAAGACTTCTAGACTTGAAATTTTGGGTGTAGCGTTTGTACGCTTCTTCGGATGGAAATTTGACAGGATCCCATGGGGTAATCTGACTGCGGGAAGAGGGAGGAGGAGGAGGACCAATGCTGGTTCTAAGACGCTTGGAAGCCATTTTAGGAGCAAAAGATAATAAGATGCAAGCCAAAGAGTTTGGCCAAATCACCGCACCTGCTATGACTTTTATAGGTGAACCTCGGCGAAGAATGAACCGTTTAGACGGTTGGTTGCCCAAACGGTAAGAAACGGTCATCGGTTATATGAATGGTCGGGAGTTTAAACGCTAGCGTCGCTTGAGAAGAGAGAAACTATGAGAACAGAACACTGAATCGCCTCAATTAAATCTTTGGGAACGGATGCTGTTGCCGAGGTAAATAAGCATCGCCGGGCGTGAGTAGTCGCATAACTGGGTCGGCCGCGACGATGGCGCCGGTAAGTGGGCAAAACCACTCTAGCTACCGAGGTGCGAAAGTTAGTGTAAAATATGGCGTCGGGGCGCGAGTTTCCAGTGTGCACTCAAATTTCATGGCGGTGGGGCGCCAGATTGTGTCGTTGGGGCGCGAAATAGCAGTGAGTCCACATACTACATAGCGCTGGGGAGCAAGATATTGGCGCCGGGGCGCCAGGAATGGAGCCGGAGCGTGAAGACTGGCGCCGCAGCGCGGATTCTGGCATTTTGAAAGCAAACTCTGCAGGAACCAAAATAACATATCAGCTAGCAACAAATAAACCAAAAATAGAAGGGAATAACACAGCATTTGCAAGGGCTAACTAAGGGGTGATAGATATTAACAAGAGACTCTAAAGATGACACCAACACAGCACAAACAAGAACCTAAAGAACATATCACAGATAGACACACTCTGCACAAAACACAGACAGAAACAGAAACTGAATTATAACTGAGGAATGAGAAATTAAAGATAAAACAAGTTGTTTGATACTAAGATGGGGATGCCTCCCATCAAGGGCTTGATTTTGAGTCATCGGCTTGACTATACTCCCGTCTTACACCAGGTCTCCAAGTGTAATGGAGGTATTCTGCCGGTCGACTTCGCCGCCCTAGTAGTGCTTCAACCTCTGCCCATTGACCTTAAAGGTTGCGTCCGAATTCGGGTCCTCAACCTCTATTGCCCCGTGCGGATAAACCTTGGCAACTGTAAAGGGGCCCGACCATCGAGACTTTAGCTTTCCCAAAAATAATTTTAGCCGGGAATTGAAAAGAAGAACCTTCTGGCCCGGTTCGAAGTGCCTCTCGAGGATTTTCTTGTCATGCCACCGCTTGGTCTTCTCCTTGTACAACTTAGCATTTTCATACGCTTGTAGACGAAATTCATCTGATTCATTAAGCTACAACAGCCATTTTTCGTCGGCTGCTTTAAGATCAAAGTTGAGCTTTTGAATAGCCCAATAAGCGTTATGCTCCAACTCAACTGGGAGATAACATGCCTTACCATAGACTAGCCTATACGGGGACATTCCGATAGGCGTTTTATAAGCCGTGTGGTAGGCGCATAATGCATCATCAAGCTTCTTAGACCAGTCCTTACGGTTTGGGTTAACGATCTTTTCCAAGATACGTTTCACTTCCCGATTCGAAATTTTAGCTTGACTGCTGGTCTGTGGGTGGTATGCAGTGGCGATCTTATGAGTTACCCCATACTTGGCTAGAAGGGCTTCAAAGTATTTATTGTAGAAGTGTGACCCTTCATCGCTGATAATGGCCCGAGGCGTGCCAAAACGGGTGAAAATGTTCTTCTTGAGGAACTGAAGCACCACCTTAGCATCATTAGTTGGCAAGGCAACTGCTTTCACCCACTTTGAGACATAATCCACTGCCACTAGAATGTAAAGATTGTTGAAGGAGGACGGGAACGGTCACATGAAGTCGATGCCCCATACATCAAATAACTCCACTTCTAGGATATTCTGCAGCGGTAATTCATGTCGTCTTGATATTGTTCCCACCCTTTGGCATCTGTCGCAGTGCATTACATATGCGTGTGCATCCTTGAATATGGTGGGCCAGTAAAATCCCGACTGAAGCACCTTAGCAGCAGTTCGTTGGCCTCCGAAATGACCTCCATAGTTTGAAGAGTGGCAATGATGTAGCACACCTTCAATTTCTTCTTTAGGCAAGCATCTACACAGAATCTGATCGGAACACTGCTTGAACAGGAAGGGCTCATCCAAAGATATTGCTTGGCATCCTTGAGGAATTTCTTCCTTTGTTGATAGCTCGGATTATTGGGAAGAACTTGGCAAGCAACATAATTGGCGATGCCCGCATACCACGAAACCTTTCCATTGACCACAAAGAGCTACTCGTCTAGGAAAAAATCATTTATAGCTTTGTCGTCTTCGCCCGAAGATGTGGTGTTTTCCCATCTAGATAAGTGGTCGGCAACCTGATTTTCAGTTCCCTTCTTGTCTCTGATTTCTAAATCAAACTCCTGTAGAAGCAGAACCCACCGTATCAACCTCGGCTTAGCATCCTTCTTTTCAATCAAATACTTGATCGTCGAGTGATCGGTGTACACGATCACCTTCGTTCTGATGAGGTAGGAACAGAACTTATCAAAAGCATACACTACTACCAGCAACTCCTTCTTAGTGGTGGTATAATTTAACTGAGCATCAGTCAATGTCTTGCTGGCATAGTAAATGGTGTGGAAAACCTTTTCCCTTCTTTGGCCCAACACTGCCCCGATAGCAAAGTCACTGGCGTCGCACATAAGCTCAAAAGGGTATGCCCAGTCTGGAGCTACCACAATAAGTGTCGAGACAAGCCTCTTCTTTAATAACATAAAAGCGCTCAGGCAGGCGGCATCGAACTGGAAAGGCATGTCCTTTTCCAGGAGCGTGCACAAAGGTTTGGTGATCCGTGAGAAGTCCTGAATAAACCTTCTGTAAAAATCGGCGTGCTCAAGGAAACTCCTTACCCCTTTCATTGAGGTGGGTAGTGGAAGGTTATTGATCACATCTATCTTTTCCTTATCAACCTCAATTCCGCCTATAGAAACTCGATGACCCAAAATAATGCCCTCTTTGACCATGAAGTGATATTTCTCCTAATTTAGCACCAGGTTGGTTTCGACACATCGATGGAGAACGGCAGTCAGATTTGTCAAGCAATTGTCAAACAAGCTCCCAAAAACTGAGAAATCGTCCATGAAGACCTCCAAGGTCTTTTCAACCATGTCAGAGAAGATAGACATCATACACCGTTGAAATGTTGCAGGAGCATTACATAATCGAAAGATATTTTTCGGAAGGCAAAGGTCCCATAAGGACATGTGAATGTCGTCTTCTCTTGATCTTCAGGAGCAATAGAAATCTGATTGTACCCCGAGCACCCATCAAGCAAACAGTAGTATTCGTGCCCACCCAACCGGTCAAGCATTTGATCAATGAAAGGAAGGGGAAAGTGATCCTTACAAGTTGATTTATTAAGTCTCCTGTAATCCATGCACACTCTCCACCCGGTCACCGTCCTGGTGGGAATCAGTTCGTTGTTCTCATTGGACACAACTGTCATCCCTCCTTTCTTTGGAATGCATTGGATTGGACTAACCCAAGGGCTATCGGAGATGGGGTAGATAATGCCCGCATCTAGCAACTTAATGATCTCCTTCCGGACGACCTCTTTCATAATGGGATTTAACCGCCTCTGATGTTCTATAGATGGCTTTGAGCCTTCCTCTAGAAGAATTTTGTGCATGCATAGAGTCGGGCTGATCCCTTTTATATCAGCAATAGACCACCCCAAGGCCGTTTTGTACCTCTTGAGCACAAGCAGCAGCTTTTCTTCCTAACACTTGGTTAGAGAAGCAGAAATTATCACAGGTAATGAAGATGAATCTCCTAAGTAAGCATACCTCAAGTGAACAGGCAAAGGTTTAAGCTCAAGGACAGGAGGCTGAATAATTGACGGCTGGGCCTTAGAAGTAGATGCCTCTTTATCATTAAGAGACTCGAACTGTCGGTGGAATTGCTTCGATCTTTGAGGTTCATCGAGCAATATGGCACATTCCACATGTGAGGGCTCTTCCGTAGTACTAGCCCCAGTTAATGTAGCTTCCAAAGAGTCTTGAATGCAAGTTTCTGAGAATACCCCCTTCACTGAATTATCAATTATGTTCATCTGGAAGCAATCCTCAGGTGCATTAGGATATTTCATTGATCAAAAGACATTGACCGTCACTTCCTGATCGTTAACTCTCATTGTCAACTCCCCTTTTGGACATCGATTAGGGTCCTCCCAGTTGCCAAGAACGGCCTTCCCAATATTATCGAGACCTCCCTATCCTCCTCAAAATCAAGGACTATGAAATCTGCCAGAAATATGAACTTGTCAACCTTTACTAGCACATCCTCCACAATTCCCTTCGGGTATGTCAGAGATCTGTCAGCTAATTGAAGGGTGACGCTTGTCGACTTGGCTTCATTGAGGCCCAGCTTCTTATAAATAGAGAATGGCATCAAGTTGATGTTGGCCCCTAGATCACATAGAGCCTTCCCAATAAACTGGTCCCCAATGGTGCACGGGATTGTAAAACTTCCCGGATCTTTTAGCTTCAGCAAAAGCTTGTTTTAAAGGATGGCACTACACTCTTCTATCAGTGCCACCGTCTCATAGTCCCCCATTTTTCATTTCTTGGACAGAATGTCCTTCATGAACTTGACGTAACTAAGCATTCCCTCCAATGCCTCTGTAAATGGGATATTTATGTGCAGTTTTTTGAACACCTCCAAGAATTTGGAAAACTGCTTATCCAGCTTCTGTTTCTGCACCCACTAGGGGAAAGGCAACTGAGGGAGAGGCTGAGTTAGCATAGTCGTTGGAGGAGATGGTATTGGAGGTCTGTCTTGACCACTTTTTTCACCCCCACTTGTCTTAGCATTCTCCTTCGCTGGAGGTTCCTCTTTAGTTACTACATCTTCTTCCACAGGAATACTCTCTCCACTTTGTTCTTTAGTGGTTCTCCCACTTCTAAGGGTTACTGCTTTACACTGCTCCTTGCCTTCCCATTTCAGGTTGACATCAGTGTAACTAGGCAATGCGCCTGGCGGACGACTGTTTAACGCAGTAGCCAACTGTCCCATCTGTACTTCAAGATTCCTAATGAAAGCTTCTTGATTGTTACTTCTGGTTTTGTTCTGGGCTATGTACCTCGACAGAAGATCTTCTAAACTAGGCTTCCTTTCCTGTTGAGTTGGAGGATGGTGAAACTAATGCTGAGTGCTCTGTGGCTGTGGGTTGAACTGAGTTTGAGGTTGGAATCCATGAGGGTTAGCTAATTCTACCTGGTAGATGGAGGTTGTTGTGGATTGGGGTTGTTACTGTTGTTCTTGTTGTTATTGTTGTTGTTGTTGTTGCCCCATGAGAAGTTTGGATGATTTCTTAAACCCGGGTGGTAATGAGTGGGAAGACTGGTATTTTATTGCGGCCCATAGTTGGAAACAAATTGAACTGATTTAGGGCTTATTGCACACTGATCAGTGGGGTGGCTCCCTTGACATAATTCACATTGAACCACGACACTTTGCACGTTTTGAACCGCTGAAGGTCCTATGGTGTCTAGCCTTTTTGTTAGCGCTGCTACTTGAGCCGCTAACGATGTGAAAGAGTCCACTTCATAAACCCCCGCTGCTCTTCTCGGGGCTTGCCTATCATTTGGCCATTGGTAATTATTGGCCGCCATTGTCTCCACCAGCTCATATCCTACTGTGTGATGTTTGGCCATGAATGCCCCTCCAGATACGGCATCTATACTCAAACAAGTTGATCCGGATAACCCATTGTAATAGGTCTGGATGGGGAGCCATTCCGGCAGTCCATGGTGCGGACATTTCCTCAGAAGATCCTTAAACCGCTCCCACGAGTCGTATAAGGATTCGGATTTGAACTGAACAAAGGACGTGATATCATGCTTGAGCCTGGCTATTTTGGCAGGCGGGAAGAACTTCGCCATAAATTTCTGTGCCAAGTCGGCCCATGTAGTAATGGAGCCTGATGGAAGTGAATGAAGCCAGCTCTTGGCTTTGTCCCTTAACGTAAATGGAAACAACCTGAGTCTGATAGCATCATCAGACACTCCGTTGCATTTAAAGGTATCACAGATCTCCACAAAATTTATCAGGTGATCATTGGGGTCATCATTCGGCAGTCCCCCAAACTAAATGTTGGTGCACATTTGAATGGTGCCCGACTTTATCCCGAAATTATTGGCTTGGATGGCGGGCCTTTGAATGCTCGCCTCGAGATCGTCAATACGAGGCATAGCGTACTCCCTCAGAGATTTCTGAAGTTCCTCAGCCATAATGATAGGAGCAGGTATGTCCTCGGGTGTGTCCTTAGATTTTTCTCTCCGCAGTCGTCTGAATGTTCTATCAACCTCGGGATCGAGAGGAATTATATTTCGTCCCTTCCGAGGTGGCATAAACAATGAGGACTACCTAAAAAGAGAATTTAAATAGAAAAATCAATTTAAAGTAAGATCGTAATGACTTAGTTTTAATATTATAAAACAATTAATTCTAAGTCCCCGGCAACGGCACCAAAAACTTGTTGGTTGATTTAGCAATCGATAAACACGCGCAAGTATACGCGGTCCACAAGTAATATATGTAAGTAGAGTGTCAAACCCACGAGGACGAAGTCTTAATAGAAAACAAATACTAAGATAAGTCGTTACTAATCTTATCTAAACGAGTGAAACAAGTGGTTAGTTAAGCTATTTCAACAAGACTGTAAAATTAAGGGAAGTAGTTGTGCTAGGAAGTTAAGATAGGATTGCAACTCCCCTAATGTTTCACCTAATCTTCTAACTCTCCATAATACAAGTGAATCAAGAAATGGCCAACCGAGAACATTAATAGGCATAAGCTTCTGTCGAAGGTCAAATGCACATCCCTAACCAGCTAGAACACAATATGTCTATTGGTGACACTAACTAGGTCAAGGTCATTAAGCTCAGTCCCAAGGTCACACAAGGCAAATGAGAATATGTCTATCCTATTAGCACATTATGCACACATTCCATAGTCATGGTCATAACAGGTGTTGTTGTATTTAAAGATAAACAGTAATATCCATTTATCAATCTCCATCACTTTCAATACCAATTTCTTTATCAAGCAATCGGACATTAAATATAAAATACAACAATCCATTCCAAAATGATTCATTATATAAAATGAGAGAGAAAGTTGATTAAGTTAATTATAAGGTTACATTGCAATCCTAAAAATGGAGTTAGTTCATTACTATAGTACTAACACGCATTTTTAATACACTACACATTATCAGACAAATACAAGGAATGGGAGATTTGGAATAAGAAAACCCCTGATTGAAGTGTTCTTCCGCCAAATCTTCTCTTCACGTGTAGAATCTGAATGTTGGGTGTAATAACTCTACTTCCTTTCACAAGCTTCTTTTTCTTCTAGAAAAACAAAAAGAAATAGCTATAATAAATTTTTTCTGATATCCGATCCTTGAAAGCGGCAGCTTCGCTAAGTATTTATACTGTCCTCCCTTTAATCTAGGTCATTAAATACAAGTTACTGTAGAGAAACCGGAGCTCGCGCTACGGCGCGAGCATCAACAAAGTTAATGGCACCGGGTAGTAGGTGGCGCCGGGCGCGATCGGTGACGGCGTTGAGGGCGCTTGACACTGCACGCATGGTGATGCGAGCGTGATGGCACTGTAGGCGTGACTCTCGGCGTTGGGGCACCACTTTCCAGTAGCTATTCAGCTACTTCTCGCGCTGCGGCGCGGCTTTTAGCACTCCAGATCACGCCGGAGCGCCACTTTCCAGTAGAGTCCACTAAAGGTTGGCGCTGGGGCTCCAAGTTTAGCGTTGCGGCGCCACTTTACAGTAACAATGCTCAAGCCATCTGCAAAGCCAGCCTGAAAAGAACTAAAGGGATATACAATGAAATAACTAAGCAAGCTAACCAAAAGATTGAACATAGGCGTCAACATTTAGCAACAAAAAGGGCTAAATCACG
The DNA here is from genome assembly GCA_020205615.1 of Panax quinquefolius. NCBI lineage: Eukaryota > Viridiplantae > Streptophyta > Magnoliopsida > Apiales > Araliaceae > Panax > Panax quinquefolius. The sequence continues at coordinate 61,796,791 of CM035161.1, forward strand.
GATATGAATCCCACTCATCACAAGGCAGAGCATCAAGTGTCAAAAGGTCCATTGCAACCACTTGAAATTCCAAAATGGAAGTTAGAACACATCAACATGGATTTCATTACAGCTTGGAAGAACAGGAAAATTGCTCAACCACTTAGATTCTGAGGAGAAAAGTTTGAATATTGGTTGGAAAGATGTTCTGCTGAAGAGAAGCGCCCAAGGCTTCATGAAGTTCATCAGTGGTTGAGCCATGCAGTTTCAACATGAGGAGTAATGTCAAAACCATCCACTATAACATCTCTCAAAAGTTGATCGTTGAGTCAACAAAGGAAAATGTAGAGTCCATAGCTGCCTTACCATGATACTCTACGAACCAAGATGGTCAACGGTCAATCCACGTCATTGATGACTATTTGTTTTTTTTTTTAAAGGGCATTAAACTGAAGAGTTAATGGGGGAGTTATAGTTCATTACTGGGCATCGTGCAACCAATGGCCAGTTGACATATCACAGCGTATGCAGAGTCAGAAGGAACTACCATAAAGACAAATTCAAAATCTACAAACAGTTACCAGAAACTATCGAACCTCTCTCCCTCCCATTTTCAAACCCTAGAATCCTCTTCAAAGCTTAAATCAATTAAACCTCCAGAACCCGAATCACAGTCAACTATTTTTTTTTGACTCCTTAAATTACATACCCATATACCTTGAACTCTTCAAATGGCTGAATGGCGAGTTATAACCGAAATCCAACTCGGCTTCAAAAAGTTTGAATGATCATAAACGAAGTTCATAAACATACTTGAGCTCGTAAAGAAGGTTGGGTTCTCTGAGTGCTTGGAAGTCGACACTCCAGTATATACAGAGCTAGTGAAGCAGTTCTACTCAAATGCTTCAACTAATTCTGGGCTTCTGACCACTAAGGTGAAAGGGTCAAGTCTGAAGATAAGATCATCAAACATCAATCAATGTCTAGGGTTTCCCAATCAAGGTCTGATAAACCTGGATGAAGTTGACATTGAAGAAGGCAAGAGGCTAATGCGGTACCAAAGAAACCCTATTCTAAAGGACATAAAGAAGAAGGAGTTTCCTGAGGAATTTGAGTTCCTTGCTGAGATAGTAGGCAAATGTATACTATGCAAGGATATGGCACATGACACTGTGCTTGATCAACAGCTGAAGATTATGTCTGCAATAGTGCTGAAGAAGCGAATCAACTTTGGAGTTGTCCTGTTTGATCAGATCTCCAAATGGGTAGAAAAGGCTAAGTTGAAGAGGTCTACAGAAAAACCCCTAACAAAGGTGTTTCAAGGAAGATTGTTGAGTATAGTGCTAAAGAATAAGCTGGGAAGCAAAATCAAGGATGATGAAGGAGAGTATCTAAATGTTCACAAAGTAATGTCTCCTCATCTGTTCATAAACAAGAAGAAAAATCCAAAGGAAAATAGGAGGCTAATAACAACTGAAAGCAGCAGCAAAGTCTCTGCAAAGAAAAGAAAAGCAAAGGAGGTGGAAAGCTCTGAGTCTGATGACTCTGCACCAGTAGCAGCCACACCAGTAAGGAAAAGATCCAGGGGTGTGAAGAAAATAGAGGCTCCACCAAGAAGTCTCTCCATTAAAAACAAAGATGAAGGTGAAAAGGTCTTAACTGCACCAAAGACCACAAAGAGGAGAAGCAACAGACCGCTTCAAGAGCCATCAAGAAAGAAAGCTAAGGGGGTAAACAAGGAAGCCCCAGTTTCCCAAGAAAGTACATCTGACAAAGAAAAGGATGAAGAGTCGGAAGAAGAGAAGGGAACTGATAGTCTCAAGACTGAGTCCCCAAAGAACAAATCCAGCGATGAAAGTGGGGCTGGATTCATGAAAGAAAATGTAAACCCTTCTAATAAAAATGAATATGTAAACCCTATAGCTAACTCTTAGAGTATTCACTCTGATGATGAAGAAAATCTACAAGATGACTCAACTACATCTCCAAATGCAAATACTCCAACAAGCCCCAATGATGGGTCAAATGATGATTCAGAAGGAAAAGAACATGCCCCTGCCAATGCTGAACCTCAAGGGAGTTCGTCAGATGATCCAAAGGCCTCAGAGTCTGAAGAGGAAGAAGAGTCTGACTCTCCTATAGCTGAACCTCCAAAAAGGAGAAAGAGCTACAGACTACTTGCTCAATTTGTCTCCAAAAAGAAGAATGATCACTCTACTGCAGTCATTGAATTAAGTGATGATGAAGAAGATGAATCCAAGGAAGATCTTGGTGAAGAAGGGTCTGGAAATGAAACATAGCAAGAAGAATTCACTGATGGATCTGATCAGAATGTTTCAAGCTCAGAAAGAGAAGAAATGGAGAAAGATTCTGACTCTACACATTAGAAATCAAAAGATCCAGAAGATCACCCTGTCATCTCTCCAACTAGGAGTAATAGAAGAATAGAAGTGGAAGCCTCGAATGAACTACCAGAAGTACTTCCAGAAATTCCAAGACTAGAACTGGTGGCTCAGAACTTCCCAAAGTTGAAGAGTGATGCAAAAATGATGATCAAAGACAAGCCCAACTACAAAGTCTACAGACATGCTGGCATCCATTATATTCCTTATGATCGTAGAGTGAATTCTGAAGGAAGAAGGATCATAACCAAGGAAATAATCATAGAGTCTGTTCACTCCACTACAGATGGTGTTCAAGTCCAAAATAACAAGCCTCCATCTACTCAAGCACAATTGCCCAACATTTCTTCATCCATCAATAGCGATTGGAACTCAACGATTGTTCAGATTCTCAATACCTTCAAAAATATGTCCAAGGATGGAAATCGTAGAGTCCAATCTGGTGTTCAACAAGAGGATGCCCAACTAGATGCTCAAATTACTATAGAGCAGGAACTATTGAAAAATTTCGATGAACTAGTTGAGAAGATATCTCTAATTAATAAAGAGTCAAAGATATTGAAAGCAGCAGGAGACAACTCAGTTCAAGATAGACTTCAAGCAACTATAGCTGATGTATCTCTCAAAATCAAAGAGAGAGATCACATCTATCTGAAGGCCATAAATGATCTGAAGGCAGATGCACTACGAGCTCAGAAAGCAAATGAAGAGCAACTACAAGCCCTCTCTGACAAGATTGACAACATGAATCAGTCTTTCTCTATGCAACTTAAGTTAAGTCAACAAGAACTCAAAATTGAAGTTGGTAACTCCTCTTATCTGATGGAGCAGCTTATGTCCAATATGGAACAGCTCTCTCAAGTGATTAATGACAAAAAAGGGAAAAAAAGAGACATAGAAAGAGGCACAGTAGGCATTCAAGAAAGGGCAAGAAGAGAGCATAAGAAAACAAGAGAAGAAGACAGCAGAAGAAGAAGCTGGGTTATTTTCTGAGGGGGAGCCAAAGGATGATGAGCCTGTGTTTGCAAAGGCTGAGGGGGAGCCAGAAGAAGAAGAAGAGAAGCATACATCTGAGGGGGAGCAAACAAAAGAAATGAAGTCGACGTCACAAGGTGAGCAGGTACAAGAAGATCAAACAGATGAATAACTGATCAACAGACATCCTGGAAACATACATGGAGCCAAAGAGGTACATCTCTAACTAGTTAGGTATGTTTTGGATCCAGGATGTAAAATGTCATAGTGTATTAAATTCCATATCATTATAAATGACATTCATAATTATCTGTTTTAGAAATACAGTTGTTCACTGTATATAAGATTCATTCATAACATGCATATGCACTTATTATTTTTGTTATATTCAAATAGGGGGAGATTGTTAGGAATAAGCATGTGAATGATATTCCTATTTACATATGATTTGATTATGATATATATATATATATATATATGAATGAATATGCAAGTATGCTTGCATTAAGAAAAGCTGTAAAGTCCTTTGATAGATTATAGAAACATATGTACAAGGACTTAGAATGAATTGATTAAATATGTTAGGTTGATCCTACATAAGAAAAATAGCTCTGTAAAGTCCTTAAAAAGAAATGATGTACAAGGACTATAAATATAGAAAGATCAAGCATGTTAGGTTGATCTTCTGATATAATAGATAGGCTTGTCTGATCGTCGGGCACTGCACCAGAAATCGTAGTTTGCCAGGAGAGTCAAGGAAAACTCCAGAGCTATCAAGGCAGAATCGTAGTCTGCAAGATAGTAGATCTCAAAGTTCGTAGACTGCCAGGAGAGACGAAGAAGGATCGTAGTGTGTCAAGTAACACTTCCTCGGAGCCATTGTCTGCTGAGGAAGTCACGTTCAGAATCGTAGAGACAGCCTGTCTACGAGCCGACCGAGCATCTGTCGAAGCTAAGTCAAAAATCGTAGACTACACTCGAAGTCGTAAAGTCTACTGATATCAAAGCCAAGTCAAGAATCGTAGACTACACTCAGAGCCATAGAGTTTACTGATCATATCAGAGGTAGAGATAGTAGTCGAGCAAGATCAGATGAAGACAACAAGCACAACGATAAAAATCGAAGAGTATCAAGATCTGATCTCGGAGTCGTAGTGTATGCACAGTCGAAGCTGAATCGTAGAGTGCAGAACTAAGACCTCAACAAATGTGCTCACAACACCAAGGTAGAATCGTAGAGCAAATACGAGTCTCAACAAATGAGCACTCCCAGAATATCCAAATGAATAAAGCCTCTGGTTTATACTGCAAAGATACATCCCACCTGAAGTAAACCAGAGAGCACTCAACGAATGGCATGAAAGCTAACAGAAGATCTAAGCACCAACTCAATCAACATCCAGATTGAGTTGTGAAGTCATTCGAGATGAAGTCTTCCACAAGTTGATTAGAAGAAGACTTCCGTAACTGACTAAGGAAAGTCAGCAAGTGCAGGAGCTGTCAAGTAAATAGAAGACAACGATCTTAAAAGTAACCAGGATCGTAGTGTTTGCCAGAACAAAGAAAGAACTGAATGGAGTGCACACAAAGATACTGGTCAGCTTCTGAAGAACAAGACTAAAGTGATTAAGCATTGGGTCAGTCCATTGATGATAAGTGAACGGGAGATCACAAGGAGAAAGTGAGCTGGACACGCCATAAATCTGAAGTGTCTTGCTGTTCCGAAGGGGCCAGAACAAAGAATCAAGCCATCAGTTTTAGAGAGCAGTCAAGGAAAATAGAAGTGATAAAGTACTGCACAAGAGAAGGAAGAGGTATTCCACATTGAAGAGCTATTGAACACTCTTCAAAGATCGTAGTGTTAACTCTTCACGTCAATGAGCAACAGTCAACAAGACACCACGATCAGGTCCAAGAAGATGTGCATCAGAATCGTAGAGTTTGGTCATCCGAAGATTGAAGCATTGGCAACGGTTCAATCTGAAGGTTGGTATTCGAACAAGAGCTTATTGAGAGCATCGATGTAAAAGGACAACCTCTGATCGAGAAATCAGAAGGGAGAAATAAAGTTGTCGACCTACCCAAGACATCAAAGTGACATCTCTGACGGGGTAGGTAAAATAGTAGACTGCAGTGTCAGAAAGTCATGTCATGTCACATCTGCAGTCTACACCAAATAACTCGAGATCTGTGAAGCAATTTGAATAGCTTTCAACGGCTACTTTCCAACGGGAAGATTGGCAAGGAGTATAAATCAGAATGAGCTTCAAAGATCAAAAAGGCTGATGATTGCTAAGTTGCAGAATCGTTGAGTTGTTGAAATGCTATTGTTGACTCTACAAGTTCCACCAGAGATTAAGAGAACAAGTCTCAGTGATAGTGAGACTACATAGGTGGAAGTGAAGCAGCTTTCAAGAAGGACTTAAACAGATTAAAGCTTCACTCAACAAAGATGAGAATGCCACTGAAGATGGAAGCCAAGCTAAGAGCCAAGAAGGCCAAGAAGATAGCATTCAGAAAAGTGGCAGAGTACAAAGAAGATCAAGAGAGCCACTCTACAGATCACCATGAACCAAAAGTGAAAAAAGAATGAGAAGGTAATCATGTCGCAAAACATTCAAGAAGGGTTCAGAATTGCTAAGTGCGCATTGAAGTCTACCAAAAGCTCAGAGACTTAGCAAATCTAGATGGTGATGGTGCACAGCTGACATCAGATGAAGAAGAGCAGAAAAGAGTAAAGATCAGTTGCACGAGAGAAGATGTGGTCCAGACTAGAGGCAAAATGTAAAGAGGACCGCACCAAGCTGTTAAATACATAAGATGTTTGTAATAGCCCAATTTATTATAAATGAAATTGAATTTCCTCTATTTATTATTTTGAAATAGTAAGGGTTGATTTGATTAATGTGGTTAGTTATGGGTAAAATGCGCAAATATCTTAAATAAGCAAGTGGTTATAAAATATTCATTGTTGTCGGGGAATATTCGTTTGGTCGTGGAATATTCTTACTGTTGGGGAATATTCGTACGACGGCGCAGCCTTGTGTGGGCCCCATAATGGAAAGCGATTGGATGAAGATAACGACAAGTATAAGTTTTTTATAAATAACGGCGTAGTTGTTACCGTTAACACTGTTGGAATACCCGGTGGTTAAAACACGATGAATACGCGTTGTCGCACTTGAAGATGGCACGCAGTATTGCACCAATTATTGATTCTTACGTAAGAAGGCACTACTCAATAATTGTTACAGTAATTATTGTTCAATATTTTATTGATTCAATAATTGCTACGTTGATATTTTATATTATTGTTGTTTCAATAATTGTCACTGCACAATATTTCCCATTATCAGATCAATAATTCATATTATTTGAATAATATTATTAGATAGTATTATTGGCAATGTCTAAGGAAGTTCTGTCTAAGGAGAGGTTTGGTCACCTAATTGCGCACCAGTAAGGAGAAATCCTTATTGGAAAGCCCTCTCTTTCCTAGGAACGACCTGGTTATCATTATTGTGATTCTGTAATATTATTTATGAATAATTAATTATTGATTTATATGATAAGAAAAATATTTATTTATGTGGATAGAAATGGAGGAATTTTTAGAAAAATGACAATTGTTGAAAATTGATATTTTATCTTTTTCTGATAAAATAATTCATTTAAATATATTATTATATTATAATAATATAATAATGGTGATATTTTTGCATTGAATGTGTGATATATGAATAAATGAGGAGGAACAGTATTTTTGTTAAAATAAATATTTAAAACATGTTAAACATGTCGGTGGGCCCCATTTTGTGACTGAAATTGGATTATAGCCCATAAAATCGTCCGTATGTGAATTTCGATCAATCTCTGCTTAGAATTTGGAAAAACTTAAACTTACAAAGTTGTAGAGAATTGAATTTCCTATAGAATGGACATTAGATTCAAATTTTTCTAATAAAAGGGCTATTTATTATGAATTATTGAAGTTCCAGAATAATTGATTTTTGAAGTTTTGATTATTTTTTTAAGAAAAATGTTTTTTTGCAATTGAGTGGGCCCCACATGTGATATAAATGTGCTGAATTCAGATTCAAGAGGTGGGCGTGAAAATTTTTTCTATATAACAATATTTTATTAAATTTTCTACTTTGGTGTTCTAAGCATTTTCCTATAAATAGGGTGCTTAGGTTAGAATTAAAAATCACACCAGAAACTAAAGTTTTCTCTCTATATATTATCGAGCGTATTCTTGTGAGTATTTTGATACTTTGAGTGTTGTTATACGGTGCAAGTTCCTTCAAAGACTATATCCGAGATTTCAATCGAAATCTTGTCTTTTTGAGATAAGGGATGTTATTTTTTTATAAATGATATTATTATTTTTCAATATCATTATGCGTAGAATATTGGTAAGATTTTCTTGTGAAATTCTTGTCTTTACGTAGACGGATTACTATTCATGTATACGACACTATTCACGATATCATGACTATTTATTCACGAATACGACATTATTCACAGAAAAATTAAATTTTCGTTCTTTGTCTAAGATGTCTATTATGGGTACTATATTTGATTGTATTCATGTTTTGATCTTCATTCTTGAATTTTATTCCACTATGGTTCATTATAGAGTATTTTTGGACATGGATAAACCAAAGTACGAATCCTTAATATTTGTTCTTTTGTCTCCTTTGGATTCGCTTTTTTTTAAAAAATATTTTCATCATCCTCGGTCCTAAATGATGATATTTATGAATATCTTTGCTTTCAGAGTGCAAAGATTAATGATTTTTGATGAATATCTTTGGTCCAGTAGCAAAAAAGATGAGCAGTGTTGAGATGAACATGACTAACTTATGAATATCTTTGGCCTGTAGTGCAAAGATGAATATTTGATTCAAGATGAATATTGATTGATGTTACAGAGGATAAAATATTGATGATGGACTTTTAAATTCATAAATGATAGTAGATTTCATTCTCTACGTAACTCTTCTATGAACTGTTATTTTCGCTGTGAATATTGATCTGAAACTTGTTATCTATTATATTCTATTAGATTTTTTCCTGTTGAAGACTAACGATAATTTTTTCTATATTATCTTAGTCATAATGTTCTTTACTGGGTTAGTTGAGCTCACCCTTTTCCTTTTTGTTCTATTTTTCTTCTTAGGAGGCGAGAATATAGCGAGTACTGGTCGGGGTATGGAATGATGGTTCTAGAAAGTTGTTTTAGTAGTCCTCACTATTTTTGTAAAATAATGTATCAATAATTATAATGAGGACTTATTTGAGTGTAGATATTATCTAGATGACAATATTTGTATTTAAACTCACAGTTTATGTGTTGTCGTATTTTGCACGACAATTGTATTAATAAAGTTATAGTTGTTTCTGTACCATGTATTTGGCGACTCAGAATGGGTGATGTATCCCTATTTTGGGGGCGTCACAATGTTCAAGCCTAAAGACATCTTAGCAGCTCAGCACCACCACCAACAACAACTACAACAACAAGAAGCCAGGGCCTGAGGGGTCCTTATCCAGAGGGACTAAATGAAGTTCCAAGCCTGCTGGGCTTGAACAGTTCCTAGGGAACTAGAAGAGTTCCAAGGATGCTGGCCTTGAAGAGTTCTTAGTGAACTGAAGTCCCAAGGCTACTGGCCTTGAAGGAATCTTAGTGATTCAGGGTGCTTCCTTTCCTTAGTAGAAATCCTGCTAGTTGAAAGCAGAAGAGTGGATTAGGAGCTTGAGTCTCTGAACCACTTAAAATCCCTTGTGTCGTTTACTTTATGTCATTTACATTATGTACATTAACTGCTATAACTTCTATGTATGTTCTAACTGCTTACCACTGAACTAACTCTATGAATAATGTATGTATGATTATGAATATATCAATGAAGGGGATCTTTTACTTATTCTGCTATGCTTGATAAGATTCTTATGTTTGTCATATGCTAAATTATTAGCTATACAAAATAAACCATAAAAGTATTTGAGAATGAAAAAGGATCTATTCAACCCCGCCTAGCTCAGATCTATCGTGCCTACTAGGAACTAACAGATTGTTCGTTCCGCTGCAATTATGGTTGAAAAGTTTTATCATCTACTACATGTTCTAAATCTCTGATTTATTACTGACGAATGCTATTGATAATTTAATTATCTTTAGTCATGATATTCTTTACTGGGCTAGTTGAGCTCACCATTTTGCTTCACAATTCCTTTCAGGTAATAAGAGTTTAGCTAGGTTGAGCGGGGGTAACAGGGGAATAGAACGGTGGTCTATAGTTGTTGAGGTTTCTCTTAAAACAGTATGGAAATAATTTTATCGAGAATTTTAAATAAGTGTGTAGTATTTTATAAGTCATTTTAACCGTTGATTTTGGTGAACCGAATAGGGTAAAGTGAACCCAACTTTGAAAAGGTGTTTTGCCACTAGCTGTCATACAAGATGTCTAATGACATACGACTTCGTGTTATCATAAGATAGGGTTGTGCACATCCACTTGCCGATTATATCTATGAGCACTACCTATATAATATTGGAGTTTGGTTGAAATATAATTCTCAATTGGAGACAATGGAGATGTGAGACCCCGAATTTTATGAAATAAAAGTATTCAATTTTTCTATTTTGGTGAATAGTTAAATTGATAAAAGTTTAAAGTTAAGGGTGACATTTGAAAATTTTTCAAAGTAAGCAAGTTGTCATAAAATAATCGAATTGGTAAAATACGGCGTGGTTGCATAGTAGCATACGGTATTGATTATTAATGCTTACGTGAGAAGTCACTAAGTTTGATTCAATTATTGTCGATATTTTATATATTATTAAATCAATAATTGAGATAACAAAGTTATTAATATTTTTATTTGCAATATTAACGATGTCTAGAAGTTCTGCCAAGGAGAGGTTTGGTCACCTAATTGCGTGCCAATAGGGGAAAATCCTTATTGGAAAGCCCCCTCTTTCCTGGGAATGACCTGGTCGATTAATAGTGTGAATTATAATAATGATGATGAAGTTTTATTTTATTAGTATTATTAATGTAATAAAACAGAAAAGCTTTTTATATAAAACAGAATACTTTTATAAAGTTATTTGTTTTATAAGAAAATAATTAAAATATATTATATTTTATTATGCATAGTGTTTGCATAGTGCATGCATAGTGTTTGCAGATAGTTAAATCTTTTTATATAAAATGTAATACTTTTATAAAGTTATTCTTTTATTAGATTATAAATAGAATATATTATATTTTATTTAAAAGATTTTGTTTTATTAGAATATTTTATAGTAAACCAATCTGGACCGTCCGTTTAAAAGTAAATCAATCTGGACCGTTCAGGAATTAGTTACTATTCAGTCCATTCTCCTATAAATAGAAGCTCATTCCTTCATTATTTTTTACGAATTCACTAAAACTCTAGAGAGAGAAACTATAGAGAGAAAGAAGAAAAGTATTCTGCTACTTCACTACTCTTATATCCAGTTTGTTCTAAGGTAAGGGATATTATTTGTTGTACTCGTAAAGGGTATTATTTCTTTTCGTATTCATGAAGAGAACTTCATTATTCCATTCTTTATTATTCTCATTGGAATAACTTTGATATCATGATGGACTACCCTATACATGGTGAAATTCTTCTATTATTCCATCCTTTATTATTCTGTCGGAATATCCTGTCTGTGCATTTACGCATGACCTGGTTCCATTATTTATTATTCTGTTGGAATATCCTGTCGGTGCGAATTACGCCTGACCTGGTTCCGTTCTTTATTATTCTGTTGAGAATAACCTGTCTGTGCGATCTATCGCATGCATGGTGAATTCTTTAGTTATTTAATTCTTTATTACTATGTTGAAATAACCTGTCTATGTGGATTACAACATGCATGGTGAATGATCATTTGTATTCATTCCCTATTAAATTGTGGAAATGATATGTTTACGTGGATTATGATGAAAGTCATAATAAAAGCATTGGACTGATGAAAATCATGGGTATATGTAGTATTAGTAAGTGTTATGATAAGTTATGTTGGTTATTATGTGAAAACATGAAAGTTTCTTAGAAATCACAAAGGGTTGAAAATCAGATTTTGGGAGAAAATGAAACATAAAATTCAATTAACCATATCTCCTATTATATTTTGAATTTTTGAGTGTGGTCAAGTTCTAGATTTAGATCTATGAGTTTTCTAACTTATTCAGGTAGAATCACCGGAAAAGGTGTTGTATATTTTCGTGTGGACTGATTTTAGCAAAGGAGTCAAAAGCTACAAAATATGAAAAAACTACTATCTAGAAATTTAAAAGGGCATTTTCGGCCACTTAATTTGTGAGAAAAATTCTAGCCTTTTGGGACATGAAAATATATGGTATAAAGTACCTCCTGTCCAAAAATGAGCTCATTCCGACTTAAAATGAGCAAGTTATAACTATTTCAATATTTTGGTTTTTCCGACGAAAAACGCTATAACCGGAGTTCTATAACTCCGATGACCATGAAATTTAAATTGGAAGCTCACGTTAACATGTGTAAGATCCTACCAAGATTTGGGAATTTCTGGAGTTAAAACTTGAGGTAGCTAATTTCTTAAGGAATTAATTAGAAATTAATTTTTGAAAAATATTTTAAAAATTTCGAGAAAAATATATGTTCAATATGGGACTATATTCTGCTAAATCCCAGAAAAGAAATATTTTTGGGACTAATTTGGTATTTTTCATAAAAATGATCTAGTTATGAGTAAATGAGTTAAATATGTTATTGTTAGATTTGTAATATTCAAGAACGCAATCAAATTACATAAAAAGTGCGGAAACGTGTAAAATCAGAGTTTAAAAAATTTACAAACCATATACCCGGATCACCCTTTATGCACAATTATTAATTAAACGAAAAGATATGAATAAGAATCATACCCTTGAAGATCCGAGCTTCCTCAGGTACAAGTTCACCTCCAAATCCTTTTCGTGTTCAACTTGAATCCACCGGGTTTGGTTCCTTCCTTTGATCAACGTTAGCCACCCAAGTGTTTGGCCTCTAGAGGTGATCCACCAAGGAAGAAAAGGAATTCAAGAAGATGGGTATTTGGCTCAAACCCTAGTTTTTCCTATCTGTATAGAAAAAGGGTGTACTCTCCAACAAATTGGAATTATGTCGTATGTTGTAAAAGTCAACAACCACCACACCCATAATAAGACTCCTCTTATTTATAGATGTGGGCAACCCACCTTAACAATTAAGGAATTGGGTTTTATTTAATTAATTAAATTCTTTTAATTAATTAAGCTCCCTAATCTTATTAGGGATAATTAATTAAACTCCTTTAACTAATTTTCCTTCCTAATCCAATTGGGAATAAATGAGAGTACTTATATTAAATTAATTTCTAAACTCTTTTAAAAATTAAAATAATAATAATTGTAATAATATTAATAAGACTCCTCTTATTAATTTATATTTAATATTTCTAAAATATTAAATAATAAATATTAAGCTATTTAATTTATTCTATCACCATAGATTAAATTAAATATACATAACATATTATTACGATTATGCCATTAACTTCTTAAATAATTATTCTTCCTTTTATGGTGTGACCCTTTAGGTTCTCCATATTAAACCTAGGTTGTGAATAAATCAATTAGAACAATTCTAATCTTATTTAAATAAATAAATTAAACAATTAATTTATTTAAATAAATAATATTTATTCTACAATAGGGATAAGCCTCCCCTAGCGATCAACGACTTTCCGGATAATATAGATTTTAACATTAATCATAAAAGAACCTTTGAGTAAATAGTTACCGCACAATTCAATCCTTCCACCATACAATGTCCCAATTAAATATAAGACATGGAATTCTTTGTCAAGTCTTATTTTATTTAATTATATGTATTTCGATCCTTAAATGCACAACTCAAATAATGCAAATTAGAAACTCCTTTCTAATTTCATTTCGCCTCGCCAAGGACTCTTTGGGTTGTCATTTATCGAATCACATAGGACATTTCTCTTCTTTTATTAGAAGTGGTAGATTCTTTATTGATCATACATTATCTCCATGTACAACTTATTATACCCAAGCATACCCTTTGATATACCCTAAGGGTCTTAAGGAATAAGTCAAAGTATAACTCATCATACACAAGATACTATGATGATCTCAAGTCCAAGGATCACTTAGACTACTATCACTACAGAATTCCTATTGACATGAGCAAATAAAACTCCATTAGGTATTCCTTAGCGAGCCAACGCTCAAAGTGAACTTATTCTCTAATAAGCACCTACATACTTGCTTTAGTGTCTCCACACAAATGATCATGAGATCAATCATCCCCATCCAATGAGCAAGCAACGTATGTACCAATCTATCCGGATTCACTAATCCCCAATTTAGTAATCCAATGATTGGGAACTATTTTAGTTTTAAGCTTTCTAAGAATTTAGATCTCATTAGAATGATCATCATCATTATTCTAAAAGCATTACTTAAAACTATGGGTTTATCACATATTATAAAAACAAAGATCATGTAGATAATTAAAAGCCTTTAATAAATTAATACTTTTTATTAATAAATGAATAAGATTGTTACAAAGTATATGCTTTATCATCAAACATGATTGGCTTGTGTGCATACTACTTTCAATCTCCCACTTGCACTAAAGCCAATAAATCATGGTATCTTATACTCTTCTTCTCTAAGTGGCGATTATCCTGCTTTGTTGGATAAGCTTTTAGTTAATGGATATGTAATGTTGTTCTTGAGAGTCCACTATCTCTATAGTGATTTTCCATCTTTCAATGATTCTAATAATCAAATGAAAGTGCCACAACACATGTTTAGATCCAAGATGAGACTTAGGAACTATTCCTAGTTACGTAATGAACTTTTAATCCAAACAATCAACTTGCGACTTCATTTATAGCTATATACTTTGTCTTTATCACTAAACCAACAACTCTTTCTTTGTTTGGAACCTTTCCAATTCATTGCACCACTTTGTTCAAGATAACGCTTTACCTTAAAGTGGATTTTACGTCATCTTAGTGCATCTCGAAAAACTTGAGTCATTAAGCCCTCTAGTTTTAATTTAGACCCACCATGAATATGATCACATCCTTAGTGTCGGTTAAGCACTTTAAGATGTTTTTCACTGACTCATAGTGAACTTCTCCATAATATGACTGATCAACATCAGGTCTCGTACATTTCATTGCATGCATGATTGTCATTCATGCGACCTCTCTTTTCAGGAGTCTGTGGGGACTATTAAGAGAGATACACTCCATAGCTCATCGACATGAGACATCTCTTGGAGTTTGCCATGTTAAACGACTTTAGCATCAAATGAATATACGTTCCTTGGGTTAAGTCGAGCATCCTGTTGTATCTATCTATATAGATTTTATCCCCAATTAAGATACTCTTCCCAAACCATTCATGGAGGAATGTTTAGACAACTTTATCATTACTGATTGTAGCATTGGTATGTAATTCCTCATCCGTAGTATATCAACATATAGTACTAGGAATGTCATGATGCTCCCACTGACCCTTTTGTACACACTAGGTTCATTCTTATTTTTTGATAAAATTAAACTCTTTTGATTGCCTCATCAAATCGAATGTTCCATATTTGAGAAACTTATTTCAATCCATTTCTCTGAGTGTCTACAACACTTACCTCATCGTATGTAACAATGGATCATCATCTTCTATGATGCGTACCTCATCATCATCATCCATGATGAATCCATACCTCCTAGGTATCTTCGGTACTATTCCAGATTTATGATTCGGTTGTGGTATAATAGGTCTATCTACAGGTTCCTCTTATTTGACTTATAGTGTTTTGTGGATCATGAACTCTTCAAGATCTATTATCCTCCCACTAGCCCCTTTTAATGATAAACACCTTTATCTTAGAAGGCAACGTGTTTCGTAACAAACACCTTTTGCTAAGTAGAATTATAGAACATATACCCTAAACTTACTTTAGGATGTCCCACAAATCTGTATATGTCAAATCTTGTCCCAAGCTTGTCCTTTGAAACCTTTTCACATAAGTTGGACAACCCCTTATCTTAACATACTTAAGATTAGGAATCCTCCCTGTCCATAACTTTTATGGAGTCTTGGGGCCGGATTTTGAGGTTACCATTTTCGTAGATATGCAGCCATTTCTAGGACATTATCCTAGAAGGATATTGGAATGTCGGTAAAATCATTAAGGACCGCACCATGTCCAACAAGGTACGATTTTTCATTCAGATACATCAATCAATTATTGCGTATCGGGATGTGTCCATTATGAGAAAACCATTTGAGATGATCTAGAAACTTATTGCACAAGTATTTATTCCTTGATCTAATCAAAGAATCTTAATACATTGCCAATTTGTTTCACTTCTGAATTCTTTGAACCTTTCAAATAATTCACACTTGTATTTCATCAAATACACACATTCAACTCTTTGAATGATCATCTCCTTTTCTTATACTAATTTGTTCAATATGTAAAATTATTTTCATGTAAATCAAGTATACAAAATTTATTAAGTAATATTCCAGTTCTATACAAAACATTATTATTATAAATAGAACAACAATTGTTCTTAATTATAATACCAAAGATTTCATTGTCCAATAATAAAATGGAAATAATATTTTTAACAAGAACCTGGAATACAATAACAACTTATTGACTTAATAGATTTGCCGTAAGCATTGCTAAACTATAAGTTTCTATGGCTAATATGGCAACCTTTGCTACATTTCGTAGTAAATAGGATTACTTATATTTGTTTAGCTTTCTACTACATTTGGTCCTTCATAAATCTATATTTATGATAACCAAAGTCGGTATCCAATACCCAAGTAGAACCTTGACTTAAAGAAAATTTATTTTAAATTATGAACAAAATTGTATTTGTGGCTGAAACTTCACTAAGCTTCTTTTGGTTAGCTCGCAAGATGCTTCTCGCAGATTTCTTTCCGATTGTCCGAGCTTATTGCAATTGAAGCAAGCTCCTTTGCTATCCGTATCGGTTTTGTTCTTATTATCCTTTGTTTACGCCTTTCTATTTACCTTCTTTGAATCGTTATTCTTTTCAGAAGATCCTTTGGCCCCTACCAGTAAGACATGGTCTTTCTTGGTTAGAAAGTAACTCTCAACATTTTTCAACATGTTAAGCAAATCAGCAAAGCTGATATCTAGCTTGTTCATATAAAAAATTCACAACAATTGTGAAAGGAGTCCGGAGTGAGTGCAAGATCAAATCTTGGCTCAACTCTCCATCCATGACAAAACTTCGTTGTCTAATTGATCAATCAAATTGATAATGTTAAGGACTTTTATCTGCATCTTTGTAGTGTCATCGGTCATTCTAGATCGGAAGAGCTCCTTTGATATCTCGATATCTATCGGTCCCACTTTCCTCACCATCAACTACTTGATGTGCAGGAATATAGTAGGAGCATCCATAGTTTCATCGCCGATCTTTGAAGCTCGTTACTCATGGATGCGAGCATGATGCATTGAGCCAATCATGCATCATCTTGCCACTTTCTAAAAGTAGCAATGTCTTTCTCAGAGGCATTATCGCAACCATTCTGCAGGATAGGCATATTAAGGACATAAGATAGCTTTTAAATTTGTGAGAACTATTCTCAATTTCCTTAACCAATCCGATTTAATTTGGTGCAGTTAATTTAGCATCTAATATGCTTCATGTTGATAGTAATTTTAGACATTGTAAAATTACGTAAATGAATTTGTAATTAACAACATTTTAACATACATTCTTTTATTAATTACCAAAATAAATTAGGTCTTGTTTTAAATTGGTATCTCCCACTATTTTCTTCAAACTATATTACCCTCACTTATATAGTTAAGCAAAATCTAATTAAAGATTTGCTAGTGAGAATAAGGATCCCATTTCAAAAATGTATATAGCCTTGTGGTGACACAACAAACTATATATAAATAAATAGGTAGACAACTTTTGTCAATTACATCAACTATGCAACTCCTTTTCTTTTTTGCTTCTTAGATTATTTTGATCAGTGGTGGCACATCCGAATCAAAATTATCCAAGTTAAGTCCAGACCTAGCACTCCATATATTTAAAAAGAAAAATATCATCCTTGTGGTGACACAACAAAACAATATTGTTCAATTTTCTTTATAAGCATCAAATGTGATAAATTAACATCTTAAATACTTAATACTTGCCTTGTGGTGACACAACAAACTCATATTAAATATTTAATACTCTATTAATTTTATCATGCTAGAAGGCGACGTTCGATATTCCAAATATCTTTGAACGCTTAGGACTTAATATAAAAATTTGAGGGGTTTGTTATTCATTTGTCTCATCTTGTTTAGCGCGCATGCACATATATATATAAAATATGCGTCATATTAATAAACATGCGAAGCATGTTTTCATAATATATAATATATATATAGTATAAGCATGCACATATAGAATACTATATTCTACTCGGATTGATTATGGACTTTTATTCTAGTTTGGTTCACTAGAGCCACCAAGTGAACCACAAGGTCAAACCCTAGGGGTGCAAGAAATAATATTTAAATATAACTATTACATTTAAACCCGGGCTCCATTACAAATGGGTCTTCAAGCGCTCCTTGTTCCTTGATCTCCAATTTTTCAAAATTAATTCTAACTATTCCTATTACAAAACTATTTAAAATAAATAGAAACCTTGATCGTGATCGAGGGAAGTACATAGGAGGAGATAGAATTTACATTCGAAAAAATTAGAGAAGGCGAGTCTGCAGAGACCCATTTAATAAAACCCATACATTCATGCATCCAACTAAAATAAAATCCAATCACATTGGTCGATAGTCCATAATCAATCCCATTTATTATCATACACATCACCATATGCATCAATAAATAACAATCATCGATGAATAATAAACATTCAATATATATATTGATATCATTTAATGGGCAAATTTAGTTAGTATAAAATCTATTTTTGAATAAAAATAAACTCCTTTATTTAAATCCAAATTTAAATCAAAATAAAACTATTTTATTTTAATTTATCCAATTTTGAATAAAATAAACTATTTTATTTTAATCAAAATCTTTAATCAAAATAAACTTCTTTATTTTAATTAATTATGGAATCCAATTCCATGTAAAAAAAAAAATATTAAAGGAAACACGGATTATCTTTCCTATTCACAAATAAACTCCTTTATTTTGAATAATATGAAATCTTATTTCATATTTAAATAAACTCCTTTATTTAAGGAAACATGGATTCTATTTCCTATTCACAAATAAACTCTTTTATTTTGAATAATATGAAATCTTATTTCATATCTAAACAAACTCCTTTATTTAAGGAAAGATGGATTTACTTCCTATTCACAAATAAACTCCTTTATTTTAGGAAAAATAAAATCCAATTTCAACTCCAATTAGTTATTATGGAATCCAATTCCAACTCTAATTAGTTAGCATGAAATTCTAATTTTAAAATTAAAATTAATCTTTTTATTTTAATATTAAAATAAACCTTTTATTTTAAGATTAAAATAAACTTTTATTTTAAAATTAAAATTATTAAGAATATAATATATATATATATATCAAGAATATTATATATATATATATATATATATATATAATAAAAGATATCAAAAGTATCAAGAAGTATATAATATATATATATATATATATATATATATATATATATATATATAATAAAAGATACCAAAACCGTGCACTATGCTACTCCTTTTTTTTTTTTTTTTTTTTTTTTTTTTTAAAAAAAATGGTCATGATTACTTTAATCATTACATGCTAATGATTACTATAATCATTACAAGTTATTGATTATTGTAAACATTAAGGTTTTTTTTTTATATAACATGGTCATGATTACTTTAATCATTACATGCTAATGATTACTATAATCATTACTAGCTAATGATTATTGTAATCATTAAGGTTTTTTTTTTTTTTTTTTTAAACCTGTTAACATGCTTCTCTTGAAATCCGTGCAACATATTATGATTTCCTTGAAAGATTAAGCCGTACATATATATTTTATATTGGTACAGCAACCTTGTAGCGAGAGAAAAAAAAACCAGTACATTACCGATTTTCAAAAAGTTTTTTTTTTTTTTTTTAAATTTTATACAATAAAATTATGCCCAATTAAATTGTTCTAAACACATATCAATATAGATATTAAATTAAAACAATTAATAATTCGCATAAAAGTTTGGCTCTGATGCCACTGTTAGATTTGTAATATTCAAGAACGCAATCAAATTACATAAAAAGTGCGGAAACGTGTAAAATCAGAGTTTAAAAAATTTACAAACCATATACCCGGATCACCTTTTATGCACAATTATTAATTAAACGAAAAGATATGAATAAGAATCATACCCTTGAAGATCCGAGCTTCCTCAGGTACAAGTTCACCTCCAAATCCTTTTTCGTGTTCAACTTGAATCCACGGGTTTGGTTCCTTCCTTTGATCAACGTTAGCCACCCAAGTGTTTGGCCTCAGAGGTGATCCACCAAGGAAGAAAAGGAATTCAAGAAGATGGGTATTTGGCTCAAACCCTAGTTTTTCCTATCTGTATAGAAAAAGGGTGTACTCTCCAACAAATTGGAATTATGTCGTATGTTGTAAAAGTCAACAACCACCACACCCATAATAAGACTCCTCTTATTTATAGATGTGGGCAACCCACCTTAACAATTAAGGAATTGGGTTTTATTTAATTAATTAAATTCTTTTAATTAATTAAGCTCCCTAATCTTATTAGGGATAATTAATTAAACTCCTTTAACTATTTTTTCTTCCTAATTCAATTAGGAATAAATGAGAGTACTTATATTAAATTAATTTCTAAACTCTTTTAGAAATTAAAATAATAATAATTGTAATAATATTAATAAGACTCCTCTTATTAATTTATATTTAATATTTTAAAATATTAAATAATAAATATTAAGCTATTTAATTTATTCTATCACCATAGATTAAATTAAATATACATAACATATTATTACGATTATGCCATTAACTTCTTAAATAATTATTCTTCCTTTTATGGTGTGACCCTTTAGGTTCTCCATATTAAACCGGTTGTGAATAAATCAATTAGAACAATTCTAATCTTATTTAAATAAATAAATTAAACAATTAATTTATTTAAATAAATAATATTTATTCTACAATAGGGATAGGCATCCCCTAGCGATCAAGCGACTTTCCGGATAATATAGATTTCAACATTAATCATAAAAGAACCTTTGAGTAAATAGTTACCGTACAATTCAATCCTTCCACCATACAATGTCCCAATTAAATATAAGATATGGAATTCTTGTCAAGTCTTATTTTATTTAATTATATGTATTTTCGATCCTTAAATGCACAACTCAAATAATGCAAATTAGAAACTCCTTTCTAATTTCATTACGCCTTAACCCAAGGACTCTTTGGGTTGTCATTTATCGAATCACATAGGACATTTCTCTTCTTTTATTAGAAGTGGTAGATTCTTTATTGATCATACATTATCTCCATGTACAACTTATTATACCCAAGCATACCCTTTGATATACCCTAAGGGTCTTAAGGAATAAGTCAAAGTATAACTCATCATACACAAGATACTATGATGATCTCAAGTCCAAGGATCACTTGTACTACTATCACTACAGGAATTCCTATTGACAGGCAAATAAAACTCCATTAGGTATTCCTTAGCGAGCCACATTTAGTGAACTTATTCTCTAATAAGCACCTACATACTTGCTTTAGTGTCTCCACACAAATGATCATGAGATCAATCATCCCCATCCAATGAGCAAGCAACGTATGTACCAATCTATCCGGATTCACTAATCCCCAATTTAGTAATCCAATGATTGGGAACTATTTTAGTTTTAAGCTTTCTAAGAATTTAGATCTCATTAGAATGATCATCATCATTATTCTAAAAGCATTGCTTAAAACTATGGGTTTATCACATATTATAAAACAGCATCATGTAGATAATTAAAAGCCTTTAATAAATTAATACTTTTTATTAATAAATGAATAAGATTGTTACAAAGTATATGCTTTATCATCAAACATGATTGGCTTGTGTGCATACTACTTTCAGTTATGTGAAGTAACAAAGTTGGAAAATAGGATTTTATGGCTTGGGAATCCTATATAGGGTATATGCAAATTTTTAATGAGGGATTTGATCATTAGTGATGAAATCTTATGAGTATGACATTTTTGAATGATTAAATGCATTATTTAGTAAAGTGTAAATAATTGAAATAAATTATTTATAAGTTTAAGAAGTAATTTAAATATTGTTATAATATTAATAATATTAGATGAAAGTCATCTTTAGCTTATGTGCATAGATGGACTTGGTATGATTATGACCAGGAATTATTCGGTATAATCATGACCGTAATGTTATAAATGATGTGGTAAAAGTCATCTTTGGCCAGTAGTGCATAGATGGACTTGGTATGATTATGACCAGGGATTATTCGGTATAATCATGACCGTAATGGAAAACATGAATATCCTTGGCCCGTAGTGCATGGATAATTCGTGGTCGTGATACTATTAAGCTGAGTCTCAGCATTATTGGTTTTATAGTTGTATATCTTTGGCCTGTAGTGCAAAGATGAACTGTTGATTATTGGTTATACAGTTGTATATCTTTAGCCTATAGTGCAAAGATGAACTGTTGATTATTGGTTATACAATTGTATATCTTTGGCCGTAGTGCAAAGATGAATTTATTAGTGTGATTATGAGCAGGAATTGTGATTTGGTATAACCATGATTTTTGATGTTTCAGGTGAAGATAGGTGATGTAAATTATCTTCGTCCTGGGTGAAAAAAGGAATTCAGAATCACAATTATGATTATGAGTTATTCCTATAATTGTGGACATGAATTATTGATTGATGTTACAAGGATAAAACATTATTGGTGGACTTTTAACATGAAGAAGATAATAGACCTGGTGGTCTATTTGACTCTTTTAATGGATTGCTCATTCCTCTGCAACTATGGTTGAAAAGTTTTATCATCTACCATATGTTCTAAATCTCTGATTTATTATTGACGAAAGCTATTGATAATTTAATTATCTTTAGTTATGATATTCTTTACTGGGCTAGTTGTGCTCACCCTTTTGCTTCACAATTTCTTTCATGTAATAAGAGTGTTGTCAAGTCAAGCGGGGATAACAGGGGAATAGAACGGTGGTTTATAGCTGTTGAGGTTCTCCCTAAATAGTATAGAAATAATTTTATTGAGAACTTTAGATAAGTGTGTCGTATTGTATACGTCATTTGATATTTAATTTTGGTAAACCGAATAGGGTGAGGTGAACCTAACTTTGGAAGGGTGTTTTGCCACTATCATACAAGATGTCTAATGATATACAACCTCGTGTTATCATAAGACAGGGTTGTGCACATCCACTTGCTGAGTATATCTACGAGCACTACCTATATGATGTTGGAGTTTATTTGAAATATAATTTTCACTTGGAGACAATGGAGATGGTTATATGTCAAGAGAAGACTCGCCATTGGAAAGAAGATGATAGTAATCTTCTCGTTTTTCTTTGGAGTTTATTGGGTCAACCAAGGATAATCCTATGGATATATGATATCTATCATAACTTAGATTCATGGCCTCCTATGTACGAAGGTTTCCTTGAGCACTTCCCAAAAATTTTAATTTCTAAAATAGTTTTTGACTCTACTTTTATGTAACGTACCATTGTAAGGTTGTGGTCGAGGCACCATGGGAGTTACATACATTTGTATTAAAACTCACAGTATATTTGTCGTCGTATTTTGCATGACAGTTGTATAAATGAAGTTGTCAGTAGTGTATTTTCTGGCGACCCAAGATGGGTGATGTATACCTATTTTGGGGGCGTCACATGAGATAGTTATATGGCAAGAGAAGACTCACCATTGAAAAGAACGTGATAGTAATCTTCTTATTTTTCTTTAGGGTCTATTGGGTCAACAAAGGATAATTCTCGAGTCATATGATATCTATTATAACTTAGATGCATGGTCTCCCATGTATGAAGGTTTCTTTAACCATTTTCCAAATATTTTAATTTCTAAAACAGTTATTGACTGTACCTTTATGTAAAGTGCCATTGTAAGGTGTTGTGGTCAAGGCACCATGAGAGTTACATATATTTGTATTAAAACTCACAGTTTAACTGTGGTCGTATTCTGTAAGACAGTTTAAAAGTTAGAATTTGAAGATTTGTATTTGGAAATTGTGTTGAGTGTATTTCGTGGCGACCCAAAATGGGTTGGGTGGATTAAACCTATTTTGGGGATGTTACATAGCATATGTCCAAAATCACATTTTTACACTCCTAAACTAAAAGAAAGATTCAACTAAAGGAAATTGTCACATGATCGCTACTTGAATGAAGTTTATATAAGCACTTTTCTTTTTGATTAGTTATATAAGCATTCAAATAATATACTTTATCATCAATTCTTTTCAGAAAGAATAACAGTATTAATACAAAATCATTTATTTACTAACTAAAAGTATAATTTACTTGCTCAATTAAAAATGACAAATTCATATGACACATTTGACCAATTAAGCATTAAATGAATAATCAATAATCAATAATGAATAATCAATATGTTATTGGATTAGATTATATAATGGTTAAGAATGTCATCAGAAATTTACTTATCGATGAGATAGAGAAAGCTCATGAAGTATGAACCGTCCCATTATCATGTCCCTTTCTTATTTTTAAAAGATGAAAACCCCTTATCCAGTAATCACCTTGACAAAGAAAAGATACAAACTAATTAGATGCAAAACAAAAACAAACTTGTTATACATCTGATCTAAAAACTGTCAAGTGTTATATCTCCATTAAATTCCACCATCCATATCCAAAACTTTCGCAAATTCTAAGAATATCAAAAGAAAATAAAAATAGTTAAAGAAAGTCATTAACATATAAATAATTAAACATTATAAAAGAAAGCTATATAATTTAAAATGAAGGATTACTTTTCTCAATTATTTCAAGTGAATCTAAGTTCTCCTCCACAGACATTGGTTGTTTTCTTGAATGAAGCCAATCTTGAGCACAAATAAGAGCTTGTACCATTCTAGGAGTTAAAGAACTCCTAGATGGATCAAGTACACGACCACCGGTGCTAAATGTCGACTCAGAAGCAACGGTTGATATAGGAACCGCCAATACATCCTTAGTCATTTTAGAGAGAATGGAAAATATAGGAGAATTATTTTTCCACCAACCAAAAACATTATATTTTGAAGTCGTTTGATCAACATGCTCACTCAAATACTTATCTAATTCGATATTATCCCCTCCTAGAACATCTGCAATGTGTTCTACAAATTTTTCACTCAGCATTCTCCTTGACCTTTCTCGACCATGCACATCTAAACTTTCACTAGACACATTAGATTGTGCACTTTGGTATGATTGTGCACTTTGGGATGCATATTTGATACTATAACATTTAAACAATTTCTCAATGGCATCACGCATCGATTTTATCATTTTGTTTGCCATTTCAGTCTCACTCCCATACATTGAATTGAAATCAAATTCCACAAATGTAAATTTATGTCTAGGATCTAGAACAACCGTAACGTACAACAATTTATTCATCTTCTCAACATTCCCCCAATATTTATCTAGTTTTGCTCTCATCCTCAACGTCATTTCTCTCATGCCATATTCATCCTCATTATATAACAAGTCATTCAATACATCATCAAGATTAATAAATTCATAAAAAAAAAAGTATTTGATGTCACATAAGATGTACCCGAAACCTTTACTGTAATGTCAAAGAAACACTTCAAGAATACCACCAACTATCTCACAACATCCCAAATTTCTATGGTAGGCTACCCATCACCCGATTCTATTTCCAATTTGAATAAAGGGTCTTTGCTTGCAAGCCTATTAAAAGCACGTTCAAAATCTATGGCCACATTCAACATACAATAAGTGGAGTTCCATCTAGTGGACACATCTAGGATCAATGAAGTATTTTTCTCAATTTTCTCAATTTCAACACATTCTTTGAATTTTGTTTTAATCCTAGAAGGAGATTGTTGCACCCACCTAACCAAAGATCTAACACGAGATATCGAAGGAGTCGTATCTTTCAACCCATCATATACAACCAAATTAAGTATATGAGAAACACACCTCACATGGAGAAATTTATTATCACAAATGCTATGACCCCAAACTTTCAATTGAGTTTTCAAATAGGAAATTGCAACATCATTGGAACTAGCATTATCAGCTGTGATTGTGAAAATTTTATCAATGCATCATTCCCTCAAACAATTTTCAACCGACATACCTATGTCTTCCCTCTTTATGACTAGTAATTGGGACAAAGCTAATAATTTTCTTTTGCATATTCCACTTATCATCAACATAATGAACAGTCAATACCATGTAATTAATTCGATGTATGGAACTCCATATATCGATAGTAAGACAAACCTTTTGAGATGTATTTTTGAAGTAAGCTTTCAATTTCAATTTCTCCTCTACAAAGCGCTTCAAACAATCTCTAGTTATGGTGGTACGTGAAGGCACATTGAATTTTGGATATACAACCGACATCAAGTATTTAAAGCCCACATTCTCCACATGACTAAAAGGAAGTTCATCTACAATTATCATAAACGAAATCGCCCTCCTAATTAACTCTTGATCAAATTTCCATAAACAAACACTATTGGTTGATTCCCCTTCCAACTCTTGACCCCCTTCATTAATACTTGATTGTGGAAAATTTAATAGTGATTGTTTTCTTTTCTTTAATTGAATTTTAGGAGGGTACAATTTACATCTTGCATTATGATTTTTTAAACCACTTGTCCCATTCTTTCCCGAGTCGGCTTTTAAAACTTGACCACAATATTTACACTTTACCTTTATTTCATCATTTTGCTTAAATCTTATATAATGTTCCCATATAATTAGGGGTGTTAGCCGAGCAGAGTAGCTCCGCACTCGATTCGAGATCGGTTCGAAAATATGATCCAAAGCTCGAATTCGAAATTAATTTGAGTCGAATATGATCCATACTCATTTCTGTTTAATGATACACGAGTCGAATTCGAGTATACCAGTATTCGCTTAGATTAGGGTTCGAGTATTTCATTTTTTATCGAACCATACTCGATACCTGCTCGATGAATCATATTCGAATACTGGTCTGATCCATACTAATAAAATAAAAATGTGATATTTGTATCAATCTTTATAATTTATAAAGTGTAGTATTAAATTGTGTAAACTTGTACTTGAATAAATCAGTGAATTGATTGTCAATTCGTATTACATTTTTTGTAATTTCTTTACATAAATAAAAGTAAAAGACTTTTATATATAAAACATTAGTTCAATAATTAATTTAGTATGTAGTGTTTCAGTATTAAGCGAAATGGTTCATATTCGAAACTCGATTTGAAGGCTCGTGAGTAACTCATTTTGTAAACGAGCCGAGTAGGTCTAAGTAATGATCCGAGTCGAATTTGGAGCAAAACTAGAAATTTCTTATCGAATTCGAGTCGAATCTGAGCTCAATTTTTTGCATTAGAGTGTTCGCTGAGATTCGACCCGTTTTCACCCCTAATAGCACGAGTCTTACTGATTATTTGCTCGATCTCTTCTTCTTCATTTTGCTTTTGTGTTTCGCATGTCTCGTCTCTTCCATTTCTTGGGACTTGGATTGGATTTGCATGCGATGATATTGGTATACTATTATCCATATTTTCCATCACTGTACATAAAAACACAAACAAAGAACAAATGATAAGAGATGAGAGGGTGTGGCTATGAACAAAAGAGAGAATGAAAATTACTTTTCAAAATCTTAATTCACAAGCATACAAACAATTAAACATAATTTCAAGATTTTTCAATCAAAAATTAACCAATCTATGTTTGTTTTGAACAATATAGGAATTTTTTCTCCGGAACTGTTAAATAGAGAAATAGATAGGAGGAGAAACATAATAATTAGTAGTATAACATTCTATAAAACAACAGAACCACATTCCATGGGAGTCAGTTAGGGGCACTTTAATATTTTTCTTTCTATTCTTTTTGCACCAAATCACTGTGATCTTTCTCTATATATGTTGAGTTAGTCTTCATTATCTTCTTCCCCAAGTTCATCTGTTTTTCAGTCTTCTTATTGCTTTTCAAAGTCCCATACTCTAATCTAATCTCTTTTCTCAATTTGCATTCTCTTCACTACTCAATCTCAACTTCTGTTCTAACTCTCAGGCTTCATCAACTTCATTACGGCTTAAAATTCCATCTTAAATCCTTTATAAACATTGGCAATAACAAATATATCTTCATACAACATCATAACAGCACCAAACGAGTTCCCTAGGATTAATTAGATTCAACCCAAGCCACAGAAAGAGAAAAATCAAATATAAGTTTCTAAGAAAAAATAAGACTATCCCATCATGGTAGTGTCCTTTTATTTTAAATAAACAGAATAAATAAATAAATAATATAAGACCACAAACATCATCATATATATATATATATATATATATAATATCCACAAACATCATATGTTATCTGAACATGCAAGAGAAATATATATATAATGTCCACAAAGCAAAACGTACTTTTTCACCAAATATATGCAGCAGCTGCATATGTTTGATATTGGATCTGAAATATATTGAGTATTGACTAAATCGACAAAAGTAGACATAAATACAGAAATCAAATCACAAAATAAACTCATCAACACCATCTGATCCCACCACCAACACCAATTAGAAAAATTACCTAAGAAAAATCTAGAATCTAAAGTCTGGAGTGGGATTGTAGTCTGTAGGAGGCAAAGGTGCGACGCGACAACGGAGGCTGGGTCTCGCCTGAGAGAGAGAAGATAAATCGGTGGCCGGAACCCGAAGGGAGAGCCAAGAGCTTGAGAGTGAGAGGATCGTAATTCGTAGACGGAGCAGAGAGCTGTGAAGCGAACGAGAGAAAATCGAACCCTAGATCTATTTGGAAACTGGAAAGGGAAGAAAGACTGAACTAGTGAACTGAGTCTGAATTTAGTAATTAAGTAAATAACCGGTATAACTAGTCCGGTCCGATTTGATTTATACCGATCCATAAAAACCATGTCCCGAAACTTTAGAACCGTTTAATTGATATATACCAGTTTTCTTTATCAGATGCAAGCCGATTTATATTTATCTCGAATCGATCGGTTGAGATAATCTGATTCGTCCAAAAACCGAAAAAGTCAATTTATTTGCCCACCCCTAGTTACAGTGTATACATAATCACTGAATATTATTATTTTTTGAGTGGGGGTAGGGGGGTAGGTATAGGAGTGGGGTGGGGTGGGGGTGGGGTGAGTTGAAATTTGTATACATAATCAGTAAATATTATTTTTTTGAAGTTGAGAGTGGGGGTGGGGTTTGGGTGGACGGCGTGGGGGGTGGGGGGTAGGGGGTGGGGGAGGGGCTGAGGGGTGAGCGAGGTGAGAGTGTATACATAAGTAGTGAATATTATTTTTGGGGTGAGTGCAAGTGGTGGTGGGGGTGGGGGTGGGGTGGGGTGGGGTGGTGGGGGAGGGGGGGTGGGGCGGGGACGGAGTGGGAGTACATACATAATTAAAAAATATTATTTTTTGGGGGTAAGGGTCGGGGTGGGTATATATTTTTTTTTGGAGTGGGGGTGGGGCTTGAGGTGGAGGTGGGGGTGGGGTGGGGGTGGGGGTGGGGGTGGGGTGGGGGTGGGAGGGAGTGGGGCGAAGGTAAAGGTGTATACATAATTAGTACATATTATTTTAGAGGGGTGGGGTGAGGGTGAGGTGGGTGAGGGTGGAGGTGGAGGTGGGGATGGGAGTAGGGGTCGGTAAGTGGAAAGTTGAGGGTGAGAGGTGCGCAGGGTGAATGTATATATATATAATCAAAAAATATAAATTTTTTGGAGTTGAATTGGGTTGGGGTAGAGTGAGAATGTATACATAATTGATAAATATTTTTTTTAAAATATGTTATTATTAGTATTAGTATATAATAATCCAAATGATATTTTTAATTCAATAATTTAATTAATCCTAAAAAAATAAACATAACATAAAATTATTTTAAATTGTCCCAATAATTCTATAAAAAACAAACACGCATAATTAAAACTATTTAATCCTAAAATTAATAGTCTTAAAATTATAATCCAACAAACATAACTTAAAATTAATAGTCATATTCCAGGTATAATTTTTATAAACAAACATAACCTTAAAGTTTTGGGTAAGAATTGGAATTTCGCCATTGAACCATAACTATAACAACCAGCTCATTTTACGAGGGAGGAGGGAGGAGGGAGGGAGGGGGGGAGGGGAGGGGGGGGGGGGGGGGGGAGATGGGAAAATTGATGTTCATTAAAATTAAAAAGCTTAAAACATTACAAATACTAATAAGACGGTAGAACTTTTACTTTTATTCTAGAAAGGATAATAAAAAGAGATTTTGGTGTTCCACTAACATAACTAAAGTCTGCCATGTAAAGCTAATGTTTCTCACTCTTGAAAGTGACCTGCAATTGTTCAAGAAAGATAGTATTAGTAACACATCTAATAAATTTGTTCAATAACTGGTATCAACATTACAAGAGATGATAAACAGGAGAGAAATTAGTCGGTCATTATATTGATAATTGATAACCAATTATAAATCTATGCATTTCCGACCAAAGGTTATAAGTTGTTATAATATGAAAAAAAAAAAAAAAAAATTAAAAACGAGTGTATTTAAAACTGACAAACACACTAAACGTGGCGTTTGTGAGTTAAATAAGCTGACTTTCGGAATGAGTTGTTAAACAAACAATATTTTCAAGTGAGTTTGGAATTGACAAACGCACCAAACCTTGGTAGACTAACAAGCACATAATAGGTAACTGACCTGTAGAGCACTTTTTCACCCATCTAGTTTGAATAAAGAGAAACAATTGCTGCGACATGGATAACAAGCTTACCTTCTCATAACTCATCTTTCGCCGACTCTGATTTAGCCGAGACTGGTTTGGCATTGCTATCCCTATTCTTTTGAATAAACTCAATGATATCATCCTTTGTTCTATCCCCATCGTACTGAACAACTGTACCAGTTGCTGATCTAAAGTACACTGTAGGGAAGCCCTGAACATCGAAGATGTCACTTGGGACATCATTTGTTGTTGCATCCTAGAGAGAGCAAAAGCACATGGACATATTAGGGGGAAATAAAAAAGACTAAATTACACAAACAGGCGTGTCAATAATCACTAGAAATGAATGCAGAATGAAAGCTTACGAATTTTGCTATCACGACTTCAGGATCATTTTCAAATGAGACAGAAATTTCATCCAAGATTGGAGCTAGTTTTTTACAATGTCCACACCAAGGTGCATAAAACTCTAGCAGAACTGCAAGATTTAAAAATATATGTTATTGAAGAATCTAATTGGAAGAAAGGACTTAAATAAACAAACAGAAAGGTTAATTTATTGGGTCCATAACTACGACGTATTGAACTTGAAAAACAAAGAAGCAATGCCAGTTGATTGTCAGCTATCCAAACGTGATGCTCCTCAAGAACAGCTAAACGAGTGGATAGATTTACAAGGTAAAGCCAAATTTCAAGACCTAACCAGTGTTTGAACGATTCTATTTGCGCTGGTTTCAAGATGTAACACACTAGTTAGAAAGAAACTAAATTACAATCATATTAGCCTTAACTTTATGTAAACTCCTGAGAAAAAGGACCAAAAGACAGTATTTGACTCGGAACAATAATCCTACCTCAAATCTGTAAGACTTAATCTTATTTCTTCTCTGAAGCAAGCTATAATTTTTTAATCAAGGTAAAATAAATCAAATCAATTTTGGATACAGGAAAAGCCAAAGTTTATTGAATCTAAATAGCAAAGTTCCAAAGTACTATTAAGTGAATTTTGATTTAACAACAATACGTAAACCATATATATATATATATATATATATATATATATATATATATATGAAAAACACATACCATTCTTTCCAGAGTTGAAGACCAGATCTTGAAGACTGTCACGAACAACCACTTTCACAGGCTCGTTGTTAACTTCAGGAATAGGCTCAGACTTCACATATGGCTTTAATTTTCCGTCCTAGCAGCCAAGAAGTTAGTGCAAGAATAGAGATGAGTTAATATTCGGAACATAAATACTTGATTGGAAAGAAATAAAAATAAAAAGTAAACAATAAAAGATATTAAACAAGGATCGAGCCAAAAGATGGACAGCTCTTGCACTTGAGGATTTTTAACAGTTGCATCATAAATCAAATATAAAAGAGAAAGTAAAGGAAACAAACCCCACCCCCAAAACACACATACACACAAACCAAAAAAAAAACGACTGAGGCATTACCACGTATTCCTTCAACCAAGGTGCAATGTGATCAGGCTCCACGTTTGACTTGAGATATTTCTGATTGTCACTGGTCTGTATGAGGATGACAGGCACTTGATCTTTGCTCAACCCAAAATACTGCTCATCCCAAACCAAAAGGAAGACCAACTTGTCAAATCATATGTCAAGTTGAAAATACCAACACAGCAGTACAGGTGGAAGAAATAGATAACAACCTGGAAAGCACCTTGACTGGGCTCAAGGTCACCCAAAAGAAAGCCTAGTCCTTTTCCTTTGTAGAGCACAGCAACATCATTATACTTTGACTTGAAAGCATCAATAAGCTCAGAACTAAAGTTCAGAAACAGCATTGCCTAAAGCAAATGAAATGAAATTTTCAGAAAACTGATTCTTGCAACCAAAAACATATTATATTTCAAGATTGTCACAAATACAAAGAAAGGACATGATTTAAAGGACCGAGGGAGAGTTAATTATACATGCAGTATAATATATTTATTTATAATAATCTCGAATTACAATCCCTAGGTATGTCACAGGTTGAAGATATCAAGTAGCATATTCAAAATTGAGATTTTTTTTACTTTGGGAAGCTAAGAATCGAAGTGTACCTTAGCATTGGGGCTGTCAAAGAATTTGACTAGGAATGGATGGTTGCTTTCGTCTTGGTTGAAAATGGTCACAGTAGGCACGCTATTTTCTTCGATAAACTTCTCCATAGCATCAACTTCGAAGTTCTGCAAGCCCAAAAGAAAATGTCACACAAGATAAGTATTAAGACTGGGACTGAAAGCCACTTACAATAGTATTAGAAAGTAAAGTTAAAAATGCATATACAAGTGTAGAAAACGAAAGATAATTGCAAGACCTGTAAATCAACAACGAGTTCATCAAATGGCTTTAGCAACCGAAGTGTAGGCTTAGTTACTGATGATTCACCCCTGGGAATGAGTTTGGAATCCAAAGTGTGACCAAAATCATAGTCAGAGCGCAATTTTTCAGATAGTGCTGTGAAGTTCTCAAATTCCTCCCCGGAGAGAACTGGAAACAATCCAACCTAAAAGAGAAAGCATAAAATATTTACAACTACAAATATAACAGAACTAAAAGTATGAAAAAGATAGGATAATGATAACAAGTACTTACAAGAGTGATCTTTTTTTCATCTATAACATTGCTAGCATCTTCAACAGATTTTATCTCAGCAGATGCAGGACCCACTTGTTTTTTCAAATAAGCTACTATACCATCAGCTTCACGAGGGCCTTTATAGTCTTGAGCATTTTTCCCTCCATTTCTTAATATCTTGATAGTTGGGAAACCTTTGACCTGAAATTGGCTGGCAAGTTCTTTGTTTGCTTCTTCATTTGCATCAACTTTTGCCAAAATGATTGGAGGGTCATGACTGCTTAATACAGATGCAGCCTTTTCATACTACACATCAACGAACAAAAGACATTTGAAACAAATATGTTAACATATTTATCAAACACATTTACAAGATAGAGAACGTATATCCTTTTATTTGTACATCCTAGATAAGAAAATAATACCTCTGGGGCAAGATTCTTACAATGACCACACCTGTAATAAGAGATGGGGAAAAGAAATATCAAAACAAAGAAACAAAAATTGTATTTATTACAGAGATATTTGGGTAGATTAAAATCCCAAACATGAGTAAGAAACTACATATGAATGCAAAATTCATATTAATTTTAGTCAATACAATAACGAAAAAACATATTCAGGCCTAAAAAACAATATCTCTTTCGCTGTTAAATCAATAAATCAATGAATAATGCACTTTCACACATGTGCCAAATCGGTTCATCTCATCTAGATAAGGGTAATCCAGAGTGATCAAGGGTCTAAGCAATGTGTCACTGCTAATGAACAACACCATCTAAATTTTAGGAGTTAAACAACGAATCATCACACAATACATATAAATAACTAGGGTAGACAGGAACAAAGTCCTTGTATCTATATATAACTAGGGTAGACCAGAACACCATCATGTCTAATTTAAATCTTCATTAGATGAAAACAAAGACCATATCTCATTTTGCAAGAATCAAGTAGCAATCACAATGTAATCTGTTCTACTTAATCAGCAGTTAAGCGGACATATCCTACGCCAGGGATGGAGAGGAGCTGGCTGGTAAACAATGGGGAAAATATTTTCATTTATTAGGCCTTAACTGTTGAAAAAATAATAATATTTACCAGTAAAGAAGGATATGTTTCAAAAGAATTGGTCTCACATCTAATTTAGATACCACTTTGTCATCTTTAATTTGAAAATCTATTGTATGTAATTATATACAACTTTTTCATCTTTAATTTGAAAATCTATTGTACTTGCACTTAACTGGACCCAAGAGAAGTCTCATTCCCCAAAACAAAGTAAATTTTATAAATTGGAAAGAATAATTGGAAGAAAAATAAGAAAGCAAAAATAATTAATTTGAAAAAAAACGAGAAAAAGAAAAGAAAATAAGTAAATTTTCTTAATTGGCAAATCCAGAAAGAAAAGATGGGACTCTTGATCTACAATTCAGTGCATAAAATAGTTAAAAAAAATAAAAAACAGCACAAAATGTCAAATCCCTTGTGAATCCATAAATCTCTCAAAGGCATTTTTTTAATAAAAAGATCAGAGAGAGAAGGAAAAAACAAGGCACGTGAACAACAAATCATACTTAATTTTAAACACACTAAATTCTTAATTTTAAACATAAACTCAAATTATTCCACCAAAAAAATAAAATTTATATACAACAATTCATTAACATAAACCTCAACTCCATCCATAATTATCTAAAACATAAATCTACAAAAACAAAAACACATTTCTACAACTACACATTGTGCAAATTGATACCTACACGATCAAATCAAACACAAAACAACAATCAAATAAACTAAACAAAAATACCCAATACATCAAACAAAAACAAAGGGTTTTTCAACATACCAAGGAGCGTAAAATTCGACCACGATGAAACCATGTTTTCCCACAGTTTCACTGAAATTGGAGTGATCCAGAGTCAACACAAACTCAGTCTCCTCTGCTACTGAGAAGATCGAAACGTTCAATAGAACCAGACCCACTAACATTAAGCTACCCAAAAGGGTACCCAAAAACCTAGACGCCATTGTTGATTTGTTTTCAATTTCTCTCTTTGATTTCTCAAAGGGTCTGAAAGGACTTCAGTTTTATAGAGGGAGGAGAAAAGAAGGAGACGAAATATGACAAGGGAGGTGCGTCAATATATAGGCGTGGCAGTCAGGTACTGGTTGGAATGTTGGATTCATGTAATAACATTGGCAGCACATTTGTAACGTCGGAAGGGTATTTTAGTAAATTTAAAACCAAAGAAGGTCTTTTTTTGGTGGAAATTTATTGAAATTATTTAATGGCATTGTTTTCAAACAAATCTTTAATTTTGCACATAATTTTGGCATTAATAAATAATTGTGATAATATGATTTTCATAATAATATGACTACTATAATGGAATATAATAAATATGAAAATAATTAATACTCATAATATTATAGAATATATCTGATAATTTTAAAAATTTATTAATTTTAAAAATAATTAATTTAAATATAAAAATCAAATTAAAATATTTATTATGAAATGAACGACTGTAACTTATTTAATGGTTATAATTTTATTATTTATTTTTAAAAGATAAGTGATAAATGCGTTTCAAAAAAATTTCATATGCACTTCTTGGACAATATAAAATGGAACAATTTTCTTAGATAAAACTTAAAATGAAAATTTTGGAGTGCAAATATCATTTCTAAATAGATAGTTGTTATAATATAATAAGTTATTTAATTGATTGTTATAAAGTGAGTATACTTGTTTTTAATTGATATTTTTGGTATCATACCTAAATAATTCAATTACTTATTTTTTGATATTATTTTTATATGATCATTCTTAACAAAAGACACAGAAAAAACTTGTGAGATTTGGAGAATCTGACTATATTATTGTTGCCCTAAATAATATAATTATCACAATTTTTCATTATGACCATTTTCTAATAAAGGAAAGAAAAAAAATTGATTTTTTACCGGCAAAAATGATAATTCTACAATGTTTTTTTTATGTAAAGAATTTGTAAAATATCAAGAAAAAATTAAAAAAAATAAGAAATAAAGCTGGTGAGATTTAGAGAATTCTGATTAGAATTTAGAATTTAATAGCCTTGAGTATGGAGTTAAGACTTTGCTTTTCACCGTCTTCTTTTATGACAATATTACTATACAAATTAATATTTATGTTTTGCTCAAGTAAATCTACAAATTAATTGCCCTAATTTTCAGTAATTAATGCATATATTTAAATTCTCTATCTAATTTGGATATGGAGTTCAAATAGCTAACAAAAAACAAAATAAAACAATTTTCTTGGCTCCCCGTCAATATATCTTCTCTCCAATCAACTATATAATTAAAAATAAAATTTGATTTCACAAATTTTTGATTTAGACTTTTTTCTTTTCTTTGAAAATAGTATAAGTAGTATCCAAATTTGTAAAATATTCGAAAGAACCCCCAACCTGTTAAAAAGGAAGAATTTTTTGTTTTATATGTCTAATGGGAAAAGGAATTTAAAAAAAAAATTATTTTCGGTTCTACTAGTTTTATAACAAGTTTTTCATTTTATCACGATTTTATGTAAGATAATATTTCTTCACAAATTTTATGTAGAGTAATTTCATTCAGATATAACGGTATCAAAAAATCTCTTAATATATCATAAGATTTAATTATATTAATATTAATCATAAAATATTATTATTAAATTAGTATCTTAACTAGAATTTATCAACTCATACGATTAATTGTATTACTAATATATTTGAGTTTTTTTTATAATAACTATGAAATTGGCTGAAAAATTACGATGAATTTATTACTAACTAATTATCGATCATGGTGAATTAAAACTTATTAAAGTTTGATTTTTTAAAGTTCTATTCGGATTAGAATTTCAACCAAATTTTATCAATATAAACACTAATATAAAATTTCATTAACAACTTAAAAAATTAATATAATTATTTTTTTGATAATCAAAACTAAATAAATCTACATTCCGTTTAAATATTTAACTTAATAATTGATCAAAGAAACTAATACTATACAATTCGACAATTTATTCTTTAAATAAATAGTTAGTAATTTAATAATTACAACTATCTTCTCAAAATCTTAATTAAATATCTATTATATATTTAATTGATTATCTTAATAATTAACATAATAAGCCATTATACATAGCGTTCGTGCGAAGAGGTTGGTGAGCTTGTTTCATCAAATACATAAAAAAACTTTTTAACAATTATAATTGAAATCAACATATGTCATTTGATTTATTATCAATTGATTTATAATTAATAAAAATTAATATTTTTACAAGTAAAATTTAATATTTTTATAAAATTTCTTTTATATTAAGGTGAAGTTTGTTTACTATTTATATGAGTAAAAACTTGTGAAATTATCACTTTTATTCATCCTAACAAGATATATTGTTGAGTCATCTCTCATTTGCTCGCAAGCATCACAATAATCTTTGAATTCTTCATTGTACCATAACTACATTTGTTTATAAAATAATGGGTGAAATATGATTATTAATTCTAATTTATAATCATTTTGAATTATTTTATCTTATAATTAGTTTGTTATTTAACATACTATGTTTGATTATTTTTAAGATCACTTGATACCTTAAAAGAAGATTATAAAATATCGTCTTTCCACTTGAAAAGAAGATTATAAAATATCATCTTTCCACTTGGGATTATATTCCCTCGTCAAGTGGCATTAGAAATGATTAAAAGTAATTCAATAATTAAATAACAGACTAATTATGAAATAAAAAATCCGACTTGATTATGAATTAGTACAAATAGTCTTATCATAGTCATCATTTTTGTTAACAAACATAGCCCAAGATTGGTTGTCCGATTTCATAATCAACAATTACGTGCAAGTGTACACGGTCAATAAATAATAAAGTGATAAGAAATAGTGTCGTACCCACAAGTAATCCTATTTAAAACAACCAAATTTTAAATTAATCCCAACTACTAGTTTATATCAATCTAATTTTATTTAAACAATCAAATTTTGTGATTTTTCAATTAAAACAAAATTAAATTAACTAAAACTAATTTTAACACAAAGACTTGATTTAGATGATAAAGGCTTAAGACCACAACATCCCCAATTATGCAATATAAATCATCTACCCAATTATTAAATCCATCTGAGTTGTTAACATTAATTTACAGTATTTATAAGCCATTTTCCAAGTGATCAAATAAAAATACTTAACTCAATTAATTCTGTGATATTCCTATGCAAAATAAAAGGATCAAGTTCATCAAACATCAATTCCCAATTGTTACATGCAGTGAAAAGAGATATGTTTATTCAATTCACAACTGTAATTATTCGTCTCATGCAAATAACCAGGAATACA
Organism: Panax quinquefolius; assembly: GCA_020205615.1. Taxonomy (NCBI): domain Eukaryota; kingdom Viridiplantae; phylum Streptophyta; class Magnoliopsida; order Apiales; family Araliaceae; genus Panax; species Panax quinquefolius. The sequence goes on from CM035161.1 coordinate 61,835,267, forward strand.
CACTATCACATTCGATTCTAATACTAGATTTCATTTTCTGAATTCATCTAGTGTAACGTGGTAATTATTGGCCAAATAATTAAACATTAAGCACAAAATATGATAGACAACTCAACTTTATTAAATAATTGGATTAAATAGAATAATCAATTCATACGCATAAATGGTTCAATTGTAGCCTTAATTAAAAAGTTAGTTCATATTGAAAATTAAAACAATCCCATAGAAAACATCACAATTAAATTTGTAGAAGAATAAAAACTCAGTAATTGACTCCAGTCTTCAATCTTCAAGCTGAATTCCTTGTGAGTTCCCTTACAAACTCCAACTTCAAATCCAACCTCTGTCTCAAATTATGTGTGTCTTTCTGTCCAGATCCTCCATCTATTTATAACCTTTTGAATTGTCTAAGTCAGCCTTCATTGAAATCCTTTTTAAAGTAGAAAATTACTTTCCTTGCACCGAAATTCGAGCAACCAAAACTGCCTCCCAGCGCTCTGACGCTGGGATTCCTTCTTTGTTTAGTGCCCCAGCGCTAGACTGATGTGAACAATGACTATTTTGCCCTTTTCTTTGTCAGAACTCCCTATTTTACCATTAATGAATCTGAATTACATGTTTTACCCTCATTCCTACAAAATAACAATAAAACAAATAAAAATGTCCCAAAAATACTTAGAACAAGCAAAACATTAAGTCTAAAAATACTTAAATCATAGGTAAATTACCCACTCATCAAATACCCCCAAACTTAAATAATTGTTTGTCCTCAAACAAAGTAAACAACCAAAACAAAATGAATGCAACTCACTACATAAAACAACAACTCAAGCATGATTCAATAGTGACAACCTTACTTAGCCTCAAAGATCCTTAAACTCAACTTAAATAGCTAAACCTGAAATATCATTAATTCAATTTATCTCCAACCCACAGTGTGTGTATATCAACACGACAATCTTGCCATAAATCAACCAACTTGAAAATCATATGGCTCAAGACAGATAATTACATATTTAAGACATTCATTACCCCTCTATAGAGTAAATACCCCATATTTCAAAAATAGTTTATTATATACTTTTTTTTCTTATTTTTAACTTGACCAATGCAATGTTTAATTTTCTTAGGCTTTTCAATACTAACCATGTAACAAGCTTTCAACCAATACTCTCAAACCAGTCAGCTATAGGATACTAGGTGTTAAGACACCCCTACGGATCTAATAACCCAAATAGCAAAGGCCACAAAACTAAACTAGTCAAGTGTTTATTCATATTTACTTATCTTGATTTGTGCAATGTTAATCTTTATTAGGCTCTTCAAAGTTACCCATGTAACGAACTTTCGACCAACGACTCTCAAACTAGATGGTTTTAGGCGCTGAGTGTAAAGACATTCCTAATGGCTTACTTGTTCGAGCAATAGAGCCCATAAAGATAACTAGTCGATTTTTTATTTATTTATTGAACAAATAATTTCCAAAATACAAAGTAAACTATACTATAGAGGGTGATCTATATCTATCCTAAGCCACAAATTCTTCTAGTTCAATTAAATCACAGTTAAATCGACATATTGACATTGTGAATTAAAACTCAGAGTTTTTCTTCAATACATCCAATTGACAATATCCTCAAATTAAAACAACTATCATTGTCCCATTCCTTTAAGTTTTCATTCAATTTACAACAGTTTTATCATCGGCTAACCACAAGGTTTCATGTCCCATCATGAACAAGTTATATCATGCTAACACAATGCAAACTAACACATAATCACAATACAAAGGACTAACACAATCTAGATCATACAAACCTACCATAAAATTACCCCCAAACTTAAGTTGAGCAATATGAAAGTAGTATGCACACAAGCAATCATGTTTGATGATAAAGCATATACTTTGTAACAATCTTATTCATTTATTAATAAAAAGTATTAATTTATTAAAGGAACTTTAATTATCTACATGATCTTTGTTTTATAATATGTGATAAACCCGTAGTTTTAAGCAATGCTTTTAGAATAATGATGATGATCATTCTAATGAGATCTAAATTCTTTGAAAGCTTAAAACTAAAATAGTTCCAATCGTTGGATTACTAAATTGGGGATTAGTGAATCCAGGATAGATTTAGTACATACGTTTCTTGCTTCATTGGATGAGGATGATTGATCTCATGATCATTTATGTGGAGACAACTAAAGCAGTATGTAGGTGCTTATTAGAGAATAAGTTATTTGAGCGTGGCTCGCTAAGGAATACCTAATGGAGTTTTATTTGCTGTCGATAGGAATTTCTGTAGTGATAGTAGTACAAGTGATCCTTGGACTTGAGATCATCATAGTATCTTGTGTATGATGAGTTATACTTTGACTTATTCCTTAAGACCCTTAGGGTATATCAAAGGGTATGCTTGGGTATAATAAGTTGTGCATGGAGATAATGTATGATCGATAAAGAATCTACCACTTAATAAAGAAGAGAAATGTAATCTACATGTGATTCGATAAATGACAACCCAGTAGTCCTTGGCAAGCGAGAATGAAATTAGAAAGGAGTTTCTAATTTGCATTATTTGGAGTTATGCATTTAAAGTGAAAATCATATAATTAAATAAAATAAGACTTGATGACGGTAATTCCAATCTTATATTTAATTGGGACGTTGTATGGTGGAAGGATTGAATTATGCAGTAATTTATTTACTCAAAGGTTCTTTAATGATTAATGTTGAAATCTATATTATACGGAAAGTCGTTGATGCTAGGAGGCTTATCCTATTGTAGAATAAATATTATTTAAATAAATTAATTATTTAATTTATTTATTTAAATAAAATTAGAATTGTTCTAATTGATTTATTCACAATAGGTTTAATATGGATAACCTAAAGGGTCACAGCATTATAAAAGGAAGAATAATTATTTAAGAAGTTAATGGCATATAATCGTAATAATATGTTATGTATATTTAATTTAATCTATGGTGATAGAATAAATTAAATAGCTTAATATTTATTATTTAATATTTTAGAAATATTAAATATAAATTAATAAGAGAGTCTTATTAATATTATTACAATTATTATTATTTTAATTTCTAAAAGAGTTTAGGAATTAATTTAATAATAAGTATTCTCATTTATTCCTAATTGGATTAGGAAGGAAAATTAGTTAAAGGAGTTTAATTAATTATCCTAATAAGATTAGGGAGCTTAATTAATTAAAAAGAATTAATTAATTAAAACCCAATTCCTTAATTGTTAAGGTGGGTTGCTTACATCTATAAATAAGAAGTCTTATTATGGGTGGTATGGGTTGTTTAACACTCTTGTTTATAAATAAATCTGAGCTGCTATTGGTAACCCGTTATATCATCTTAACGATCAATCTGAAAGGACTCAGATCTAGATGAGTACAATCCTACGGTTCGCGTTTGTTAATCATCCATCTGCCATGAAGTACCCCCGAACGTATGTATTAAACCTGATCTGACTAACACGTAGTACCAATCACGTATGCAAAAAAATGTTGTTAATGAGCGAAAGCCATTTAACGTTAACGGGTGGACTAACATGATCTAGAGGATTCGTTTTCAAATCTGATACAGGGAATTTACACAATGCAAACTGTCATATAATTAAATAAAATACACTCCGGCGGTTACCATAAAATAATTCCCAAACATTGATCGACCAATTACCCCAGACTTAAGTTGGCCGAATTGCTTCATGATCTAGATATTCAATCATCGTGATCGACCTCCTACCATAAAATTACCCCCAAACTTAAGTTGAGCAATCATCCATGCACTACGTGTTAGAGTTTATGCCCTAGAGGCCAATTATTTATATAATTGCTTAACATTTTGATATTATATTTGATTGAATAAATGAATGATTTTATTATGATTTTATTTACTGCGTTATATAAATGTTAACATAATAAAATTCCTTTGTAATGTTGATATAAATTATATAGTTTCAAGTATGTGACTTGAACATGAGATTATATAATTATAATTAGTATCATTGTTCTTAAATGTCCCTAGTCGAGTATTATTGTTGATGGGACAACGTTGATGCATTGAGACTAGTATGTGGATTGACTGATGACCAAATCTCATTGGTCAGTAAATATATGAGATATTAAATCAATGCATAGGTACATGTTAGAGAACGATGTACTAGATGCACTCCACCATGAGAATTCTATATGGAGCATTATGCGAAGTGTCATTAGCAATTCATCATAGTGACAATGATGTAATGGTCCTCCGGCACGAAATCACTATATTACTATTACACGAGAATTTATGTACTTTGATATCATCAAATGTCACCTTTAATAGGGTGGACTATAAAGGTGATTATTGGGTACATCATGAATCGTGTGAGGAATATGAGTGATCTAGATGGAATTTAACCATCCCATATATTAGGGTGATATCCATAGGCCTCTTGATTGAGTAGGACTATGAAATGCACGGCCATGCTCAAATAGTGATTTGTTTCATATAGTCTACTCATTGATTAAGAAAACTCAGATTAAATTATGAAGAGTATTACACATTCCATGACTCAAGTTTAATCTAGGATATTAAGGTTAAAAGGATTAAATTACATTGAAACATTGGTCACGAAAAGGTTGCATCGAATCATCGATCTTATTATTACTTGGGTAGCAGTGATGCATTACTAGATGCTAGCTTTCAACGTTTATAATTTTATAATATGATTTTAAAATTATTGCCAACGTAATAATAACCTATAGGGTCACACACATAGAACGTAATTAAAAGGGGATTAATTTAAATTGTAAATATTTAAATATATTAATATGATTGATAGTATTTAAATTACGAATTTAAATTAATAGGATAATTTATATATAGGTATATTAATTAAGTAAGACTTAATTAAGATATATATATATATATATATATATAAAAATCAGATTTTATTAAATTAGGTTTTGAATAATATTTTTAAATGGCTATATATATATGATATGTTGCAGCCATTTTAGGTATTATTCATAAACTGAAAACCTTAGCCGCTCTTAGAGAGAGACTAGAGAGAAACAAGTTCTGAAAATCCTCATCCTTGGTGGCTAGTACCACGGTTCCTTCTTCTGCAGATCGTAGGACGATTCTCGGAGCGTTCGTGTGGATACCGTAGAGGCGCGATTCATTTGGATTGCGTTGGAGATTCGAGCGCATCAATTTCAGTATCAAAATCGGTATAATTTCTAACCACTGAGTTAATTGTTTTCGCATGGATCCTGTTTTGGGTTTCGGAATTGCTTTAAATTGGTTTATTTCGCTGCGTTTCTGTGTCGAAACCCTACACTACGGGCCAAGGATATTCGTTATTATCACCAGTGGTCATGATCATGCCAACAACTGTCCATCAATGCACTAAGGGCCAATGAGGACTTTTACCACATCATTTATAATATTACAGGTCATGATTATACTGATACATAGTCATATTTGTACTAATCAACAGTCCATCTATGCACTACGGGCCAAAGATGACTTTCATCACAATATAAGCATGAGGACGATGACAATGATATAAGCATCAATCAAACGAAATCAAGGATAAATATTAAAGACTTTAAATTTATCAAGAGTTTAAAAATGTCAAAATTATCAACATGATAACTGCTTTGTGGAGTAAAATTCAAGAATAATATTCATATATCAAAAATAATTTGGACAGAAAAGAAATCAATTTTTGTCACGAATAATACCCCGGGTAAATATTACCCGAGTGAATAGTACCCTGTGAATAGTACTTCATGAATAAGTAATAAATACGTATGAATAGTACCAAATGCATATGAATAGTTGTCACATATAAATAGTACCCATGAATAGTACTCTGATATGAAAAACTTAACATTTAACAAGAATGTTCAGAAAAATATCCTTGTGAAACGATACTAGATGAAGCGCAAATTTCAAGTATATTCTACCAATTTCAAGGAGTATAGAAGTAATACTTAACAAAATGAGTGTAGAATTCTGAATCTGAAATGAAATAATACTGCTTACATACTACAAAGTATGGAAGAAAATATTATTTCTTATGAATATTGAACAAAAATAATATTCCTTACCTTAAAAAGGAGAGTATTCCGTCTGGTATAGCGAGAATATTCTTGAAGAAAACTTATACTGTTTTTTACGCTCAAAACTTCCTTAAACTCAAAAGAAATATGCTCAATATTATAGAAAAAGAATCCTCTGATTCTGGTGTTATTTTCAATTCTAAACTAAGTATCCTATTTATAGGAGAATGGAAGGATACTATTTGAATTTAATCACGGACGCATAGTAGGATTTTGGATGAATTTCATGGGCGCCAAATTTGAAACTTTTTAATTTATTTTTTTTGATTTTACTATGTTGCACTATGCACATACTATGCAACACTATGCAGTACTATGCAGTACTTGCAATCAAATAAAATATAATATATTCTATGTTACATAAAAAACTTAGTATATATATATATATATATATAATATATATATATATATATAACTTTCTATCGACGATTTTGAAAAATGAGTAAGTGGGGGTTCAAATAATACGCCAAACTTACAGCAAATACTTCATAAAAATCTCCTATATTTATCTCAATTCACTTGGCTTCACAAAACACATTTTTAATAACATTTATTCATCATTTATAACTCACAATATTAACAACCAGATCATTCCTAAGAAGAGAGGGGGCTTTCCGATAAGGACTTCTCCTTATTGGCACGCAATTAGGTGACCAAACCCTTTTTCTCGACAGAACTTTCTAGACATCGTCAATAATATAAATAATAATATGAATAATTTTGTCGTCTCAATTATTAATTTAATAATATAAAATATTATAAAAATAATTGAATCAATAACATGAGATACTATGCAACAATTACTGTGGCAATAATTGAATAAAATTGAGTGACTTCTCACGTAAGCATCAATAATCAAAGATACTGTGCAATACCGTGTGCTACTATGCAACCACACGTATTATTGTACTTCTATCACCGGGTATTTCAATTGTTTAACGGTAAAACTTTTGCCGTTATTTTCATAACAAAGTTATTTCTGTCGTTTTCTAACTCCGACAGTAATTTCGCTGTGGGGTCCACCAATGATTGTGCCATCGTACGAATATTCCCTGATAAAATGAATATTCTATAACAACTTGCTTACTTTGCAAAATTTATAAATATTACCCACAACTATAACATTATATCAAATCCACACTATAATATTCAAAATGATATTTAGAGAAAATTAATCTTTATTCATAAAAGTTGGGGTCTTACAACCTCCTCTTCTTATGAATTTTCGTCCTCGAAATTGGTGTATGTACCTGGTATGTCGAAGAGGTGAGAATACCTTGATTTCATTTAAGATTTTAACTCCCAGGTCATTTACTCAACATCGTGATTTTTCCATAAAACTTTGACTTGAGGTATAACATTGGAACGTAGAATATGTTCCTTCCACTACTACAAAACAGTAAATAGATAACGCGGAAAAAACGTTGTGGTTTCAATCACAAAAACGTCGTGGTTAAGGGTGTCATCTATTTGACACCTTTACATAACGTTTTTAAAACGTTGTAGTTAGACACCTTTTACAACGTTTTTAAGAAAAAAATGTTGTAGATTTGTTTTTCATAAATTAGTAAAAGCTTGAAAATGTTGTAGAAGGTATGATTCCACAACATTTTCTGACTAAAAATGTTGTAGTTTAATATATTAGACAACGTTTAGACACATTTACACAACGCTTATAAAATGTTGTAGATTAAAAAAAAAAAAAAAAAGTTGTGGTTCACCTACATTACCAATGCACCTGTAATATGCTAATGCCATGATATATAGCTAAAAGGTCTAAATTCTCATTTAAATTTAAAGCCAAAATGTATCAACCATTCAAAATACATCCCAATAATACCATTCGTTTACAGTTTCAAATTACTACATCCACAAAATATATACCAAACTATCCATATATACATCTCAAATTCACATCCACAAAATATATACCAAACTATCCATATATACATCTCAAATTCACATCACACGGATTATCTTCCGCAGGGGTATTTAGTAATTACTTAATTATCTTCCGTAACCACGGTACTGTCCTCACCTTTCTCAAGCAGATGATAAAAAACTCTGGCTTTCTTCTGCTCATTCCAGTGATACTTCTTCCATGCCAAACCAGCAATACAGCCCATTACAACTGCCACAACTATCTCCTTCACCAAATTTGGTCCCTTCAGTGTCACATGAGGAATCCTACCACCACCCATTTAATTGCAGCACCAAATAACAACTTGCATCCATGCCAATTTAATTGGTCAATGTCTATTTTGGATGAATTAGCAACACATTCGCATGCATATTTATCACACAAAATAGGTATAAGATAAGATAATTTGGAAACAAAATGAAAAATATCCCGACTGAAACTTAACAGATCTTCATACTGATATGGTAATGTCTAAATTCAAACACACTATGGTATGGTTGGCGGATATTAAACACAACATCAAGAAACTAGAGGCAGAATCCATGACCAACACAATTACAAACCAAAAAATGAACATATTATGAAGAAAAATGCCTGCATAATCATATATAATGCATGAGGGAGAGATACGATGATTTAGGAGAAATGACCATTCCTCTGTTAACAAGTCTACTGAATGATGATACAAATTTACTCAGTGGGTTCAGGCCATTACTTCCCAACACTCAAATTAGGAGTACCACAGATGTGATGTGAAAACACCACTCTCTGTCTCAATTAATCCAAAAGACAGTAAAATATCTTATCTATATTTAATAAACCATAAATTCATGTGAGAGGGATTCCTTTCATTGAGATATTGCTTTTTCATCTTGTATCTCTGTACGAGAATAGAAATCTTGGTGTAATTAAAAGTTAATCATCTAAATAGTAAAAGGATAAACCAAATAAGCTTTACAAATTGAAAAGCATTGTTACCTTCTGAGTTTTGCATTATTTTCTAAGCAAGAATTTAGGTTACTCCTGCACTCCTCTAACTCATCGAGTATCTTCTTCAACTGAATCCAAAGAGAAGAATATGAGAGTGGGAACATCTAAACCATGCTTTAAATGATATGATTCTGTTTCTATTCTCAGTTCATACATGTGGCAAACATAAAAAGCAGTATGATAGTTTATGATATGATCTTGATTAAGAAGAAGTAGGCTCAGTGCATTACGTAAAGAAGTGGCAAACAAAAGAATAAAACATTGGCTACCTGTGATCGAACAATTGCAGATTCAGCACCAAATATCTCTGTGAAAGCTTGGTCAAGGATTTCACGTTCCCTAGCTTCTTCACGACCATAGCCTGTGCAACCACCAAAATGCTGATGTAGAAACAATTTAGACAAATTAGTATAAAGAAAATTGAAATGGGACAGATCATTTTTAGCTTCTACTGAAAGATTTCAAGTTGTAGACACAACCCACACATGGGGACATATAAGAATACAGAGAACCTAAAACTGGATTGTAACACACATGGAATTGTGACAATTACTCTTGAGTCACAGGTTTGCATCAGAATTTTGTGTAAATCTGTGCATTTAGAACTTGAACTCCTTCTGGAGGTTTCTATAGCTAATTGTCTATTGGTTGTTTAGTTCAGCTTCAACATCTGAACAGTATACAACCTCAATGGTCTTATGCTTTGTGTTTGTTTATAAACAAAACCTAATTCACACTGTTACTTTATTAACAAGCTACTTCTGAAGCCTTTTAAGTTTAAAGTTTAAACCATAAGAAAAGCTAGTTCAAAAAAATTCAATAATCAATCTAAATTCACCTTTACAGAAATAAACACTTATAAACCCTATCAGAATCCTTAGCAAGCCGTTTCAGAATCCTTCTGGTGTCCAACTGTGAAATAGAATGACCTAGAACATTATATTTGGAAAGCAGAAAGAAGACAAACTAATTCAAAATATACCTTTGTCGTTTGCTTTGCAGACAAAACCATTGGAATAACCTCATCTTCTTTTTCCCATTCACCATAACCATATCGTGCCTGAGTAGAAAAAAATTATCAAGGCGTAACCTTGATAACTGAAACTGAAAAATAATGTGATCATATATGATTAGTTCGATTAATTTTCTACAGAATTTGAAACTATCTTCCATGTGAGTGACACGTAAAAATTTCCAACTCAGCAATGGAATATAATATACAATAAAAGCCATTAGTTGTATCTTCAAGTTTTTAACAAAGAGCAACCAAAAAAGATATTTTTGAAGATTGACTATCAACAAGAAAAGAATTCTCAAACACACTCAATGTGCATCACCATTGCCTAAATTCATTAATTCATTAACTAAATATTATAAGAGGAGGAAATTTACTATAAATGATAAAGACTGAATAAATTGGTTTTTAGGAGCAAAAAAAGAAAAGGAAAAAAACACAATAAAACTAATGTAAACCCATGAATTTGGAAGGAATGAATGAATAAAGAAGAAAAAAAAGGAAATTGAAAAGCATGCATGGTAGATTTGAGTGACAGGAGATAATGAGGTGCAAATTTAAATCTGTATGTACCTTGATACAGTCCTGAAATTGCAAAGAAATTTCTTAGTCAAAATTCTCTGATACTTTGAAATATAATACAAGACTTATGCCTTCTCCATCAGTATCTCCAAGGAAGAGTGAAGCAGGATAAGTGGGCAGCTGCTCGAAGAAATTTCTTTGTCAAAATTCTCTGATACTTTGAAATGTGCTTCATTGTATATAGTTTAAGACCGCAATGACAAATCATCAAAAATGGTACACATGTAATTTCTGAAACGTTTTAAAATAAAATTCAAGAGTCTACCAGAAATCCAAGACTATGTGAGGTGTTAGTAGGCAATTTTTTTAATTTACATTCCCAGACATGAACCAAATTGACACTTTAGGCACATTGCAAGTCTAGAATACACAAAATACTCACATGCTATCAAGATCAATGAAGTCCTTCTTAACCAGTAGAGCAGTAAGCTGGTAGAGTCCAAACAGTACAGTACAAGATTTGTTAAGAGATGAGTCTCAAAGACCTTATGCAAGTTTATCTTTAGAAATCTGAAGCAATATGGAGTTAGAATCAGAAGATCATAACAACAGAAACTTTCTCACAATTATACTCGGCTAACACATAAAAATTGTAACTTTTTAGCTGTTTAACCCCCAAAAACCTATTCTCAGATCCATAAAATCTCAAATTAACGGAATAACAGATACTAATATTCATAAATAAATAACTAAATAAATAGAGACGAAGTGAATGTCAAATTAACGGAATGACGAATACTAAGGCAGAGCAGAAAGCATACATTATTCATCGAGAGCCTGGAGTCGCCGCCAAAACCGGTTGTCTGTCCACTCAACAAATCTAGGGTTCCTTTAGAAATCAAATTCGCCGGCAGAAACGCATGCTTATCCGGCACATCGCCCGTCACCGACACCCCGTCGAGAAAAATCGTCTCCTTCGGGGGACGATTGGACCAGTTAGGGTTCGAATCGTTAAGCTGGAGGTATTGATCGGGCCTCGTGTAAGAGGCGGCGAGGTCGGGAAAGTCGGAGACATCGATGGTAACGTGGAAGAGTGACTCAACAGCGTGCTAGACGCCGGCGAGAGGGGCTTGGGTCTAGAGGGTGGTGTCTTGGCGGACGGCTGCCAAGATCAATCACTTGACATACTTAAGATGAAGAACAAATCCAAAGAAATAAGAACTTACGATGAAAACCTAGCCTAAGAGAACGGAGATATAGTATCTTTTTAATTTTAAGTTTTCACTTGAGTGCCTTTTTTTTGCTCCATGTTTTTGTAGATAGATAATGTTTTTTAACATTATCTAGTTTAAAACCAAAATATGCCTATTTAAATAGATAATGTTTTTTTATATATATCTATAACGTTTTGTTAAAAAACGTTGTAAAAAAAATACCATAATATTTTTTATAAAAACGTTGTGATTTAAGTGTTGTCTATTTAGTACTTTGTACTTTGTACTAGTGTTTTTATCCAAGATTTTAACAGGTATCTCTTCATACGTTAAATCTTCCACTATCTCGTCTGGTTCTAATTTAATAATGTGGTTTGTGTCTTCCACATATTTACATAATATAGATATGTAAAAAACGTTATGAACACGAGACATACTTTGGTATCAGAAGGCGAGTCTATATAAGTATAGTCCTACTCGATCGAGGATTTCAAATGGGCCAATGAATTAAGGATTGAGTTTTGCTCTCTTTCAAAATCTTGTAACTCCTTTCCATGGAGCAACATGTTACACATGATCTCCAACATTGAATTCCACGTCCCTTCGATGAAGATTATCATAACTCTTTTGTCAATCTTGTGAGGTTTTTTATCGTTCTTGGGATCATTTCAATCTTTTTTTGTCATGCGTATTCAATTTCGATCCACAACAACGTTGCTTCACCCACCTCATCCCAGCATACTGGAGAACGACACTTGCGTCAATACAACGCCTCGAATGGAGCCATTCCAATACTTGCTTGATAACTATTGTCGTAGGAGAATTCCACTAATGGCAAGAACTTGTCCCAACTTCCTTTAAAGTCAAGGACACAGAGTCTTAATAGATCTTAAAGAGTTTGAATAGTCCTCTCTGAATGCCTGTCCGTCTGAGGATGATATGCCGAATTGAATCATAAATCTATGCCCATAGCTTTTTGCAAACTAACCCAAAACTGTGAAGTGAATCTTGGGTCTTGATCAGAAACTATGGATACTGGCATACCATGCAGTCTTACTATCTCATTTATGTATATACGAGCAAGACATTCAAGTGAATAAGTTTCTCTTATAGGTAAGAAATGAGCAGACTTGGTTAATCTATCAACAATGACCCAAATTGCATCTATGCCTTGAGAAACCTTAGGAAGACCAGTAACGAAATCCATGGTAATCTGCTCCCACTTCTATTCAGGAATTTTAAGTGGTTGCAATGGACCTTTAGGCACTTGATGCTCCGCCTTGACACGTTGACAAGTTAGACACCTTGAGATAAACTCCGTGATCTCTCTTTTCGTATTGCTCTACCAAAATGTATGTCTAAGATCACGATATATTTTGGTACTCCCAGGATGGATTATAAATGGTGTGTTGTGCACCTCCATCATGATTTTATACTTCAAGTCAGAGTCGTTAGGAACACAAAGTCTGGAGTTGACTCAAAGTATTCATTCTTCATTGATTCTTACTTCTAGAATAACACCTTCTTGCACTTTCTTCCTCATACGCATCGACTCCCTGTGTCCGTAGCTTGAGCGACTTTAACTTTATCGATTAAAGTCGATTCTACTCGTATATTTGACATCATCACGTGGGTCCCTGGAGTCTTTAACTCTATCTCCATCCTTTGTAAGTCATACCAAATGGGCCTTTGCGTTGATAATATCGCACTCATACCCGTATATGATCTTCTACTCAACGCGTCAGCTACTACATTCGCTTTTCCAGGATGGTATTGAATGGTATGATCGAAATCTTTCAACAGCTCGAGCCAACGTCGTTGCCGCATGTAGAGTTCCTTTTGGGTGAAGAAATATTTGAGGCTTTTATGATTCGTATAGATCTCCACTTTCTCCCCATACAGGTAAGGCCTCCATATTTTAACCGCACAAATGATAGTTGCCAACTCTAGATCACGAGTAGGATAATTCCTCTCATATTCTTTGAGTTATCGCAAGGCATAGGCTATGACTTTCCCATGTTGCATGAGAACACATCCTAACCCTCTGCCTGAAGCATCACTGTAGATGACAAATCCCTCCGAAATAGATGGTATTGTCAAAACAGGTGCTGAAATGAGTCTCCTCTTGAGTTCTTAAAAACTCTTCTCACATTCCTCGCTCCAATCAAATTTTATATCTTTTCGAGTCAGCTGAGTTAACAGAGTGGCGATTCGAGAAAACCCTTCCACGAATCTCTGATAATAACCAGCTAAGCCCAGAAAGCTATGTACTTCCAGCTTTGAATTGCTTCCAGCTTCGCTGGGTCAACAGATATTCGTGATTTGATATCACGTGACCAAGGAATGCTACTTCCTCAAGCCAGAACTCGCATTTCTTTAACTTGGAATACAACTTATTTTCATGAAGCTTTTGGAGTATCAGCCTCAAGTGTTGCTCATGATCTTCACGGCTTTTGGAGTAAATGAGGATGTCATCAATAAAGACAACCACAAAATGATCCAAATATTCCTTGAATACTCGGTTCATCATATCCATGAAGGCAGCAGAAGCATTAGTCAATCCAAAAGACATAACTAGGAATTCGTAATGCCCGTACCGAGTTCTGAAAGTAGTCTTTAGAATGTCATTAGTTTTAATCTTTAACTGATGATATCTGGAACGGAGATCAATCTTTGAAAAGAATTTAGTGCCTTGCAACTGGTCAAATAGGTCATCAATGCGAGGCAACGGGTACCTATTTTTGACGGTGACATGATTCAACTCCCGATAATCAATACAAAGTTGCATACTCCCATCTTTATTCTTTACGAATAAAATAGGAGCACCCCAAGGAGACATACTAGGATGAATGAAACCGATGTCTAACAATTCCTGCAGTTGGGTTTTTAACTCCTGAAGTTCAATAAGAGCCATTCGATATGGGGCATTGGAAATGGGTTTTGTACTGGGTTCAAGGTTGATACAAAATTCGATTTCATGTTTTGGGGGTATGCCAGGAAGTTTTTCAGGGAATACGTCAAGAAATTTATTACCAATAGAAATACCATTTAAATCTGACGTTTTTTTTGTTTAAATCTATAATATGGGATAAGAAAGCTTGACATCCGTTTTTCAATAAACGAATGGCTTTATGGCTTGATATGAAAGTGATTGACTTTAGTGGTTTGGTTGCTTGAATTCGCATAATAGGTTGATTAGGAATATGAAAGCTAACAACCTTACGAAAATAATCAATTTTAGCATGATGAGTAGTTAACCAATCAATCCCTAAAATCACATCAAATGCAAGTATTTTCAAAGATATAAGATCGACAGGTAACGTAAGGGTGCCGAGTTGAATCAAATAAGATTTATAAATAGTGGATGTAATGAAGGTTTCTCCCAACGGAGTTTCAACAGATAAGTCAAAGTCTAATTTCTCCGGAGTTAAATTTAAACGTTGAGCGCAAGTAGGAGAAATAAAAGAATGGGTAGAACCGATATTAAATAAGGCATAGACTTCGCAAGAGTTTATAATTAGCTTACCCGTGATAACTTCATTCGGGTTCCTTGCTTTTTGGGAAGTTATAAAAGTCTCTCACTTGAACCACCGACTTTGACTTGTCCGTGATAGCCTTTGGTATCATTATTACTGCTGGAATTGACTTTTGCTATAGAGCATATTCCACCCTCAACTGCTTCGTCGTACTCCTGATCCATGATCTGAATCATTAATCTTCGATCCATATCGAATTGGGGTTGACCGCAATGTACAAGGTAATTCAAAACTCGATGTTGGGTTCTTCCAATTGTTGTCCAAAAAGAGAAATACATATCATCTATTTTAGCCTTCTTGGATCAGACTTCTCTTTCTGTAATATCAATGCGTCGTGCAGCTTTTACCCATGCATCCTTCATTCTCACTCGTTCAGTTGTTTCTTCTTTCGGCTGATCCTTGACATTTGAATTCTCAGATTCTAACTTTATTATCTTATACTCTGCCAAAGAGTGCTTCTGTTCAAGCATCACATATCGGGTAACACAATCTTGAATTGTTGCATCCCTTTGCTCCATGACCACCTGCCGTTCTACAGCCTGCTCTTCTAACTCATGAATACGATTTTGCAGTTTAACATTTCGATCATAAAATTCTCCTAATAAATCCTCCTCAGGTTCCTCTTCTTCCTCACTTTCAGCTGCTACCTCTGCGAGTAGCTCGAGTGCAACTATTAATTCTTCACTCACCACACGGATATATCTAATTTTTTCTTCACCTAACATCCTACAATAAAGTTTAATAACTTAATTAGTACTCCCCAATAAAATCTTTGTTATAACAAAATATTATACTCCAATATTTATTCTTTAAATAAATCTCCTCGATTCATCACTTAAACCTCTATATGAGTTAATCTCTTGATTTTCAGATGTCATTTTCTAACACTGCCATAAAACAAGGTTAATTAACTTGCTACATATTATCCCTATATTCTGACCGACCAATAACAAATAAACTTAGGTAGGTCATACTAGCGAAGGTTTTACCCGTCTCTCCCCTCCTAGTTCTAGCCTCAAATCTAAGCCATAGATTATATCCCTAAGCTTTGATACCAACTGTGACGCCCCCAAAATAAGTATACATCACCCATTCTGAGTCGCTAAATACATGGTACAGAATACAAATACAAACTTAATTATACAACTGTCGTGTAACATAAGCTGAGAGTTTTAACACGAATATTGTCTCATAGACAATATCCAAACTCAAATGAAGTCCTCATTATAATTATTATTACACTATTTTATAGAATAGTGAGGACTACTAAAGCAACCATCTGGACCATCACTCCATTCCCCGACTAGTCCCAGCTATATTCTCATTTCCTGAAGAGAACAATGGAAGAAAAGGGTGCGCTCAACTAGCCCAGTAAAGAATATTATGACTAAGGTAATGCAGAATAAATTATCGTTGGCCTTCAATAGTATTAAACTGATAGAATATAATAGACAACAAGTTTAACTGCAGCGGAATAAACAATCTATTAGAAGAGTCAAATAGAGCATAATATCTACTATCTTCTATGATTTAAAAGTTTATCATCAATTTTATCGTTGAGACTCAGCTCAATAAATAATTCACATCACTGAATTATCCATGCACTACGGGCCAAGGATATTCATTATTATCACATCCACGAATCATCCATGCACTATCCAAGGATATTCGTTATTATCACCAATGGTCATGATCATGCCAACAACTATCCATCAATGCACTACGGGCCAATGAGGACTTTTACCACATCATTTGTAATATTATAGTTCATGATTATACCGATACATAGTCATAATCATACCAATCAACAGTCCATCTATGCACTACGGGCCAAGGATGACTTTCATCACAATATAAGCATGAGGACGATGACGATGATATAAGCATCAATCAAATGAAATCAAGGATAAATATTAAAGATTTTAAATTTATCTAGAGTTTAAAAATATCAAAATTGTCAACATGATAACTACTGTTGAAAAATTCAAGAATAATATTCATGTATCAAAAATAATTTGGACAGAAAAGAAATTAATTTTTGTCATGATTAATACCCCGGGTAAATAGTACCCGAGTGAATAGTATCCGTGAATAGTACTTTGTGAATAGTATCCCATGAATAGTACTTCATGAATAGTGTCGTACGTATGAATAATGTCATACGTATGAATAGTACTCCGGCATGAAAAGCATAAAATTTAATAAGAATGTTCAGAAAAATATCCTTATGAAACGATACTAGATGAAGCATAAATTTTAAGGATATTATACTAATTTCAAGGAGTATAGAAGCAATACTTAACAAAATGAGTGTAGAATTCGGAATCTGAAACGAAATAATATTACTTACATACTACAAAGTATGGAAGAAAATATTATTTCTTACTAATATTGAACAAAAATAATATCCCTTACCTTAAAAAGGAGAGTATTCCGTCTGGTATAGCGGGGATATTCTTGAAGAAAACTTATACTATTTTCTACGCTTAAAGCTTCCTTAAACTCAAAAGAAATATGCTCAATATTATAGAAGAAGAATCATCTGATTCTGGTGTGATTGTCAATTCTAAACTAAGCATCCTATTTATAGGAGAATGGAAGGATACTATTTGAATTTAATCACGGACGTACAGTAGGATTTTGAACGAATTTCACGGGCCCCGAATCCGAAACTTTTTTTTTAATTTTTTTTGATTTTACTATGTTTGTACTACGCAAAGACTACGCATACATTATGCAAGATTATGCAAACAACATATGTAGTCTTATGCAATTAAATAAAATATAATATATTCTATTTTATATAAAAAAACAAAACTTGTAATATATATATATATATATATATATATTATAAATCATCCACCACCACCCACTAATTCCCTCTCTCACACACACACACATATTCACACAAAGTATTATATATATAATACGTATATATATATATATATATATATATATATATATAACTTTCTACCGACGATTTTGAAAAATGAGTAAGTGGGGGTCTAAATAATACGCCAAACTTACAACAAATACTTCATAAAAATCCTCTCTATTTATCTCAATTCACTTGGCTTCACAAAACATATTTTTAATAACATTTAGTCATCATTTATAACTCACAATATTAACAACCAGATCATTCCCAGGAAAGAAGAGACTTTTCGATAAGGATTTTTCCTTATTGGCGCGCAATTAGATGACCAAACCCCTTTCCTCGACAGAACTTTCTAGAGATCGTTAATAATGCAAATATTAAAATGAATAACTTTGTCGTCTTAATTATTTATTTAATAATATAAAATACTGTGACAATAATTGAATCAATAACGTGAGATACTATGCAACAATTACTATGGCAATAATTGAATAAAATTGAGTGACTTCTCACGTAAGCATCAATAATCAAAGATACTATGTAATACTGTGCGTTACTATACAACCACGTGTATTACTGTACTTCTATCACTAGGTATTTCAATAGTTTAACGGTAAAAATTTTGTCGTTATTTTCATAAAAAGTTATTTCTGTCATTTTCTAACTTCGACAGTAATTCCGTTGTGGGGTCCACCAATGATTGTGCCGTCATACGAATATTCCCTGATAAAATGAATATTCTATAACAACTTGCTTACTTTGAAAAATTTATAAATATTACCCACAACTATAACATTATATCAAATCCACACCATAATATTCAAAATGATATTTAGAGAAAATTAATCTTTATTCATAAAAGTTGGGGTCTTACAATTACACCGTTAAAGATGGGTATAGCGTCGGGGAGCTAGAGATCTTCACAAATTGATCGCTGGGGCGCTAGGGACAATGTTGCTCTCGGATGATCAACGGCGCTGGCTTTGACTGGATACTGAGCACCAGGGCGCTGGCTCCTTAAATATGATGCCGCTTTGCTTGCCTATGATGATCATTCTTGTCTTAGTCTCCCCATTCAGCTGAAGTAATTTTCACTGGAATGACGACAACAATAAAATTATCAAAATACAAATAAAAAATCTACTCATATTCTACTATATTAACTCAAAATCAAATGGAATTAGTGAAAATCGTGGGGTTGCCTACCCCTAGCGCTTGGTTAATAGTCTTCAGCCCGACTTTCCTACTTCGTTCAATTATCAACTGTATCCATCTGATCAATCGATGTTGGATGAAGATCGATGTCTCTACCCCTGTAATGTTTCAGTTATTGACCATTGATCTTGAATGTCCGCTTTAAATTAGGCTCTTCAACCTCAATGGCTCCGTGTGGAGCGATAGATGTAACCACAAATGGGCCAGACCACCTTGATTTCAGCTTCCCAGGAAATAATCGCAGCCTAGAGTTGAATAGCAACACAGCTTGACCTGGTTCAAATTTTCGATCAAGGATCCATTTGTCATGCCATTTTTGACTTTTTCTTTTTACAAATTGGTGTTTTCATATGCTAGGTGTCAAAATTCCTCCATCTCATTTAATTGAAGCAACCTTTTCTCGCCTGATGCTTGTAAATCAAAGTTCAACTTTCGAATGGCCCAATACGCATTATGTTCAAGCTCTACCGGTAAAAGACATGTTTTCCCATAGACCATCCGATATGGTGACATTTAGATAGGATTCTTATAGGCCATTCGATATGCTCATAAAGCATCGTTTAATCTCATTGCCCAATCCTTCTGAGATGGATTCACAACTTTTTCTAAGATTAGCTTAACCTCTCGATTGGATACCTCAGCTTGGCCACTATTTTGGGGATGATAGGTCGTAGCAACCTTGTGTTTGATTGTTGAAAAAATGAGTGCATTTGTCACTGATTATGGCTTTGGTGTTCCAAATCGGGTGAAGATATTCTTCTTCTAGAATTGTAGCACTAATTTGGCATCATTTATGGGTAATGTAGTTGCTTCCACCCATTTTGATACATAATCCATGACCAATAATATGTATTGATTATTGAAGGAAGATGGGAATGGGCCCATAAAGTCAATACCCATACGTCAAAGAGCTCAACCTCTAGAATGGTGTTGAGGGGCATCTCATGTTTTTTCAAAATATTGTCAATCCTTTGGCATTGATCGCACTTTAAGACATAGAAGTGGGCATCTTTAAACAATGTAGACCAAAAAAATTCGGATTGTAAAACTTTTGTTGTGATTCTATCTCCCTTGTAATATCCCCCATAATCAGACAAGTTATAATGACTCAAAACTCTTTCCATCTCTTCACGTAACACACACCGTCGTATCATTTGATCCGCACAAGTTTTGAACAAAAATGGTTCATTCCAAAAATACTACTTGACATCGTGAATGAACTTTTTCCATTATTGAGAATTCAAATCAGGCAGGAGGAATACATTACTTTCAAGGAACTTCACGTATTCTGCATACCAAGGCACTTCCGTTATTATTCGAAAAAGTTGTTCGTCTAGAAATATCTCATTGATCACTAAATCATCTTTTTTTTGAATTTCTAAATTTTCCAACCTTGAAAGATGATCAGCTACTTGATTCTCTGTACCCTTTCTATTTCTTATCTCCAAATCGAATTCTTACAAAAGAAGGACCCATCGAATCAACCTTGATTTTACATCAATCTTAGAAATCAAATATTTTATGGCGAAATGATCAGTTTAGAAAATTACCTTAGTCTAAATCAGATATGCTCAGAATTTGTCGAAGGCAAACACTACCGCAAGTAACTTCTTCTCTGTAGTGGTGTAATTCAACTGAGCATCTTCTAGAGTCTTACTTGTGTAGTAGATGGTATGAAAAATCTTGTTTCTATGTTTCCCCAACACTACACCAACTACAAAATCATTAACATCACACATTAACTCGAAAGGCAATGTCCAATCAGGAGCAACTATGACTGCAGTAGTGATAAAATTCTTTTTCAGAATTTCAAAAGTATCAATGCAAGCTTGATCCATTCTTAATGGCATATCTTTTTCAAGGAGAGAACTTAAGGGTTTTGAGATTTTAGAGAAGTCGTTGATGAATCATCGGTAAAAACATACGTGTCCGAGGAAGCTCCTTATTCCCTTCATAGATATCGGTGGAGATAGTTTTTCAATAGTTTCTATCTTCATTTTGTAGACCTCCAAGCATGTTGGTGACACCTTATGACGTAATATTATTCCTTCTTGCACCATAAAGTGTCACTTCTCCTAATTGAGCACCATATTTGTTCCACACAACGTTTCAAAACCAAAATTAGATTATCGAGGCAAAGATTGAAGCTATCCCCAAATACAGAAAAAATCATCCATGAAGACTTCCAAATTTTGCTCTACCACATCCGAGAAAATAGCCATCATACATCACTTAAAAGTAGTCGGTGCATTGCAAAGGCCAAATGACATCCTCCGGAATGCAAAGTTCCATAAGGACTAGTGAATGTCGTCTTCTCTTGATCCTCCAGTGCTATTTCAATCTGGTTATATCCCGAATATCCATCAAGAAGGCAGTAGAATTGATGACCCGTCAATCTATCCAGCATTTGATCAATAAAGGGCAATGGAAAATGATCCTTGTGAGTAGCTTTGTTTAACTTGCGTTAATCCATGCACACTCTCCAGCCCCGTAACTATTCTAGTCGGGATGAGCTCGTTATTCTCATTTTTAACCACATTCATTCCCTTTTTTTTGGCACACACTGTACATTACTTAACCAAGAACTATTCGAAATCGGATAAACGTCTAACCATATAATGATGTCTTTCTTTAACACTTCCTTCATGATCAGATTTAATCATCTTTGTTGCTCAATGCTTGGCTTTGCTCCTTCCTCAAGCAGAATTTTATGCATGCAAAATGATGGACTGATTCCCTTAATATCTGCTATGGTCCACCCAATTCCTTTTGTGTACTCCTGTAACACCCTTATCAACTTTTCTTTTTGATTCACATTTAGATCCGCAGAAACAATAACTGGTAATGTGTCTAAACTTCCCAAGTAGGAATATCGTAAATGAGATGGAAAGGGTTTTAACTCTAGCACTGTTGGCTCTTCTAATGATGTTTGGGACCTCTTTTCTCCTCTGTCGGGCTGCCGGTCAAGAGTATCAAATTGCTTGCTAAATTTCTAAGATACTAGTAATGCATTTAACCACTTGACGTAATATTTATCTTCTTAAGTCCTCGATGGTATCAACCCTAACCAAGGAAGCTTATAACGGATCCTCTAAGTAACTTCTGTTGGTCATCTCACTCACTACTTCATCAACTATATCTATCCACAAACACTCCTCGTATTCTTTGTGAACATTCATGGATTTGAACACATTAAAAGTAACTTCCTGATCTTGAACTCTCATTGTCAATTCACGTTTCTTCACATCTATCAAAGTTTTCCCCGTTGTTAAGAAAGGACGACCGAGAATGATTGGGATTTCTTTATCTTCCTCATAATCTAGAATGATGAAATCATCTGGGAAAATTAATTTATCAAACTTGACCAAAATATCTTCCACAATACCTGTAACGACCCCAAAATTCATATAATTTAATTCTCAACTTCGGTCATTAATAATACATTCAACCTCTAATTTTTACATCATTAAACCATAATACAACCATTGAAATTTGTGGAATAATTAAAATTTTCTATTACAATTGAAATTTTCTATTACAAACTATTCTCGTTCCCAGAACTTTCAACCTTTACATCTAAATATCTCAGAATCATTTAAATACCACAATAGTTTACATCGCAAAACGATATCACAATTTAACATTAATACATTATTCAGAACCTTAAACATGGTTCAAATAATAATAACACAACCAAGGGGTATAAATCTTCAAGTATCACATCTGATTCATGCCTTTCAAGTAACACATAACTTTACCTTGAATCTTGAACCTGGAAAAGTGGTTATTTGCAAGGTTGAACTTGATAGCCCAACAAAATCTAACAGTTTTCATGCATCACATAGCACATAATAGCATGCTCAACATATATCTCATAAACATTGGACTAACATATCATACATGTTACAGTTCATATAACAAGTATAAAGATGTATAAAGATTAAGTTCCTTACTCAATCAGCATGCTTTACTCAATCAATGTAGTCATAAGTTGACTTTAACATTTCATACATTCAACATATATATAACACATCATGCTCTTTGCAATAAAGATTTAAATCAATCAAATTCACATATAGCAAATAGAACCGAAAGACTTGCTTGATTCGTTGCTTACTAACTAACTACATACCATCTTTGCTGCGTTTATCCTACAATAATTTAAAAGTTCATATATACAAGCATCAGTTACATATACACAATGAAATCAATTAGATTGCATTGACTCTTCATCTTATCCTTTTATTTCAAAACATTTCCTTTTAATCATCACTCGATGCTCAATCTAGTGTTTAAGTCTTGTTACAACATCTCTTTGTTCAATTACATTAAAATTCATTTTCCTTCTCATTACATTCCACTTTAATTGACACTTGACATTCAGTTAAGTCTTTAACCTTGCCTTTATATCACCTTAGACATATAATGGCTGTTAACATTATTTTAGTTAACCTTCGTCTCGTATTTCTTTATACTTCTCTTTTAGTCGACACTTAGCATTTGGTTAAGACTTCATAGTTTGATATTAAATTATATTAATGTATTATCTTCATTAAAGTTAATTAAATCAACTTCCATCTCCTGCTTTTAAATTACTTCATTCAAATGGTTACATAACATTTAGTCAAGTCCTTATAATCTTGTGATCTACATCCTTTTAGATGTATATTAGGTTAGTTAATAATTAACTTAACCTTCCTATCATTATTTAAATTTTATTTTATACTTTCAAGTTATTTCTTTTAATTGATACTTAACACGTGGTTAAGTTCTTTACTTATGCCTCCACATCATTATCTTGCATGCTAAACTAGATTAGACCCTTGCTTGACAACCCTCAAATTCTGAGACTTTCTCCGCTTAAGCTCGGGGCATGGTGCGCATTGCGATGCCCCAAGCTCTTGGCATTCTACAAGAATCAAGGTTGGTGGCATCATAGAAGATGATCGACGCAGCAGCAGCATTGCTTTGGTTTGGTTTGTAATACTTAAATGCGATTCATGTGATAGAACTGAATAAAGAAATGACAGCTTCTGCTCAGCCTTACTCCCAAAACCAACCCAATTCCTACATAAATTCATGAAACTTAACATCTAAACTTATGTAATAACATCAATAAACATGTTATACACCATTCCAAATACATAAACATTACATAAACACATATTTGAAGAATCAAAACCTTTATTTTCCAAATTTCTTTATTTTTTACACTTTTAGTGAATTCGATCGCCACGACTTCGTTTCTTAACCAATTGACACGATTTAAACTACGTTGATTTCGTTTCTTAACATACTATCACAATCCAACTTCAATTCGTAGATTCCAACAGATATAAGGCATGAAATTTGGTACTTTCTAAGCTATTTCATATGAACATAAACACTGCGATATCATTTTCTTCTTCAAACCCAATTTCTCATGAATTTGATAACAAATAACATGTTTACATGAAAATTAACAGAGTTTTGAAATTATATATACATACATATACATCTCAATTCACATGAAATTGCATCAAAATATACACATACTACCAAAACTAGAAATAAAATAGGAATAGTTTATACCTTGAATTTCCTACTAGCAAGATGGTAGAATCCTTCCTCAACCCTTAACAATTCGCAGAGATCACACTCAAGCTCTCTCTAACCCTTTGTATTTTCTCCTCTCTGTGTCTCTATGCTATCAAGCTTTAGGGAAAAATAAGACGCAAAATATAACTGGCCTCCCACTAACCCACGTAACTTCAGTTAAAAAATATAAAAAGTTGCGTCAGTTGAATAAGCCAAAGGCCACAAGGCCTTGTTTGGCTACCACATAAACCCCATAAACTAAATTATTTAAATAATATTTATATCATATAGTTCCAATTGTCACACTTTAAATTTAGTTAATGTAAATAACTTTAGTTTAGCTAATTTAAATAACTTATATTAAAATTCTTATTATATCTTACAATAAATAATTATATATCTAATTTAATTAATAAATTAGACATATCACTTTATTTAATTTATTTATTTCCATTAAATTAAATAATTTATTTAGCTTAATTATTTTCTTAAATATTAAGCAATTGATTTAATTTAATTATTTCCTTAAATTAAATCCTTCAAATAAAATTATCAATACTCAATTTAATTAACATTAATCAATTTAGTTACTAAATTAACTCACCATAAATTTATCAACCATTTATTTATCTCAATAAATAAATAAATTTAAAATATTTATTTAATTTAATAAATATTTTAAATTAATTACTAAATTCATTTAATTCCTTCAATAGTTAACTTACTATTAAACCTCACTTTCCCAATATATTAATTTATATTTCTCTTCACACTGTATCATATATTTCAACATATAAAGCACGTATATATACATACTCAAACTCAAAACATCTCATAATAAGAATTTTAATTATTAAATTCTTATTTTAATAACTTATAAAAATTCGGGTTGTCACATCTTACCCCCCTTATAAGGATCCTGTCCTCGGAATCAACGAAACCTCCTTTACTCGGTTTTCACCAAATCTCTTTTCAAAATTTATCGTTAAATAACTTCATCACATTATCTTAATATAGATTTTATATTTCTTACTCCCACCATTACTCATAATAAATTCTTGTAAGTTTTATTTCATAACATTTACTTAGACTCAATTATATTTGAGTATTACATATTCTTTGACCCGTTCATTATCTTTCTCTAAGGATCATTATCATATACTATATTCTCAAATTCTCGGGACATTACATTCACCCCTTCTTCTAAGAATTTCGTCCTTGAAATTTTTGACTTACTAATATTCATTCATTCCATTTATCAAAATAGATTTTATGCTAATATCTATTTATTCATTAGGTTCTGCAACCAAATTCTTTTTCTAAGGATCTTTCTAAGATCATCATATTCCTCACCTTATCCTCTTTTAAGAGTTTCACATTTCTCTTCTTTCTGGAATTTCATTCTTCTTTTGAAATTATTATGTTTTGCATAATTTTCTCATCCTTTCCACTTTCACCTTTCAGAATAATAAGAATCTTCCACAATTACTTAATAATTGGGAAGCGATATGAATAACAGGAATTTAAAAGATTCCAAATCACGCTGAGGGCTCATAAGACCTTGAACTACGTCTCTTGGTTATCAAGTATCTCGACTTGAACCTTTAACAGTCATAAGACTATACGGACCTTGAACTCTTCTCCAGGTTTAACAGTGCTTCACCTCCATAAACCATCTTTAATAGAATGTTTAGCAATCACACAGACTGAAAACACTCTCTGCAAGTATTCTAGGTGATCAGCCTATCGTACCCCTACGTCGTGCACAACGTATTACATCTTAACATCGTAACGACTATATGCGTTACTTTCGGAACCATTGTCTCCGATAACGTTCCCTTTACAGGGTTGTTCACCTCAGCTTTTCAACATCTGAATCCGCACCAAAACAATTTGGTTTGGCATAACTTCTCAAGAAACGCTTGAATTTCATGAACATCTTTCAATATTCGTCTAGCTGAATCAAATAGCATAGACTTCTACAACAATTCAGACATCAATCAAAATATACATATACATATATACATTCTCATATCTTAAAGAAATCTCAAAAATCTTTTTATGATGTCATGATATCACATAGATTGCATTTTCAAATCTCGTTTGAGGATTAAAATCATTTGGTGATTTTATCATACTACATCATACCATAGTGGGCTGACGATCCTTAGATCACATCCAACACTAAGTAATATTGCATTGATGACTCCATCGTTTTATCATCTCTGCACCAGGTTCCATGATGCATTGATGATATATAAAAACAAATATATATATTTTGATATATTTCAAATCATTTTTGTCTAGCCAAAGTAATTAGCATAGACATACGAATAATAGCACTATTTTTTGTTAAAAATTCTTTGGTTCACTAGTGTGACCCAACACATTTTTTTTCCAAAAATCAAAAGTATAACCATCGGCACGATGTCAATAAATTTCGAAAATCTAGTAAAGCTAGAAGATTTGGAATACCTAATTTTCTCCATCATTTTCAATCTTTACACTCAATATTCTTGTATTTCAACTTATAATCCTCTTATATCCCCAGTATAGTTCATCAAACTTACCGCACATTGGAAGTTCAGGAACTTGCCACAATAATATGAGTTTAAGAACTTGTCCTAGTCTGACCATAGGCGTCCATTCGCTGAGGGGTTCAAAACATACCATATTATTGTTAGTCACGAACTTACTATATGCATTAGTTTTAAGAACCGCACCTAATCCTAATAATATCTGACTAATCTTAATAGTTTTTAACTATCAAATATACACATTAGAAAAGCATCACCTTTTCGCTACATATACATTGATAGCGCAACACCAACATTCCAATGATTATCAATGTGATAACTGAGTGCAAGCACAAAACCCTCGCCCATACAAAGATTTATACAACTTAGCCATCACATGAGTCCTCAATTGAAATCCCACCTAACTCTATCTTACTCTTAACTTGCTCTTTGCTCGATACGAATTCCTTGTATCACATTATCTATAACTCCTCGTGAGTTATCTCGTACTATTTCATAGTACATCATCTTCATAGCATCAAGCTATAATTACTCAAACCTTACAGGCCATTTTTTTCCTTTTATAACTTAAACAGATCACGTCATGATCTTATTCTATAATCATCTCCTTAAAAGTCTTTCCTTAACTCATCATCGTTTTGTTTTACGATCCCCTTTCTTTCCTTTTTCATCATTACGACATTCTTTGTTTCCTTGAGTATTGGAGTTAGGCAACTCCCATTTTTTTTTATTACTTCAAGATTCTTCTTTGAATTTTCTTGTTTATATAACAATTCTTCCTTTAAGAATTTCTAACTTCATTCACATTGATCAACATTTCATCATACGCATCCATTTTCTATACATGGTACACATCGAGTCTCTAACAGTTTCAATATGGTACGTTGAGTGGTTTCCCACAAACAACTTACAAACTAGGTTCCGAGTTGCTTGTTTGTATATACCTCCACTCTATGAAGGAGTCGTTTAGCCCAGATACCACATATCAACTATTAAAGAGTACAATTGTACCATACTTAAATATATTTTTTTTATTCTTAACTTCTTTATCATTCTCTTCTTATAGACATTGTCTATTTATTATCACCTTACATCCTTATTATTGGAGTTGGGTAACCCCACTTTCATATTCCTTATATCTTTACGAGATTCTTCTTTGAATTCTCTCACACATGTTTTAATCCCTTCTTTATAAATTTCTTTAATTATTTCTTATTGTTCAAACTCTATTTGAGCGTATTCTTTCATTATCATCATCTTCCTTCTCTAAGGTTATAGCCTACAGTACTCCTACCCAAGGTTTATAACCTACAACTTTGATACCAACTGTAACGACCCCAAAATTTATACAATTTAATTCTCGACTTCGGTCGTTAATAATACATTCAACCTCTAATTTTTACATCATTAAACCATAATACAACCATTAAAATTTGCGGAATAATTAAAATTTTCTATTACAAACTATTCTCGTTCCCAGAACTTTCAACCTTTACATCTAAATATCTCAGAATTATTTTAGTACTACAATAGTTTACATCGCAAAATGATATCACAATTTAACATTAATACATTATTCAGAACCTTAAACATGGTTCAAATAATAATAACACAACCAAGGGGTATAAATCTTCAAGTATCTCATCTGATTCATGTCTTTCAAGTAACACATAACTTTACCTTGAATCTTGAACATGTAAAAGTGGTTATTTGCAAGGTTGAGCTCGACAGCCCAGCAAAATCTAACAGTTTTCATGCATCACATAACACATAATAACATGCTCAACATATATCTCATAAACATTGGACTAACATAACATACATGTTACAGTTCATATAACAAGTATAAAGATGTATAAATATTGAGTTCCTTACTCAATCAGCATGCTTTACTCAATCAATGTAGTCATAAGTTGACTTTAACATTTCACACATTCAACATATATATAACACATCATGCTCTTTACAGTAAAGATTTAAAATAATCAAATTCACATAGCAAATAGGAACTGAAAGACTTGCCTGATTCGTTGCTTACCAACTACAGCTTACTGCTTGGCGTTTATCCTACAATAATTTAAAAGTTCATATATACAAGCATCAGTTACATATACACAATGAAATCAATTAGATTGCATTGACTCTTCATCTTATCCTTTTATTTCAAAACATTTCCTTTTAATCGTCACTCGATGCTCAATCTAGTGTTTAAGTCTTGTTACAACATCTATTTGTTCAATTACATTAAAATTCATTTTCCTTCTCATTACATTCCACTTTAATTGACACTTGACATTCAGTTAAGTCTTTAACCTTGCCTTTATATCAGCTTAGACATATAATGGCTGTTAACATTATTTTAGTTAACATTCGTCTCGTATTTCTTTATACTTCTCTTTTAGTCGACACTTAGCATTTGGTTAAGTCGTCATAGTTTGATATTAAATTATATTAATGTATTATCTTCATTAAAGTTAATTAAATCAACTTCCATCTCCTGCTTTAAAATTACTTCATTCAAATGGTTACATAACATTTAGTCAAGTCCTTACAATCTTGCATCTACATCCTTTTAGATGTATATTAGGTTAGTTAATAATTAACTTAACCTTCCTATCATTATTTAAATTTTATTTTATACTTTCAAGTTATTTCTTTTAATTGATACTTAACACGTGGTTAAGTTCTTTACTTATGCCTCCACATCATTATCTTGCATGCTAAACTAGATTAGACCCTTGCTTGACAACCCTCAAATTTACAGACTTCTCTACCTAGGCTCAGGGCATGGCGCAGCTGCGATGCCCCAAGCCTGCTCGCATCGCCAAGAATAGCTACTGTGTGATTCATGAAGACACAGAACGACGCATTGACGAATACATTGTTTAAAAGTCAGGTAATGCAGGTGCTTATTTACTACGACATGTAGATAAAGCAGCAGCTGACCGCCTGAGCCTTACTCCCAAAACCAACCCAATTCCTACATAAATTCATGAAACTTAACATCTAAACTTATGTAATAACATCAATAAACATGTTATACACCATTCCAAATACATGAACATTACATAAACACATATTTGAAGAATCAAAACCTTAATTTTCCAAATTTCTTTATTTTTTACACTTTTAGTGAATTCGATCGCCACGACTTCATTTCTTAACCAATTGACACGATTTAAACTACGTTGATTTCATTTCTTAACATACTATCACAATCCAACTTCAATTTGCAGATTCCAACAGATATAAGGCATGAAATTTGGTACTTTCTAAGCTACTTCATATGAACATAAACACTGCGATATCATTTTCTTCTTCAGACCCATTTTCTTATGAATTTGATAACAAATAACATGTTTACATGATAATTAACAGAGTTTTGAAATTATATATACATACATATGAAAGTAGTATGCACACAAGCCAATCATGTTTGATGATAAAGCATATACTTTGTAACAATCTTATTCATTTATTAATAAAAAGTATTAATTTATTAAAGGCTTTTAATTATCTACATGATCTTTGTTTTATAATATGTTATAAACCCATAGTTTTAAGCAATGCTTTTAGAATAATGATGATGATCATTCGAATGAGATCTAAATTCTTAGAAAGCTTAAAACTAAAATAGTTCCCAATCATTGGATTACTAAATTGGGGATTAGTGAATCCGGATAGATTGGTACATACGTTGCTTTGCTCATTGGATGAGGATGATTGATCTCATGATCATTTGTGTGGAGACACTAAAGCAAGTATGTAGGTGCTTATTAGAGAATAAGTTCATTGAACGTGGCTCGCTAAGGAATACCTAATGGAGTTTTATTTGCTTGTCGATAGGAATTCTGTAGTGATAGTAGACAAGTGATCCTTAGACTTGAGATCATCATAGTATCTTGTGTATGATGAGTTATACTTTGACTTATTCCTTAAGACCCTTAGGGTATATCAAAGGGTATGCTTGGGTATAATAAGTTGTACATGGAGATAATGTATGATCAATAAAGAATCTACCACTTCTAATAAAGAAGAGAAATGTCCTATGTGATTCGATAAATGACAACCCAAAGTAGTCCTTGGTTAAAGCGAATGAAATTAGAAAGGAGTTTCTAATTTGCATTATTTGGAGTTGTGCATTTAAGGATCGAAATACATATAATTAAATAAAATAAGACTTGATTGTAATTCCATGTCTTATATTTAATTGGGACATTGTATGGTGGAAGGATTGAATTGTCACGGTAAGAACTATTTACTCAAAGGTTCTTTTATGATTAATGTTGAAATCTATATTATCCGGAAAGTGTCGTTGATCGCTAGGAGGCTTATCCCTATTGTAGAATAAATATTATTTATTTAAATAAATTAATTGTTTAATTTATTTATTTAAATAAGATTAGAATTATTCTAATTGATTTATTCACAATAGGGTTTAATATGGAGAACCTAAAGGGTCACACCATAAAAGGAAGAATAATTATTTAAGAAGTTAATGGCATAATCCTAATAATATGTTAAGTATATTTAATTTAATCTATGGTGATAGAATAAATTAAATAGCTTAATATTTATTATTTAATATTTTAGAAATATTAAATATAAATTAATAAGAGGAGTCTTATTAATATTATTACAATTATTATTATTTTAATTTCTAAAAGAGTTTAGGAATTAATTTAATATAAGTACTCTCATTTATTCCTAATTGGATTAGGAAGGAAAATTAGTTAAAGGAGTTTAATTAATTATCCCTAATAAGATTAGGGAGCTTAATTAATTAAAAGAATTTAATTAATTAAATAAAACCCAATTCCTTAATTGTTAAGATGGGTTGCCCACATCTATAAATAAGAGGAGTCTTATTATGGGTGGTATGGGTTGTTGACTTTAACAAAGTACGTAATAATTCCAAGTTGTTGGGAGTATGCCTTTTTCTATAGAGATAGAAAACTAGGGTTAGCCATAACACCCATCTTCTTGAATTTTATTCTTCCTTGGTGGATCACCTCTAGAGGCCAAACATTTGGGTGGCTAACGTTGATCAAAGGAAGGAACCAAACCCGGTGGATTCAAGATTGAAGCGAAAAGGTTGGAGGTGAACTTGTACCTGAGGAAGCTCGATCTTCAAGGGTATGATTTTATTCTTTATCTTTTCGTTTAATTAATAATTATGCATAAAGGATGATCCGGGTTTATGGTTTGTAAAATTTTTTAAACTCTGATTTTACACGCTTCCGCTTATTTTTGCAATTTGATTGCGTTGATGAATATTACAAACCTAACAGTGGCATCAGAGCCAAACCTTTATGCGAATTATTAATTGTTTGATTTAATATGTATGTTGATATGTGTTTAGAACAATTTTATTGGGCATAATTTTATTGTATAAAATTTATTTAAAAAAAAAAAAAAACTGCTGGAAACCAAAAAAAAAACGTGGCCCATTCCTTTTAAAAACAGCACGGAAATCGAGGCAAAGTTTTTTCAAGCCATGCATGTAAATCCGACAGCACAAATTTTTTTTTGCAAAGTCCGGTTTGTTTTAACATGATGCACGGTTTTCAAAAAAAAATAAAAATTGAAAGGAACGTGTTATATATATATATATATATTACTTTCCTTTGTTTTTTTAGCTTAGTACCGTAAAATTTTATATATATAATATATATTATAATACGGTAATATTATATATATATATATATATATATATATAATATTTTAATAATTTATTATTAAAATAAAATTTTATTTTAATATTAAAATAAAAGTTTATTTTATATTAAAATAAAAGGTTTATTTTAATTTTAAAATTAGAATTTCATGCTAACTAATTAGAGTTGGAATTGGATTCCATAATAACTAATTGAAGTTGAAATTGGATTTTATTTTTCCTAAAATAAAGGAGTTTATTTGTGAATAGGAAAGTAAATCCATCTTTCCTTAAATAAAGGAGTTTGTTTAGATATGAAATAAGATTTCATATTATTCAAAATAAAGAGTTTATTTGTGAGTAGGAAAGAGAATCCATGTTTCCTTAAATAAAGGAGTTTATTTAAATATGAAATAAGATTTCATATTATTCAAAATAAAAGAGTTTATTTGTGAATAGGAAAGAATATCCGTGTTTCCTTTAATAAAGGGTTTTTTTTTTTACATGGAATTGGATTCCATAATTAATTAAAATAAAGAGTTTATTTTAATTAAAGATTTTTTTATATATATATATGGAATTGGATTCCATAATTAATTAAAATAAAGGAGTTTATTTTGATTAAAATTTTGATTAAAATAAAATAGTTTATTTTATTCAAAATTGGATAAATTAAAATAAAATAGTTTTATTTTGATTTAAATTTGGATTAAAATAAAGGAGTTTATTTTGATTCAAAATAGATTTTATACTTAACTAAATTTGCCCATTAAATGATATCAATATATATATTAAATGTTTATTATTCATAAGATGAATGTTATTTATTGATGCATATGGTGATGTATGATAATAAATGAGATTGATTATGGACTATTGACCAATGCGATTGGATTTTATTTTAGTTGGATGCATGAATGTATGGGTTTTATTAAATGGGAATTCTCGTACCTCGCCTTCTCTAATTTTTCTTAATGTAAATTCTATCTCCTCCTATGTACTTCCTCGATCAGCGATCAAGGTTTCTATTTATTTTAAATAGTTTTGTAATAGGAATAGTTAGAATTAATTTTGAAAAATTGGAGATCAAGGAAGCAAGGAGCGTGAAGACCCGTTTGTAATGGAGCAGGGTTTAAATGTAATAGTTATATTTAAATATTATTTCTTGCACCCCCTGGGGTTTGACCTTTTGGTTTGGTTCTTGGTGGCTCTAGTGAACCAAGCTAGAATAAAAGTCCATAATCAATCCGGTAGTAGAATATAGTATTCTATATATGTGCATGCTATACTATATATATATTATATATTATGCAAACATGCTTAGCATGTTAATTAATATATATGGCGTATTTTATATATATATGTATGCCATTAAACAAGATGAGACAAATTAATAACAAACCCTCAAATTTTATATTAAGTCCTAAAGCGTTCAAAGATATTTAGAATATCGAGCGTCGCCTTCTAGCATGATAAAATTAATAGAGTATTAAATATTTAATATGAGTTTGTTTGTGTCACCACAAGGCAAGTATTAAGTATTTAAGATGTTAATTTATCACATTTGATGCTTATAAAGAAAATTGAACAATATTGTTTTGTTGTGTCACCACAAGGATGATATTTTCTTTTTTGAATATATGGAGTGCTAAGTTGGACTTAACTTGGATAATTTTGATTAGGATGTGCCACCACTTGATCAAAATAATCTAAGAGGCAAAATACAAGGAGTTGCATAGTTGATGTAATTGACAAAAGTTGTCACCTATTTATTTATATATAGTTTGTTGTGTCACCACAAGGCTATATACATTTGAAATGGGATCCTTATTCTCACTAGCAAATCTTTAATTAGATTTTCTTAGAACTATATAAGTGAGGTAATATAGTTTGAAGAAAATAATGGGAGATACCAATTTAAAACAAGACCTAAATTATTTTGGTAATTAATAAAAGAATGTATGTTAAAATGTTGTTAATTACAAATTCATTTCTGAGAATTTTACAATGTCTAAAATTACTATCCTGCGAAGCATATTAGATGCTAAATTAAACTGAATAAAGATTAAGCAGATGGTTAAGGAAATTGAGAAAAGTTCTCACAATTTGAAAAGCTATCTTATGTCCCATCGCCCATCCTCGCAATAGTTGCGCATAATGCCTCGAGGAAGAGATTGCTATTTTTAGAAAGTGGCAAGATGATGCACAATTTGGCTCAATGCATCATGCTCGTATCCACGAGTAATTGAGCTTCAACACAAGATGAAACTATGGATGCTCTCTTATATTCCACGCACATCAAGTAGTTGATGGTGAGGAAAGTAGGACTGATAGATATCAGATATCTAAGGAGCTCTTCCGATCTAGAATGGCCAATGGCACTATAGTACAGACAAAAAGTTCTTAACATTATCAATTTGATTGATCAATTAAGACAACTGGTTTTGTCATGGATGGAGAGTTGAGCCAAGATTGGATCTTGCACTCACTCCCGGACTCTTTTCACAATTGTTGTGAATTTTTCATATGAACAAGCTAGATATCAGCCTCGCTGATTTGCTTAACATGTT
Source organism: Panax quinquefolius (assembly GCA_020205615.1). NCBI lineage: Eukaryota > Viridiplantae > Streptophyta > Magnoliopsida > Apiales > Araliaceae > Panax > Panax quinquefolius. The sequence continues at coordinate 61,871,041 of CM035161.1, forward strand.
GAAAAATGTTGAGAGTCACTTTCCAACCAAGAAAGATCAAGTCTTACTGGTAGGGGCCAAAGGATCTTCTGAAAAGAAGAACGATTCAAAGAAGGTAAATAGAAAGGCATAAACAAAGGATAATAAGAACAAAAGCGATACGGATAGCAAAGGAGTTTGCTTCCTTTGCTATAAGCACGGACCTTTGGGAAGAAAGCTGCAAGAAGCATCTTGCGAGAGGCTAACAAAGAAGCTTAGTGAAGTTTGATTTACAATATAGTTTTTGTTCATGATTGAAATAAATTTTTCTTTAAGTCAAGGTTCTATTTGGGTATTGGATACCGATTTTGATTATCATAAATATAGATTTATGAAGGGACCAAGCAGAAGTAGAAAGTTAAACAAGATAAGAAATCTATATGTGGGAAATGAAGCAAGGTTGCGCATTAGCTATAGAAACTTATAGTTTAGCAATGCCTACGGGCAAATCTATTAAGTCAATAAGTTGTTATTGTATTCCGGTTCTTGTTAAAAATATTATTTCCATTTTATTGTTGGATAATGAAATCTTTGGTATTATAATTAAGAACAATTGTTGTTCTATTTATAATAATAATGTTTTGTATAGAATCGAATATTACTTAATAAATTTTGTATACTTGACTTACATGAAAATAATTTTACATATTGAACAAATTAGTATAAGAAAAGGAGATGATCATTCAAAGAGTTGAATGTATGTATTTGTTGAAATACAAGTGTGAATTATTTGAAAGGTTCAAAGAATTGAAGTGAAACAAATTGGCAAAGTATTAAGATTCTTTGATTAGATCGAGGATAAATACTTGTGCAATAAGTTTCTAGATCATCTCAAATAGTTTTCTCATAATGGACACATCCCGATATGCAATAATTGATTGATGTATCTGAATGAAAAAATCGTACCTTGTTGGACATGGTGCGGTCCATAATGATTTTCTTGACATTTGGTATCCCTCTGGGGTCATGTCCTAGAAATGGCTGATATCTCACGAAAATGGTAACCTCAAAATCCCAACCAAGACTCCATAAAAGTTATGGATGAGGAGGATTCCTAATCTTAAGTATGTTAAGATAAGGGTTCCAACTTATGTGAAAAGGTTTCAAAAGGATAAGCTTGGGACAAGATTTGTGACAAGTGTCGATTTGTGGGACATCCTAAAGTAAGTTTAGGGTATATGTTCTATAATTCTACTTAGCAAAAGGTGTTTGTTACGAAACACAGCGCCTTCTAAGATAAAGGTGTTTATCATTAAAAAGGGCTAGTGGGAGGATAATAGATCTTGAAAAGTTCAAGAACCACAAAACACTATAAGTCAAATAAGAGGAACTCAGAGATAGACCTATTGTACCTGCAGAACCTAATCGTAAATACGGAATAGTACCAAAGATACCTAGGAGGTATGGATTCATCATAGATGATGATGATGAGGTACACATCATAGAAGATGATGATCCGAGTTACATTCGATGAGGTAAGACTTCTAGTGTGTACAAAAGGGTCGATTAGGGGCGTCGTGAAATTTCTAGTATTATATGTTGATATACTACGGATGAGGAATAACATACCAATGCTACAATCAAGAAAAGATAAAGTTGTCTAAACAATCCTCCATGAATGATTTGGGAAGAGTATCATTATTGGGGATGCAAATCTATATAGATAGATTTAAAAGGATGCTCAACTTGACCCAAGGAGCGTATATTCATTTGATGCTAAAGTCGTTTTAGCATGGCGGAACTCCAAGAGATGTCTCATGTTGATGAGCCATGGAGTGTATCTCTTAATAGTCCCCATAGACTCCAAAGAAGAGAGATCGCATGAGTGACAATCATGTATGCAATGAAATATACTGAGACACGATGTTGATCGGTCGTATATTCTCGAGAAGATCATCAGAAAGGCGGTGAAAAACATCTTAAAGTGCTTAACCGGCACTAAGGATGTGATCATATTCATGGTGGGTCTAAATTAAAACTAGAGGGCTTAATGGACTCAAGTTTTTCGATGCACTCAAGGACGACGAAAAATCCACTTTAAGGTAAAGGGTTACATTGAGCGATTGGTGCAATGAATTGGGAAGGTTCCAAGCAAACAAAAGAGTTTCTTTGGTTTAGTGATAAAGACAAAGTATATAGCTATAAATGAAGGTCGCAAGTTGATTGTTTGGATTGAAAGTTCATTCTGAGAACTAGGAATAGTTCCTAAATCTCATCTTGGATCTAAACATGTGTTGTGGCACTTTCATTTGATTAATAGAATCCTTTGAAGATGGGAAATCACTATAGAGATAGTGGACTCTCATGAACAACATTACATATCCATTAACTAAAGCTTATCCAATGACAGGATAATCGTCACTTAGAGAAGAAGAGTATGAGTTACCATGACGATTGGCTTTAGTGCAAGTGGGAGATTGAAAGTAGTATGCACACAAGCCAATCATGTTTGATGATAAAGCATATACTTTGTAACAATCTTATTCATTTATTAATAAAAAGTATTAATTTATTAAAGGCTTTTAATTATCTACATGATCTTTGTTTTATAATATGTGATAAACCCATAGTTTTAAGCAATGCTTTTAGAATAATGATGATGATCATTCTAATAAGATCTAAATTCTTGAAAGCTTAAAACTAAAATAGTTCCCAATCATTGGATTACTAAATTGGGGATTAGTGAATCCAGGATAGATTTAATACATCGTTGCTTGCTCATTGGATGAGGATGATTGATCTCATGATCATTTGTGTGGAACACTAAAGCAAGTATGTAGGTGCTTATTAGAGAATAAGTTCCTTTGAACGTGGCTCGCTAAGGAATACCTAATGGAGTTTTATTTTGCTGTCGATAGGAATTCTGTAGTGATAGTAGTACAAGTGATCCTTAGACTTGAGATCATCATAGTATCTTGTGTATGATGAGTTATACTTTGACTTATTCCTTAAGACCCTTAGGGTATATCAAAGGTATACTTGGGTATAATAAGTTATACATGGAGATAATGTATGATCAATAAAGAATCTACCACTTCTAATAAAAAAGAGAAATGTCCTATGTGATTCGATAAATGACAACCTTGGTAGTCCTTGGCGGTTAAAGGCGTGAATGAAATTAGAAAGGAGTTTCTAATTTGCATTATTTGGAGTTGTGCATTTAAGGATCGAAATACATATAATTAAATAAAATAAGACAAGAATTAATTCCATATCTTATATTTAATTGGGACATTGTATGGTGGAAGGATTGAATTGTGCGGTAACTATTTACTCAAAGGTTCTTTTATGATTAATGTTGAAATCTATATTATCCGGAAAGTCGTTGATGTTAGGGAGGCTTATCCCTATTGTAGAATAAATATTATTTATTTAAATAAATTAATTGTTTAATTTATTTATTTAAATAAGATTAGAATTGTTCTAATTGATTTATTCACAATGGGTTTAATATGGAGAACCTAAAGGGTCACACCATAAAAGGAAGAATAATTATTTAAGAAGTTAATGGCATAATCCTAATAATATGTTAAGTATATTTAATTTAATCTATGGTGATAGAATAAATTAAATAGCTTAATATTGTTATTTAATATTTTAGAAATATTAAATATAAATTAATAAGAGGAGTCTTATTAATATTATTACAATTATTATTATTTTAATTTCTAAAAGAGTTTAGGAATTAATTTAATATAAGTACTCTAATTTATTCCTAATTGGATTAGGAAGGAAAATTAGTTAAAGGAGTTTAATTAATTATCCCTAATAAGATTAGGGAGCTTAATTAATTAAAAGAATTTAATTAATTAAATAAAACCCAATTCCTTAATTGTTAAGATGGGTTGCCCACATCTATAAATAAGAGGAGTCTTATTATGGGTGGTATGGGTTGTTGACTTTAACAAAGTACGTAATAATTCCAAGTTGTTGGGAGTATGCCTTTTCTATAGAGATAGAAAACTAGGGTTAGCCATAACACCCATCTTCAATTTTATTCTTCCTTGGTGGATCACCTCAGAGGCCAAACATTTGGGTGGCTAACGTTGATCAAAGGAAGGAACCAAACCCGGTGGATTCAAGAGATTGAGCGAAAAGGTTGGAGGTGAACTTGTACGAGGAAGCTCGATCTTCAAGGTATGATTTTATTCTTTATCTTTTCGTTTAATTAATAATTATGCATAAAGGATGATCCGGGTTTATGGTTTGTAAAATTTTTTTAAACTCTGATTTTACACGCTTCCGCTTATTTTTGCAATTTGATTGCGTTGATGAATATTACAAACCTAACAACATATACATCTCAATTCACGTGAAATTGCATCAAAATATACATATATTACCAAAACTAGAAATAAAATAGGAATAGTTTATACCTTGAATTTCCTACTAGCAAGATGGTAGAATCCTTCCTCAACCCTTAACAATTCGCAGAGATCACACTCAAGCTCTCTCTAACCCTCTGTATTTTCTCCTCTCTGTGTATCTATGCTATCAAGCTTTAGGGAAAAATAAGACGCGAAATATAACTGGCCTCCCACTAACCCACGCAACTTCAGTTAAAAAATATAAAAAGTTGCGTCAGTTGAATAAGCCAAAGGCCACAAGGCCTTGTTTGGCTACCACATAAACCCCATAAACTAAATTATTTAAATAATATTCATATCATATAGTTCCAATTGTCACACTTTAAATTTAGTTAATGTAAATAACTTTAGTTTAGCTAATTTAAATAACTTATATTAAAATTCTTATTATATCTTACAATAAATAATTATATATCTAATTTAATTAATAAATTAGACACATCACTTTATTTAATTTATTTATTTCTATTAAATTAAACAATTTATTTAGCTTAATTATTTTCTTAAATATTAAGCAATTGATTTAATTTAATTATTTCTTTAAATTAAATCTTTCAATAAAATTATCAATACTCAATTTAATTAACATTAATCAATTTAGTTACTAAATTAATTCACCATAAATTTATCAACCATTTATTTATCTCGATAAATAAATAAATTTCAAATATTTATTTAATTCAATAAATATTTAAAATTAATTACTAAATTCATTTAATTCCTTCAATAGTTAACTTACTATTAAACCTCACTTTCCCAATATATTAATTTATATTTCTCTTCACACTGTATCATATATTTTAACATATAAAGCACGTATATATACATACTCAAACTTAAAACATCTCATAATAAGAATTTTAATTATTAAATTCTTATTTTAATAACTTATAAAAATTCGGGTTGTCACAATACCCCTCAAATACTTAACTGACCTATCTTCCAACTGTAAGATGATATTTGTTAGTTTAGGTGACTTTAACCCCAACTGAGTGTAGACTAATAACGGTATTAAATTGATATTAGCCCTAAAATCACACAATGCCCTTCCTGAAAACTGATTACTGATCACACATGGAATAGTAAAACTCCCTAGATCCTTCAACTTCGGTGGTAACTTGTTTTGTAGGTAGCACCGCATTCTTCGGTTAATGTCACTGTCTTGAATTCTCCCAATCTTCCCTTCTTAGACAATACCTCATTCATGAATTTGTCATAATTAGACATTTTCTCTAAAGCTTCCACAAAAGGTATGTTGATGTGAAGCTTCTTAAAAACATTTAAAAAATTTGGAAATTGTTTATTCAAATTTAACTTATGAAATCTCTGAGGAAATGACACTGGTGGAAATATAGTGTTATGCTTATTTTCATTTGACTTGTCCCCCAAATCGATATCCTTTACCTTTTTATTATCCCCAGCCTCATATGTCTCTTTGATTTTCTCTTCTTCCACAACTGCAGTATCTGACTTTGAACTCGTTCTAATTGTATCAGGCAGCTCTATCCCACTTTTTAGAGTCATAGCTTTACACTGTTTATTTTCATCTCTTCCCGGATTAATCTCGGTGTCGCTTGGTAATGCTCCTTGTGGATGACTGTTCAACTTGTGAGCTAACTGACCCTTCTGATTCTCTAAGTTTTGATTGACACTGCCTGGATTTTTATATTAAATTCTACCTGGCTCAAAAACTTATCCTACTCATTCATTCTCCTGTCGGTAGCTACAATGAATTTTGTCAACGCCTCTTCTAAGTTCGGTTTCTTTTCTACCTGTTGTGGACCTTGATTTTGAAAATTGGGTGGAATTTACTGTCTTGGAGCTTGAGTCTAAGCCTGATTATTACTCCAAGAGAAACCCGGATGATTCTTCATCCCCAAATTATAAGCATTCTGATAAGGTTGCGGCGGTCTATTATAACTCCCCACAAACTATACTGACTCTGCACTGATGGCACACTGATCTGTAGAATGATTTCCTGCACAAAGTTCGCAAACCATCGCCACTTGTGGTACCCATGCATCAATCTTCTTAGTTAACACAGACACTTAAGTTGCTAAAGTTGTAACTGCATCTAATTCCAGCTTCCTTGCTATTTTTGGTGGATTAAACCTTACCATAGGACAGTGATAGTTGTTGTTGGCCATCGTCTCTAACAACTGCTAAGTGTTATCTAAATTATTCCCCATAATGACACCTCTAGCTTCTACATCAATACTAGTCCTTGTAGGTCCATGCAAACCATCATAAAATGTCTGTACCTGCAACCATCTCGAGATCCCATGATGTGGACACTTATGGAGCAAATCCTTAAGCCTTTCCCACGCATCGTATAATGTTTTTGAGCCAATTTGGGTGAAAAAGTGAATGTCATTCCTTATTTTTGTTATCTTTGCAGCTGGAAAGAACTTAGCTAAATTTTTTTGAACTAAATCATTGCAAGCCGTGATTGATCCCGGTGGCAAAGAGTTCAACCAACTTTTCGTTGTATCTTTGTGACACCCCCAAATCCGGGTTTCCTAACCTTGGGTTTGGTGCTCACGATCCATCATACATATCACATCTAACTACCCATTCAATTATGAATTTCATCATTCATTATGTTACCTTAATAAAAATATACATTAAAACATAATTATACCGTCGTTATCCCAGGCTAACTAACCTTAACCTTTCATGTCTATTAATACAAAAGACTTAAACAAAATTATAATATAATAATTATTGAACAACTTGATACTACTCGGTCGCCTTCGCTTTGCCTTTGTCCTTATTAGAACCTTCTGCTACCTCGAATTTAGCTGAAATATTTTATATAAGTAAGGGTGAGTAACGAGTTTTCTTCACAAGTTAAAGCGTACAATAAAAGATAAAGAAGAATTTAACTTTCTAGAATTTTAACGATATTCGAAAGATTTCTAAGTAGCTGAATAATAAATCATTTGCAATAACAAGAATTTTCTTTAGTTTCATACTGAATAACATTCCAAAGATGAAAGAGTAAAATTCTATCGAAGGTTCAATAATATACCAATATTTTTTAAAAATTGGGTATTTATTAAATTTGAGGGAAGTTCTGTCGAAAATACCTTTTTCCGTCGGAATTAACTATTTTTTTTAAATGCAGATTTTAAAAGTTCAGTTTCTAGGTGTTTAAACCCATTAATGTACCTGTAACCTGTCACAACCCAATACACTGTAATATAAACCTGTATCTCACATTCAAATATGCAATGTAGCGCTAAAACATAATCTTCAACTCATTATCATTCACATTCACATTCAAATATCCACCAAAACGTATTATAAGCTAATGTTCCATATATATAAGCTAACCAATTACAAATATAAGCTAATGTTCCATAAATGATAAATAATATAATTTATAATACTTATACAGACGTAATTAGACACTACAATATATACAAATGTTCTATAATACTTATACAGACGTAATTAGACACTATAATATATACAAATGTTCTACAATAACATGAATACAAATGAACTATAAACTAGTAAAAGTATCATCATCGGGCGGAGGTGAATGATTATTTGCTACGGTGTATGGAAATCGAAATTATAATGCTCGTCATTGCGTCATTGTTTCGCCATCGCCACCCTATTGATAGAATCAAAATATAAATCATTAGTCTAGTATATATATATATATATATATATATATATATATATATATATATATGAGAATTAACAAGCTAGCCTTAATTAAAAAAAACATAAACAATAAGAATACCTGAGTAGGCGGGGGCGGACGAAAAGCCTCCTCCAAGAGGGTAATCACCATCCGGAGCATCTTGGCACTCTAAGCGTCGAATTGCTCTCATGGTAATCCTGTACTCTCTACAAAGGCCCCTGCTATAATATCCTAAGCAATCTGGTGAAGACGAGAACTGGAAGGCAACTGCTGATGTCGAAAGACCGAATCAGTACGAAACCTATCCGACATAGCCCCTATCAGCCGCCGGAAGATATCGTCATCCAAGCCAGTGCCCGTATGAGATGGTCCGACATGTGCTCTCGGACGCTGGCGCTGAATAGAGCCTATAAAGAGATACAAATTTGATTACTAATAATAATTTATATAATGTGATAAATTCGGATAATTTCGTGAAACATAATAAAATATTACCTCCAGGAAGTGCATATGTGGGTATCCTCAGTAGACCCAACACTCGATATCTACCGGTACTGCTAGTAGGGGGATCCTGAGACGTGACCCATAGTCTCAGCTCCTCATCCTGATCTAATAAAATATCGGGAAGAGGGGTGGCGGAATCTAACGGCTCAGAACCCCTCCTAATAGCCTCCAGCTCAGCTATACGCTCGTCCCGAAGCCTCTAAAATTGGTCTTGTAATGTATTCCGTATACGTATGTTAATTATATCATTTTATTTACGATTGAATATTACTAAAAGCTAAATAGTAAGATGAGTTTTACCCGTATAGCTAAAGCTGCCTGAGACAAAGCACTCTCGTCCTTAGGCGTGTGGGCTCGATCCCAAAACTATAGAATGGTAGGATCTCGGCCCAAGGTCCTCCCCAATGCCTAATAAAAACATTCATAAAATATGTATTAAGTATTTGTGTGAGAACTTGATACCTAAATAACTAAATACAACATACTTACCGTCTTCGCCTCCTCGAACGACTGAGAACCAGTGGTGTGTACTATCCGGAGCTGACCACAGTTCTTCTTCTCCTGCTCAAACTTTTTCTTGAAGTTATCAGCCTCCCAGTGCGCACACATAGCCTCCTAGGCTAAATCGGAGACTATGCGGGGCTGATGATCTCTGATGGTGGTCCCTGGCAGGTCCTCAACTGCCGGGCTTCCCTCTATCGCATCTCATACAGCCAACCGGAGTAATTCGCAGTGACATGATGCTCAATCACATCGTCACCAGCTGACTGAGAGATGCTCAGGTCAAATCTATAATAAACCTATAACAAAAGTTAATTTAAAATTAGGAACAATTAATTTCGTCATCCTAATACAACTATGTAGTAATTAATATAATATGCTTAACTTACGTGGAACTCTCACAAGATGGTCTGCATAAAAGTGGCATCCTACCGCGCATACTGACTGAACTGCATGCACCCTCTCGGGAGATGCGTCAAACAGATCGCGTGTAGGGTGTGCTTAGCCACCGAGTCTAGTATACTACATAAAAAGTATAACAATATGTGTTATGTGAATTGTGTTTTTCAATAACTGATAGAAATATTACCAATATATTAACACTTATTGCTGGGAAGCGACATCCATCGGTACTGTAAGTGGCACTGCCGACGGACGACCAAAGATACCGAGGTTCGTCCCTTGGTGTCGTCGACAAGGTGCATATATAATAATTGTATTTAACTAAGTTAATAAACATTATAACTAATGCAGCTTGAGATATATTTAAATTGTAGTTAAGATAACTTACTCGAGCCTGAAGAAGAGCCTCCATCATGGCTACCGTCTCCAGTACCGGATCGCCCACCACCTCGGCGACCTCCACCGCTATGTCTAGCCATGAATATCCTACTGAAATAATAAAATTGGTAGATTATGAATATTAAGGTTTAAAAATATGTGGTATGTATTAATATGAATGCTCATTTTCAATTAAGCACGTCATCAAACCCATCAGAATCAACGTGTATATCATTCTCGGATTCAGTATCTTCCTCATCCTCAGTTTCTAAGAACATATAGAGATAACAGTAGAAAAATCCTCAAAATAACAAAAACGTACCATTTCATATTGGCACCGGCCTAAGTGAGAGACATAACATCCAATAACAGTCCCAAACTAGGGACTGTTCGACATTCACTCCTACTGAGTGAATGTCAAATGGGTTTCTAAGTTCCAAAGTATAGTACATATATTATTGAGTGTATTGAAGATTAAAGGGAGAGTATTATTGAGTTTATTGAAAATTGTGGTAAACTAAGCAAATGCTACATAGTTTATTTTGCCAATGATGATAAACTAAGTAAGTGGTACTTAGTATATGAGAATTGTTATTTGGAATCTATAGAGACTACTTGAGTCGGCAACCAGGAAAAAAAGGTTCGTAGTTCCTGTTTGTGTCCTATACTCGAATAATAATGTTAATTGAATTACTGCAGACATTCCTCACTGTTCCATCATAATAGATGACAACATCCCGAAGGAGTTCCATTAAGTTATTGAACAAATTTTCAGGTTAAGCAACCCTCTAGATGAACGAACAATCACTTCTCTGCTAGGAATGAATCATCTCCCCATATGAGTCCAATCCATGACATAGACAATTTCTTACCACTTCGAATTCCTCAAATGGATAGTTCTCATAGAAAAAGAGGTGAGACGTTCTGTGAGTACTACCCATCTGGGGAATTCGGAGTGGTGAAAAGCTCTCTATGTCATGGATTGGACCCATATGGGGAGATGATTCATTCCTAGCAGAGAAGTGATCGTTCGCTTATCTAGAAGGTTGCTTAACCTAGAACTTTGTTCAATAACTTAATGGCACTCCTTCCAGATGTTGCCATCTGTTATGATGGAATAGTGAGGAATGTCTGTAGTAATTCAATTAACTTTATTATTCGAGTATATGACACAAACAGGAACTACGACCCCCTTTTTTTAATTACTGTCGAGGAACTGGTTGGAGTACTATTAGCTGTAACTGCTATGTCGAAACCTACATACAAGAAAGAGTACATATATATAGGGAGAGTATTCTTGCATTTATTGAAAATTGTGGCAAACTAAGCAAATGCTACTTAGTTTATTTTGCCAATGATAAACTAAGTAAGTGGTACTTAGTTTATGAGAATTGTTATTTGGAATCTATAGAGACTACTGTTCGACATTCACTCCTAGCTACTTAGTTTATTTTGCCAATGATAAACTAAGTAAGTGGTACTTAGTTTATGAAAATTATTATTTGGAATCTATAGAGACTACTGTTCGACATTCAGTCCTAGCTATTTAGTTTATTTTGCCAATGATAAACTAAGTAAGTGGTACTTAGTTAATGAGAATTGTTATTTAGAATCTATAGAGACTACTGTTCGACATTCACTCCTACTTAGTTTATTTTGCCAATGATAAACTAAGTAAGTGGTACTTAGTTTATGAGAATTGTTATTTGGAATATGTAGAAACTACTGTTCGACATTCACTCCTACTTAGTTTATTATTATATTTTTTTTATTTTAATTTGTAGTATGTTATATTATAGTATATAATTGGTTTATTTATTTATTAAATTTAATTTATTAAATTAAATTAAATTAAATTAACTCATTTTATTTTGTCATAAATTCAGTCGGAAGTAGCAATATATCAAAATTAAAAACAGTCCTAAAACCAGTTAAATTATGATAAGGAACCCAAATTTGATATGCTATACACTTCATAATATCAATATTATGCAATTTCCAAATTCCAAATAATATGCAGTCCACATTCCAAAATCAAAATTCTAATTTCAGCAATATAAACAAGAAGAATAAGACCCAAATTTCAGACTCCCAATTTCAACAACAGGACCCAAATTTTCGATCCACAAATTCACAACAACAGCATATTATCCAAATTGGGTTAATCTCATATTCAAACTGAAACAAAACCTAAAAAAAATTAAGCCACAAATTTCAGAAATATCATACAAAATATCATACAAATTTTAGAAATATTATAACTTTCAGACATTCAAAACTAATTTTTATTTAACAATTTGCAACAAATTAACCCTAAAAATCTAATGCTTTGCAGAAAACTAACCTTGAAATTGACTTAATGTGCAAACTAAAGGAGTGCAATCGACGGTGGTGCCTGGTGGTGCGTGGCTGGTGGTGGTGGTGGTAGTGATGATGGTGGAATCGACGGTGGTGGTGGTGTCTGCTGGTGGTGGAACCGACAGTGATGGTGGCTGCTGGTGGTGGTGGTGGAATCGACGGTGGTGGTGGTGGAACCGGTGGTGTTGGCGGCGAAGGTGGTGGTGGAGATGAGAGCAGTGAGAGAGAAGTGAGACTGAGAGAGAGAATGAAGTGAGAGAGAAATGAGAGAGAACATAAAGTGAGAGAGAAATGAGAGAGAGAGAGCAAAGTGAGAATGAGGGGCGGCTGGGGAAGACGAGCTGACTAATTAGGTTTAAAGATTATTTTTGTCGGAATTTCCATCGAACTTAACTCCGTCGTAATTAAGGTATCTTCGACGGATATTCTGTCGAAGATAAACACTATTCAGTCGAATATAAGGTTGACGCTGGCAGGAACATTGGTGCCAAATGGATGCTTCTATTTCTGACGAACATCCGTCGAAATTACTATAGTTTTGACTGAATTATGTTCGACTGAATAATCTGCCGGAATTAGTATTATCTTCGTGGGAATATATCCGCCGAACTTAGTTCTGTCAGAATTAGACAATTTCTTGTAGTGATAGATCTTCCAATAATAAATCAGTTCATAATAAATAGAACGTATCATGCTTTAACAAATATTAGTCTAGCCAAAATAAATAGCTTAGACATGGCTCGTAAATAGTTCCAATAATAGAACAAGAATCAATTACACTATATGCGAATAACAATAATAATTATAGATGTGAATACCTATCAATAATTATTTACTAATCATGCTTTGAAATTAATAACTCAAGTTGAGTTAGGAAACTTGCAATAAATGCGAATATTCAGTAACAATCTTAGATGTGGAATAATCAACAATAATTATCCACTAACATGCTTGAAAAATAATCACTCGACTTTGAGTTAGAGAACTTGCCTGGATCCTGGACCGTCATGTTAAACGTGCGTGATGTTGGTCTTACTGGTTGAGCTGGTCCATTGGTCGTTAGAGTCCCACTGCTGTTTCCTTTGTTGTTGCTTTCCTTCTTTGCATTCTTCTTTGGACAGTTACGGATTTGATGGTTTGACGATCCACATAAATAACAACCATGTATCTTCTTTGGGTTGGGATAATTAGGAGAGATATGTCCCTCTTGGCCACAGTTAAAGCACACTCCTTTGCCTTTTAGGTAGACTCCCAGATGATTTTTCCCACAAATTGCACACGACTCACCTTTCTTCATACCGTCTCCTGATTTATTTTTCAATTGGGTGTTATCGCTCTATTTACGCTTGTTGGAGTTACTCCCTCCACTGCTACCTCCTTCATTCATCCTTTTCTTCTTTTCCTGGTGATACCTCGATACAGTTTCACTGCCTCCCTCGGCGATGATTGCTTTTTCTAACAGAGACTAAAATGTATTAATCTATAGTACTGCTACCTTGCTAAATATTGATGGTTTTAGTCCATTTTCAAACCTTTCGCACCTTTTGTGCCTCCGTGTCCACCTGATGCGGAGCGAATCTAGCTAATTCAATGAATCTGGCGTAATATGAAATTGTCATGTTTTCCTATTTCAGTTCTAGGAATTGAACCTCCGTCCTTGCTTGCATACTTGGCGAGAAGTAATTCTTGTTAAACAATTCTTTGAACATTGTCCATGTCACCATCGTTGTTCCTGCTTTATTATGGTTTATCACCCACCAGTAGTTCGCCTCCCCCTTCATAAAATAGGTAGCAAAAATGGTCTTTTGCTCCTCTGCTACTTTAGCGATAACAAATGTTTTCTTTATCTCTTTTATCCATATATAAGCTTCTATTGGATCTAATGTTCCCTTAAACTCTGGTGGTCCTACTGCCTTGAAGTCTTTAAAATTCGCTAATTGATTTTTTGGTAGATTTTCTGTGGCTAGTTCCCTATTCTGCATAACTTTTGCCATCATGTTTAAAAAGTCTTGTATTGGGTTTGGTTGACCTCCTCCTGCATTATTAACCGACTCTTCGCCCTCTTGTTTTCTTAGTACTCTTCTTGGCGTCATTGTCTGATTAAACAAAACTTTAATTTATTACTTCACCTTTTACACCTTTATGCCACATCTGATTAGTGGTATCATAAAAATTTAACACAAAATTTTAAATTTAGCCCAATTCGGGTTGCTGGATTAACCAATTCGACTTGCTGAATTAACCAATTATCAGTTAGATAGCTTACTATCTTTATTCTCAAAACTTATTTACTTAATCAAACATATATTCATATTTATTCAACTAGTTCATAGTACTTTACATCGCATAACACATACTGTAATAATAATTTACTATCCCTTTTTGACAACAAAAGTCAGGAATCACTGCGACAACTTATACAAAAGTTGAGACTTACAGAGGTTATCTCAATATTCTTACATAAGCGAGGATTACATTCATATAGATATATAATTACATATACCTACTCATCGTCTACAATACTACATTACTAACATATTATCTTTCTCCAAAGGTTCTACTCCTCATACTTAATTTTCTTTCTTCCACTTCCATCATCTGTCTTCTTCTTAGGACAATTCTTAGCCTGATGACCTTTTTCTCCGCAAGAAAAAACATCCTCATTTCTTAGGTTTGGGACAATTGGGATACATGTCCTCCTTGTTCGCAATTATAACACACATTTTTACCCTTCAAACATTCCCCAAATGCTTCTTTTTGCAGTTAATACATGCCTTCTTCTTCGGCTGTGAATCCCCTAAGTTGTCGTCATTGTCATTGTTCAGTTTCCTTTTATCATTCTTTACCTCTTTCTTCTTTCTTAAAGTTTCAGACAATACATTGCACTTGGCTCTTCTCCCATCGACTTGTGCCTTCAGCTCATTTCGTTCTTCAGGTATCTCTCTTAGTGCTCTTACCAACTGGTCATTTGGTAATCTTTCAACATTCCATATTTCCTCAAGGAAAAACACCTTATTACTCAAATCTTGAACTTCCCCTGATGCTTGACCATCTACGACCACTACACTACCTTCTTCTCTATCTTCTGTCTCTATTTCTGGTCCTACTTTAGCTTCTTTGGAATATACTTACTCTTCTTCATTTAGTTCCATCTCGGGGTACTCGTCATGATTGCTTCCTAGATTTACCGCAGGTTCTTCCTTTAGAACTTTCTCAATTATCTCTTCTTCTTCAAAATTCTTCTCTGATTCGCCTACCATTTCACCTTGAGCTACCACCTCGGCTATTGGCACTGGTGCAGCTACTAACATCTCAATAAGCACTTGAGTTTCTCTAATCTCATCATCTCCTGACATCCTACAACCAACAAATTTCATTAATATATCTCAATAAAACATACATTCATTATATGGAATTCAAATATATTTCATAAGAATACTAATTCTCAAAGAAAACTCTACATGAGTTTTATCTCTTTCTATTCCTTAATATCATCATCTACTGACATTGTTCAATTAGTTTTAAACAACTTGATTAATACCTTACCAGTAAACATTGTAAGACCCCGAATTTTATGAAATGAAAATATTCAATTTTCCTATAATTATTATTCTATTTAGTAAATGGTTAAATTGATAAAAGGTTAAAGTTAAGGGTGATATTTGAAAATTTTGCAAAGAAAGCAAGTTGATATAAAATATTCGTTGTGTTGGGGAATATTCGTTTTAACAGGGAATATTCGTATTTAGAAAACGACATAATTATCTTTTTATAAAAATAACGGCGAAAGTTTTACCGTTAAACTGTTGAACTACCCGGTAGTAAAAGTACAGTAATACGCGTGGTTGCATAGTAGCACACAGTATTGATTATTGATGCTTACGTAAGAAGTCACTCAGTTATACTCAATTATTATCACAGTATCATCTGCATAATATTTTATATTATTAAATCAATAATTGAGACGACAAAGATATTCATATTATTATTTGCAATATTGACGATGTCTAGAAAGTTCTGTCGAGGAGAGGTTTGGTCACCTAATTGCGCACCAATAGGGATAAATCCTTATCGGAAAGCCCCCTCTTTCCTGTGAATGATCTGGTTGTTAAATATTGTGATTTTTAATATTAATGATGAATAAGTTCGTGTTGATTAAAGATGAAATTGATATTTTCATTGTGTTGGGATTATTAGTGTTAGTGGAAATCGACATCTATTTCGATAATAATTGATGTCTGGAGGTTATATTGACCAATCGGGTAATTAATCGAATAAATGAACAATTAATTGCTAATAATTCACATGCTTATAACTATGTGTTCACATGTGTGTACTATTGATTCACATGTATGTACTATTAAGGGAGGTGGTGCAAGATTGATAATACTTGCATGACTAAATTAAAAATGGAGATATAGATGAAGGTACGATACTGTAATTATTTTTTTCACATGTATAGAACTATTGAGTCACATGATTGTACTATTGATTCACATGATGTACTATTAGGGGAGGTGGTGCAAGTTTGATAATACTTGCAGGACTAAATTAAAAATGAAGGAAATGATGAAGGTATTATACTGTAATATTTAGAACCCCAAAAAGTGCAATTATCGAAACTATATTTTTTTATAAATAGAAGCTCATTCTTCCTTCATTCTCACCAATTCACTAAGACTCACACGAACAATTATAGAGAGAGAAGCTATAGAGAGAAAGAAGAAGAGTAGTCTGCTACTTCATTATTCCAGTATCTAGTCTTCTTCCAAGGTAAGAGATATTATTTATTTCATATTCTGAAGAGATATTATTTTTTGTATTCGTATGAATATTATTTTCGTTCAATATTCGTAAAGAATATCATCTTCGTTCAATATTCGTAGGAATATTATTTTGCGTTCAACAGTCGTAAGGGGTTTTGTTTCTTTCGTATTCTGAAGAGAGTTATTTTCTTTCAATACTCGTAAGGGTTGTTACTCTATTCTTTATTATTATGTTGGAATAACCTGTCTACGCGGACTACCGCATGCATGGTGAAATTCTTCTGTTATTCCATTCTTTATTATTCTGTTGGAATAACTTCGCTCACGCGGACTCTGCGATGCGTGGTGAATGACCCTTCAGTATTCATTCTTTATTAAATTGTGGAAATGATCCGCATCACGTGGATTACCGCATTGCGGATGAAAATCCATTTGCAGTTTTGTATATTCTATTATACTCGTATGAGATATTCTTTCTTTTGTACTCATCATGGAATATCATTTTCTTTTGTATTTTCCTTTTATGGGTACTATTCACATATATGACACTATTCACGTATACGGTATTATTTACGAATACGAGTACTATTCACAAAGTACTATTCATAAAGTACTATTCATGTAGTACTATTCACGAGTACTATTCATAAAGTACTATTCACGGGGTACTATTCTCAAAGTACTATTCATAGAGTACTATTCACCCAGGTACTATTCACCCGGAGTACTATTCATGACAAAAATTAATTTCTTTTCGGTCTAAATCTTTTTTGATACAATATCATTCTTGAATTTTACTCCACAAAGCAGTATCATGTTGACAATTTGGATATTTTTAAACTCTAGATAAATTTAAAGTCTTTAATATTTATCCTTGATTTTGTTTGATTAATGCTTATATCATTGTCATCATCCTCATGATTATATTGTGATGAAAGTCATCTTTGACTTACGTGCATAGATGGACTGTTGATAGGTATGATTATGACCAGGGATCATTCGGTATAATCATGACCCGCAATGTTACAAATGATGTGGTAAAAGTCCTCATTGGCCCGTAGTGCATTGATGGACAGTTATTGGTATGATTTTGAACAAAGATTATTCGGTATAATCATGACCATTGATGATTACATGAATATCCTTGGCCCATAGTGCAGGGATGATTCAATGATATGGTTTATTTATTAAGCTGAGTCTCAGCGATAAAGTTGATGAAAACCTTTTTAAATTATAGAAGATAGTAGATATCATGCTCTACTTGACTCTTCTAATGGATTGCTTATTCCGCTGCAGTTGTTGATCTAAAACTTGTTGTCTATTGTATTCTATCAGTTGTTATACTGTTGAAGGCTAAGGATAATTTATTCTGCATTATCTTAGTCATAATATTTCTTACTGGGCTAGTTAAGCTCACCATTTTCTTTCATTGTTCTCTTCAGGAAATGAGAATATAGCTGGGACGAGTCGGGGAATGGAGTGATGGTCTAGGATAAGTGGCTTTAGTAGTCCTCACTATTTTATGAAATAGTGTGATAATAATGGTAATGAGGACTCCATTGAGTGTGGATATTGTCTAGAAGAAAATATTCATGTTAAAACTCTCAGCTTATGTTACGTCGTATTTTACACGACAGTTGTATAATTAAGTTTTTATTTGTATTCTGTACCATGTATTTGGCGACTCAAGATGGGTGATGTATACCTGTTTTGGGGGCGTCACAGTTGGTATCAAAGCTTAGGGATATGATCACTGGCTGAGATATGAGACAAACTAGGAGGGGAGAGACGGGGAATTCCTTCGCTAGTATGACCTACCTAAGTTTATTTGGTATTTAATTGGTTGGTAAGAATATATGGATAATATGTGGCATGTCAATTAACCCTTGTTTTGTGACAGTGTTTGAAATTGCATCTGAAAATGTTGAGATCAACAATGAAGCACATGAGACCGTTGAGTCACCAACGATCAATACCCAGGATAATGTACAACAGGAAGACAATAATCCTCAGGTAAACAACAACACCAATTAGATGATGAATGATGGGATGTTCAGAGGCTTTATGCAATTCATGCAACATCTAGGCGAGAGAGACTCCTGTTCAAAATACAGGTGGAAACACTAGCAACTCTCGGATGGTCACCGCTAAGCAGTTTAAGGAGCTAGGACCTCCAAAGTTTTTGGGAGAGCCAAAACCACTTAAGGCGGAGACATGGATAAAGCAGATCACCGAGATATTTGATGTCTTGGGATGCTCCGAGGAGCAAAAGGTTCCCTTTGCCACCTTCATGTTGCGAGGAGAGGCAAACCATCGGTGGGAATCAAGAAAGCGTACTCACTGCCCAGACTTGAAGATGTCTTGGGAGAAGTTTCAAGAACAGTTCAACGACAAGTACTTTCTCGAAAGTATTCATCACATGAAGGAGGCAGAGTTTGTGACGCCCCCAAAATAGGTATACATCACCTATTCTGAGTCGCCAAATACATGGTACAGAATACAAATACAATCTTTAATATACAACAAGAGAAATGTGAGTTTTAATACAAATAATCATCTTACAGACAATATCCACTCTTAGAATAAGTCCTCATTACATTTATTGTCACACTATTTAACAGAATAGTGAGGACTACTAATACTATCATCTGGTCCATCACTCCGTTCCCCAACTCATCCCAACTATATTCTCATTTCTTGAAGAGAACAGTGAAAGAAAGGGTGAGCTCAATTAGCCCAGTAAGAAAAATTATGACTAAGATAATGTAGAATAAATTATCAATAGTCTTCAACAATGTTAAATTGATAAAATATAATAGACATCAAGTTTAACTGCAGCGGAACAAGCAATCCATTAAAAGAGTCAAGTAGAGAATGAAATCTACTATCTTTTATGATTTAAAAGGTTTTTCATCACTTTTATTGCTGAGACTCAGCTTAATAAATAATCCACATCATCGAATCATCCCTGCACTACGGCCAAGGATATTCTTTAGTATCACGACCACAAATTATCCATGCACTACGGGCCAAGGACATTCGTGTATTCATCAGTGGTCATGATCATGCCAACAATTGTCCATCAATGCACTACGGGCCAATGAGGACTTTTATCACATCATTTGTAACATTACTACCATGATTATAAGAATAATCCCTGGTCATAATCATACCAAGTCCATCTATGCAATACAGGCCACAGATGACTTTCAAAAAAATACAAACACGAGGATGATGACAATGATATAAGAATTCAATAAAACAAGTTCACAAATTAATTTATCCAGGAACTAATAACGTCCAAATTGTCAACATGATACTTCTTTGCAGAGTAAAATTTAAGAATGCTCAGAAGAATATTTCCATGAAAAGATACTGGATGAAGCGCAAATATCAAGGATATTCCATTAATTTCATGGAGTATAGAAGTCAAAACTTTAACTAACTGAGTATAATAAAGAATGGAATAACAAAGGAAATCACCAGGCATGTGATAGATAGCACAGGCAAGTTATTTCAACAGAATAATAAATATGGAACTGAGTTAGGCAGAACGCACGTATGAGGATATTCCCATGTAATAATAAATGCGAATAATAAATAATGGAACTGTGTCGGCGAAATTAAGACTTATGTGATATTAAACGAGAATAATAAATGCGGAATAATAAATAATGGAACAGGTCAAAGTAAATTAAGACCATATATGATATTAAACGAGAATAATAAATGCGAGTAATAAATAATGGAACTGTGTCAAAGTGAAATTCGCAGACCGATGGATATTTAAACGTAATAATAAAGAACAAAATAATAGAAGAATTTCACCACGTATGCGGTACTTCGCATAAATAGGTTATTCCAACATAATAATATAGAATGGAATAATAGAAGAATTTCACCATGTATGCGATACTTCGCATAAATAGGTCATTCTAACATAATAATATAGAATGGAATAATAGAAGAATTTCACCATGTATGCGGTACTTCGTATAAATAGGTTATTCCAACATAATAATATAGAATGGAATAACAGAGGGATTTCACCAAGTATAGGGTAAGTAGCAGATCACGAGGTTATGTATAGGGTATGTGGCAGTATCTGAGTTATTCAATAGAATAATAAAGAATGGAATAATGAAGGATTTCACCAAGTATAGGGTATGTCGTATCATGAGGTTATGTATAGGGTTTTACACGTATACAAAAGTTATTCCAATGTAATAATAAAGAATGGAATAATGAATGATTTCACCAAGTATAGGGTATCGCGTGATACAGGTTATGTATAGGGTATGTCAGCGTTACTGAGTTATTCAACAGAATAATAAAGAATGGAATAATGTAAGTTCTCTTCATGAATAAGAAAGAATAACACCCCTTACCGTAAAAAAAAGCTGGATATAGAAGTAGTGAAGTAGCGAAGTAATACTCTTCTTCTTTCTCTCTATAATTTTCTCTCAGAGTTTCAATTGAATTCGTAAGAAATAATGAAGGAATGAGCTTTATTTATAGAAAAAGCGAGAGTGGCTCTTGGTCTTAACGAATGGTCAAAATGACTCTTGGTAATATTGAAGAGACAACTACTATTTGCGAAGGGGCAATTAACCCTTGGAACACCGAAGAGGCAAATAACTTTTGGTAATATTGAAGAGACAACTACTATTTGCGAAGGGGTAATTAACTCTTGGTAATATTGAAGGGATAAGTTACTATTAAGACTTTAAATCAACGATCCATATTGATTTACTATTATAATTTCAACCAACGGTCTGAAAAATTAGCACATCTCCTCATGGAATAATATTGTACCCAAATACCCGAGTGAACAATACTAGAGTGAATAGTAATCGGGTGAATAGTAACACATGAATAGTAACTTGTGAATAGTAACTCATGAATAGTAACTTGTGAATAGTAACTCATGAATAGTAACTCGTGAATAGTAACTCGTGAATAGTAACTCATGAATAGTAACTCGTGAATAGTAACTCATGAATAGTAACTCATGAATAGTACTCCGACACGAAAAGTGCTCCGAATACCCGATTGAACAATATAACCTCCAGACATCAATTATTATCGAAATAAATATCGATTCTTATTAACACAAATAATTTCAACACAATGGAACTATCAAATTCATCTTTAATCAAAACGAACTTATCCATCATTAATATCATAACTCACAATATTTAACAACCGAGGTTGTTCCGAGGAAAGAGGGGCTTTCAATAAGGATTTCTCCTATTGGAGCGCTTAATTGGGTGACCAAACCTCTCCTTGTGAACTTCTAGACATTGTAAATATTGTAATTTAATAATATGAATAACTTTGTCGTCTCAATTTTGATTTAATAAAATAAATATTATTATGAGATGATAATTGTGACAATAATCGAATCAATAATATGAGAGAGATATGATGCATTAATTCATCATAGTAATAATGCGGTATAACCGGGTGACTTATCACTTAAGCATCAATAATCAATACCAGTATGCTACTATGTAACCACGCGTAGACATCGTACTTTTTACTACTAGGATAGTTCAACAAGATTAACGGTAAAACCTCCGTAGTTATTTTCATAAAATATTTTTGTCATTTTCTAACTACTGACGATTGCTTTTTTGTTGTGGGGTCCACCAATGATTGTCTTGCCGCATGCGAATATTTCCCGACAAAAGAGAGTATTCCCCACCAATCGAATATTTATAACAACTTGCATACTTTGCAAAATTTTTAAATACTACCCACAACTATAACATTATATCAAATCCACACCATAATATTTAAAAAAATATTTCAAAAAAATTAAATATTTATTCATAAAATCTGGGGTCTCACAATCTCCCTCTTTATGAAATTTCGCCCTCGAAATTTATGTACGTACCTGGTATGCCGAAGAGGTGAGGATACCTTTACTTTATTTCAGATTCTAACTCTTGAGGTATAACCTTTAAGCGTAGAATATATTCCAGGATTTTAACAGGTACATCTTCGTTCGTTAAATTATCCGCTATCTCGTCCGGTTCTAAATCAATAATATTGTTCGGGTCGTCCACATATTTACATAACGTCGATACGTTAAAAACGTTATGAATATGCGACATACTTGGCGGTAAAACGAGTCTATAAGCCATAGTTCCTACTCGACCGATGATTTCAAATGGGCCAATTAAATTGAGGGTTGTGATTTCCTCTCTTCGTCAATTTTTGCTTCTAGAATAACGCCCTCTTGAACCTTCTTCATTCATCAGCTCTAAGTATGTAGCTTGAGCAGATTTAACTTTATTGATTAAAGTCGATTCTACTCGTATATTCGTTATTTTCACATGGGTCCCTAGAGTCTTTAACTCTATCTTCATCATTTGTAAGTTATACGAAACGAGTCTTTGTGTTAACAACATCGCACTCGTAAACGCATACAATCTTCTACTCAACACGTCAGCTACCACGTTCGCTCTTCCACAATGGTATTGAATGGTTCGATCGTAATCTTCAACAGCTTGAGCCAACGTCTTTGGCGCATATTACGTTCATTTTAGTTGAAGAAATATTTGAGGGTTTAAGAAATGGGTTTTGTACTGGGGTCAATACAAAATTCGATTTCACGCTCTAGGGGTAGGCTAGGAAGTCTTTAAGAATACGTCAGGAAATTTATTAACGGTACCAACTGTGACTTCTATCCCTTAACCTGGATAGCACCTCCCAATGATACCTATCAACTTGCCATCTTCATTCACGATGTCGCCTACAAAAAGTTTGGCTTCTGTGTATTCCACACAAGGAAGTCAACAACGAAAGGATTGGGGCTCTTTACTTATGGCTTGATATGATAGTGATTGACTTTAGTGGTTTGGTTGCTTGAATTCTCATAATAGGTTGGTTATGAATATAAAAGCTAACAACCTTACGAAAAGCATGATGAGTAGTTAACCAATCGATTCCTAAGATCACATCAAAGGAAATTATTTTCAAAGAGATAAGATCGACAGGTAACGTGAAAATGTCGATTTGAATCAACAAGATTTATAAACAGTGGAGGAAACGAAGGGTCCTACTAACGAAGTTTCAACCAATAAGTCAAAGTCTAACTTCTTCGGAGTCAAATTTAAACGTTGAACGCAAGCAAGAGAGATAAAATAATGGGTAGAACCGGTATCGAATAAGGTATAGACTTCGCAAGAAATTATAATTAACTAACCCGTGATAACTTCGTTCGGTTTACTCGCTTTTTTGAGAAGTCACGAAAAACGCTCTTCTTGAAACCACCGACTTTGTGTTGTCCGTATCCGCCTTTGGTGCCACCGTCCCAGCTGAACTTGACTTTGGTGCACGAAAAAATTGGGCTAAATGACCTTCTCTTCTTGAAAATTTCTACTTCTATTATCTTGGCCATGATTACCACCGAAGTGGTTACCATTCTTGGCATGATAATTCCCCCACGATGGTCATCATTGTTCCGATGATCGTTGCCACCGGTACGATTATTATCGTGTTGTTGGTGGTTACCTTTTGGTTGTGCTAACTCATTATCGTGCTCCAATAATTGAGCCCTATTCACAACATCTGAATATAAAAAAAGTTTATGAGAAATGAGGTATTAACGTATATCAGGTTTCAAACATCTTAGAAACATTCGCGTCATTCGCTCTTCATTATCGACCAAATGGGATGCAAACCGGGATAACTCCGCAAACTTAGCCTTGTGCCGTTGTACGAATATTCCTCGACAAAAAGAATATTCCCCGACCAATCGAATATTTATAACAACTTGCATACTTTGCAAAATTTTTAAATACTACCCACAACTATAACATTATATCAAATCCACACCATAATATTTAAAAAAATATTTCGAAAAAATTAAATATTTATTCATAAAATCTAGGGTCTCACAGAGTTCATCAAGCTGGAGCAAAACAATATACCGTGTCGCAGTATGAAACTAAGTTTGCTGAGTTGTCCCGGTTTGCTTCCCACTTGGTTGATAATGAGAAAAGAATGACGTGGATGTTTCTAAGAGGTTTGAAACCTGAGATACGTCAATACCTTATTTCTCACAAACTTTGTTTATATTCAGATGTTGTGAATAGGGCTCAGTTATTGGAGGGCAATAATGAGCCAGCCCAACCAAAAGATAATGACCAACAACACGATAATAATCGTACCGATGACAACGACCATCAAAACAATGATAACCATCATGAAGGAAATTATCAGGCAATAAATGGTAACCACTTCGGTGGTAATCATGGCCAAGATAATAGAAGAAATGATTTAAGTGGAAAATTTAAGAAGAGAAGATTTAACGATGATGGGAAGACGTCGGCAGCAACACTAACACAAGCAGCAAATTCTAGGGGAGGAGAACGACCGCCAGTTAGATGCTACAAATGCGGAGAGGAGGGACACATAAGTCCAAACTGTTCACAGCCTTCCAAGGTATATTTTAGTTATGGAAAAGATGGTCACATAGCTCGATTTTGTCCTGTAGCAAAATCAAATACAACTGGGACGGTGGCACCAAATGCAGATACGGATAAAACAAAGTCGGTGGTTTCAGGAAGATCATTTTTTGTGACTTCTCAAAAAGTGAGTTACCTGAACGAAGTTATCATGGGTTAGTTAATCATAAAGTCTTGCGAAGTCTATACCTTGTTAGATACCGGTTCTACCCATTCTTTTATTTCTTCTATTTGCGCTCAACGTTTAAATTTAACTCCGGAGAAATTAGACTTAGACTTATCTGTTGAAACTCCATTAGGAGAAACCTTCATTACATGTGTTATCCAAGTCTTGGATGAGAGTCACATTTTTTAAATAATATTTCTATCATTAATAAATTTCCTGATGTATTCTCTGAAGACTTCCTAGCCTACCCCTAGAGCGTGAAATAAAATTTGTATTGACCCCAGTACAAAACACATTTCTAAAACTCTCAAATATTTCTTCACCTAAAATGAACGTAATAACGCGCCTAAAAGACGTTGGCTCGAAATTTATTGAAGGTTACGACTATACCATTCAATATCATCGTAGAAGAGCGAACATGGTAGCTGACGCGTTCAGTAGAAGATCGTATGCGTTTATGAGTGCGATGTTGTTAACACAAAAACCCATTTCGTATAACTTACAAATGATGAAGATAGAGTTAAAGACTCTAGGGATCCATGTGGTGATATCAAATATACGAGTAGAATCGACTTTAATCGATAAAGTTAAAGGCCGCCCAAGCTACAGACCCGGAGTTGATAAATACGAAGAAGAAGGTTCAAGAGGGCGTTATTCTAGAAGCAAGAGTCGATGAAGAGAGAAAATCTCAACCCTCGATTTAATTGGCCCATTTGAAATCCACGATCGAGTAGGAACTGTGGCCTATAGATTCGCTTTACCGCCAAGTATGTCGTGTGTTCATAATGTTTTTCATGTATCGATGTTACGTTAATATGTGGACGACCTGAACCACATTATTGAATTAGAATTAGACGAGATAGTAGAAGATTTAACGTATGAGGAGATACGTGTTAAAATTTTGGATAAGAAGGATCATATTCGACACTCAAAGGTTATACCTCAAGAGTTAGAATCTAAACAAGGTATCCTCACCTCTTCAGCATACCAGGTACGTACGTAAATTTTGAGGTTGAAATTTCATAAGGAGGGGGGGATTGTAAGACCCTGAATTTTATGAAATAAAAATATTCAATTTTCCTATAATTATTATTCTATTTAGTAAATGGTTAAATTGATAAAAGGTTAAAGTTAAGGGTGATATTTGAAAATTTTGCAAAGAAAGCAAGTTTATATAAAATATTCGTTGTATCGGGGAATATTCGTTTTAACAGGGAATATTCGTACGACGACACAATCACTGGTGGACCCCAATAGAAGTATTGTCGTATTTAGAAAACGACATAATTATTTTTTTATAAAAATAACGAAAAAAGTTTTACCGTTAAATTATTGAACTACCCAGTAGTAAAAGTACAATAATACGCTTGGTTGCATAGTATCACACGGTATTGATTATTGATGCTTATGTAAGAAGTCACTCAGTTATACTCAATTATTGTCACAGTATCATCTGTATAATATTTTATATTATTAAATCAATAATTGAGACAACAAAGATATTTATATTATTATTTGCAATATTGACGATGTCTAGAAAGTTCTGTCGAGGAGAGGTTTTGTCACCTAATTGCGCGCCAATAGGGAAAAATCCTTATCGGAAAGCCCCCTATTTCCTGGGAATGATCTGGTTGTTAAATATTGTGAGTTATAATGTTAATGATGGATAAGTTCGTGTTGATTAAAGATGAAATTGATATTTCCATTGTGTTGGGATTATTAGTGTTAGTGGAAATCGACATCTATTTCGATAATAATTGATGTCTGGAGGTTATATTGACCAATCGGGTAATTAATAGGATAAATGAGCAATTAATTGTTATTAATTCACATACTTATAACTATGTGTTCACATGTATGTACTATTGATTCACATGTATGTACTATTAGGGGAGGTGGTGTAAGATTGATAATACTTGCATGACTAAATTAAAAATGGAGATATAGATGAAGGCACTATACTGTAATTATTTTTTTCACATGTATAGAACTATTGAGTCACATGATTTTACTATTGATTCACATGATGTACTATTAGGGGAGGTGGTGCAAGTTTGATAATACTTGTAGGACTAAATTAAAAATGAAGGAAATGATGAAGGTATTATACTGTAATATTTAGAACCCCAAAACGTGCAATTATCGAAACTATATTTTTTTATAAATAGAAGCTCATTCTTCCTTCATTCTCACCAATTCACTAAGACTCACACGAACAATTATAGAGAGAGAAGCTATAGAGAGAAAGAAGAAGAGTAGTCTGCTACTTCATTATTCCAGTATCTAGTCTTCTTCCAAGGTAAGAGATATTATTTATTTTATATTCTGAAGAGATATTATTTTTTGTATTCGTATGAATATTATTTTCGATTCAATATTAAGTAAAGAATATCATCTTCGATTCAATATTCAGTAGGAATATTATTTTTCGATTCAACGATCGTAGGGGTTTTATTTCTTTCGTATTCTGAAGAGAGTTATTTTCTTTCAATACTCGTAAGGGTTGTTACTCTATTCTTTATTATTATGTTAGAATAACCTGTCTACGCGGACTACCGCATGCATGGTGAAATTCTTCTGTTATTCTATTCTTTATTATTACATTTGAATAACTCGCTCACGCGGACTACCGCATGCATGGTGAAATTCTTCTGTTATTCCATTCTTTATTATTCTATTGGAATAACCTGTCTACGCGGACTACCACATGCATGGTGAATGACCCTTCGTATTCATTCTTTATTATATTATGAAAATGATCTGTCTACGTGGATTACCGCATTGCGGACAAAAATCCATTTGTTGTTTTGTATATTCTATTATACTCGTATGAGATATTCTTTCTTTTGTACTCGTCATGGAATATCATTTTCTTTTGTATTTTCCTTTCATGGATACTATTCATGTATACGACATTATTCACATATACGGTACTATTTACGAATACGGGTACTATTTATAAAGTACTATTCACGAAGTACTATTCACGAGTACTATTCTTAAAGTACTATTCACGGGATACTATTCTCGAAGTACTATTCATGGAGTACTATTCACCTGGGTACTATTCACCCAGAGTACTATTCATGACAAAAATTGATTTCTTTTCGGTACAAATCATTTTTGATACAATATCATTCTTGAATTTTACTCCACAAAGCAGTATCATATTGACAATTTGGATATTTTTAAACTCTGGATAAATTTAAAGTCTTTAATATTTATCTTTGATTTCGTTTGATTAATACTTATATCATTGTCATCATCCTCATGCTTATATTGTGATGAAATTCATCTTTGGCTTACGTGCATATATGGACTGCTGATTGGTATGATTATGACCATGGATCATTCGGTATAATCATGACCCGTAATGTTACAAATGATGTGGTAAAAGTCCTCATCGTTGGCCGTAGTGCATTGATGGACGAGTTATTGGTATGATTATGACTGAGGATTATTCGGTATAATTATGACCATTGATGATTACATGAATATCCTTGGCCCGTAGTGCGGGGATGATTCGATGATGTGGTTTATTTATTTATTGTGAGTCTCGTGATAAAGTTGATGAAAACCTTTTAAATCATAGAAGATAGTAGATATCATGCTCTACTTGACTCTTCTAATGGATTGCTTTAGTCATTGCAATTGTTGATCTAAAACTTGTTGTCTATTGTATTCTATCGGTTGTTATCTTTGTTGAAGGCTAAGGATAATTTATTCTGCATTATCTTAGTTATAATATTTCTTACTAGGCTAGTTGAGCTCACCATTTTCTTTCATTGTTCTCTTCAGGAAATGAGAATATAGCTGGGACGAGTTGGGGAATGGAGTGATGGTCCAGGATAAGTGGCTTTAGTAGTCCTCACTATTTTATGAAATAGTGTGATAATAATGGTAATGAGAACTCCATTGAGTGTGGATATTATCTAGAAGACAATATTCGTGTTAAAACTCTCAGCTTATGTTTTGTCGTATTTTACACGACAGTTGTATAATTAAGTTTTTATTTATATTCTGTACCATGTATTTGACGACTCAAGATGGGTGATGTATACCTATTATGGGGGCGTCACAAACATAATCCCTAAACAATAAGTGTCCACACATTTTATTATTGATAAATTTTCTCAATCCATCACGTAGAACTCTAATTGAGTCTTCTCCATCACGTTCGGTCCGATTGGACTTTAGTCTGTTCTCGGTGTAATGGTCACCCTATTCGACAATTAACACATGTATTGTCAATTAAACTCGGTCTCAAAGCTTCAATATTATTTTAGATCAGTCAAATATCGTTTATAATATTTTTCGGAAGCCTTTAATAATTTTCTAAACAATTATTATATTTTATAATAATTTTTCAAATACCGAAATAATCCCATTATCATTAATATTTTAATATACATACTTGTCAAAATATTAAAGTTATTAATAATAACTTAGAATATTTTTAAATTACCAATTTTCCCCTTTAATGATTTTTAAAACAATTAAAATCATTTTAAACCATCACCATTAATATGTAAATATTAATGAATTTATCATCAAAATATTAAAAGTCATATTTTATAACTTCAAATATTTTTAAATCACTTTTCTCATTTTTAAATAATTTTAAATCAATAAAACTATTTTAAACTCATTTATTTAATATAATAATTAAATAAATCTAATATCATTAATATTAAATTATTAATGAATTTCTCCAAAAATATTAAAAGTTACATTTTATAATTCAAAATATTTTCTAACACTTTATTCTTATTTAAAATAATTTTATAATATTAAGATCAATTTTCTCTAATTTATTTAATATACTAATTATATAAATTAAATACCATAAATATTCAAATAAATATAAATATTAATGAAAAATATCCCAAATTATCAAAAGTTATTTTTCATAACTTAAAATAATTTTGAAAACTATTTTGTAATTTTAGAAATTTATTTCTATTTTTCATCATTTTTCAAAAATTCAAAAAATAAAAATAATTAAAAGCAAGCCGCTATAGGCTATAGCGACCAGAATCGTCATTGTTAGTTTTCTTGGGCTCAAGAACACTGACAGCCAGTGGTCAAGGCCCTTACTTTGACCATATATGATTCTCTGCCTAAGCATGATTTGGGCTAACTAGAACATTGATATTGTAGTAGGAATGTAACACTATAATATCCAACCATTATTTTGGTCATATAACATCACAACAAGAAGATCTGAGTCTCCAAAGTCATTGTTAGACAGTTCCTGGGTTTTCTGGGTAACCCAAAAACCTAGGCAGTTTCGAGTGCCTACTTTCTAACTCAATTTTGTAAGACCCCGAATTTTATGAAATGAAAGTATTCAATTTTCTTATAATTATTATTCTAAAACTGTAAAATGTTATATTGATAAATGGTCAAATGAGCAATTAATCAGATAAATGAGCAAATAAAAAGGAGAGAGAATAATTTTTTTAGAAAAGTTGCCTATGTGGGCAGCTGAAAAGGAGAGAATTATGGGAGAGGGAATTGAGGGGGGACATGTGGGGAAGGGGGGAAGAAAGAAAGGAAAGAAAAGAAAGAAAAAGGAAAGGAAGAGAAGAAGGAATAAAAAGAAAGAAAATAAATCAGTATACTCCTCCCACCTCCATTTGCCTTCCCACGCCAAGCACTTCAGCATCAAAACCAAAAAAAAATAGAGAGAGATAGAGAGAGAGAAAAAAGAAGAAGAAGAAGAAGAAGAAGAAGATGAGGAAATTAAAAGAAAAGCTATTTTTAAAATCTTTGATTTATTCTTAGATTTATGAATTTTATTGAGTACATACTTATGTATGTATTGAATGATTTAAACTTGTATAAACATGAATCAAGTGAGAGAAATCAAGAAATCAAATGAAAAACGAAATCTGGAGATTTTCATAAAAATTAGTTTACTACTTGATTTTGTAAAATCCATAACTCTATGTGTATAATGAGTTAGGAGATGATCCATATATCAAAAGAAAGCCCTGGAACTGAGTTAAACACAAAAATTTGAATCACCCAAAAATTCTTTATAGATTTTTCGTGGTGACTGTTTGAGTGAAAATGGTTCGAAGGACTCATAGTCCAAAAAATTAGTGTTCTTAAGCTCTATTGCGTGAGTTATAATTTTTAATCCGACCGTTGGATCGTTTTGATTTTTGAATATGTTATATATATATAAGCTTAGTATATGCCCACAAATTTTGAACCATCATATATGACGTTTTAGATTTCTCAAGTTTTATTATTCACTTCTAAAGTTTAAGAATATGAATAATGATTTTATGCGATAAATAAAGACAACTTGAATGAATAATGAATTGTTAGTTGGTTTATATGTTATTCGAGATAAATATTATTTGGTGTTGATCCCTACTTTTAATAGAATTTAAATTGTTTATAGTAAGGTATTGATTTGATTCTTATGTAAGAAGTCACTCAGTCTTTTATTCAATAATTGCCAAAGTAGTTATTGCATAGTAACTCATATTATTTGATATGATATAATTATACCAGTTGGAAGTATTGTGAGTCTATGTTAATAATTATAATAATTGTTGAAAGAATTAAAATGTGTAAATAATTGATGAATAAAAGGAGTTGATTAAAGATAAGTATGATATACAGATGTTTGTTCAATTATTTTCTTTTTACAAAAGTAAGTTTGGCAGGACTTGCCGACACTTTACTTTTTCTAAAGTAGTATGGACCACAACTCTATTATTGAATTTTTGTATTAAAACGTGTATAAGTTGGTTTACTTTTCTCTGTGGGACCATAAATTCTTATATACCTCATTTGGATATTTTGTCAAAGCGGGTGTGCTAGTTGTTTACTAAATTTTCAGTATAAATAGGTTGCTCAGTTGAGTAATTAAACACACACCATCACTACACTAAAAATATAGAATTCTTTTACTAAAATATTGTGAGTATTTCTATTGAGTGTAATGTTACTCCAAGTGTAGATAAAGAATGCAAGCATTGTTTAAGTTGATCAATTTCACAGAAAGCAGAATCAAGTCACATGCTAAGGTAAGGGATATCATTATTGTGGTAAGATGGTATCATTTTTATGGTAAAAGGAATATCATTTTCTTTCATACTCCATATTATGGTAAAATCGGATTTTTATGACAATTAAATTTTTATTTGATTATGTGAATTAAATGAATTTAATTGATTTTATGTGAGTAAGCTATGTGAAGGTCGTTTCTACGACCTAGAATGTGCTAACGTGGTTAGTTATTCGCTTTTTACGAGTTAGAATTATTTGTTTTGAATTTCCAAGAGATTAAAATAAATATCTTTTTTCGAGAATTTTTTCAAAAACACTATTCATCCGCTTTCGTCGCTCGGGAATTATTTGAAATTTCGAAGAAACGATTTAATGATAGATATATCGAGATATAGATGGAATGAATAAGATGGAATATCCGATAATATTTCATTTACGGCAAACGCAAGTTTTTTTTTGGCATGACTTAAAAACCTAAGGGTCGAGTATATTGATTTTCGAGAAGGAAATAATATGCGTAGAAGGAATTGTGTTAAGGTTAATGCGAAAGTGTTATACAAGTATGATACTATTTAGTATC
The DNA here is from genome assembly GCA_020205615.1 of Panax quinquefolius. Classification (NCBI taxonomy): domain Eukaryota; kingdom Viridiplantae; phylum Streptophyta; class Magnoliopsida; order Apiales; family Araliaceae; genus Panax; species Panax quinquefolius. The sequence continues at coordinate 61,904,242 of CM035161.1, forward strand.
TATGTATAATACATTGAGTAAAATAAGTACAATACGATTATCATATACGTAGTATACTGAAAGAATACGTGAATCAGATAATGTAGAATACGATTCGTATTATAGAATTAAGATTAAGTCTTAATGAATAAGTCATTTGAGTGGATTTCTATTAGTCCAATTATTAAATGACCAAGCCCAAGGAGATTAGTGAGTCGAGCCCAAGTCAAGGCCCAATGTTTATTTAGTTAAGCTTCAATTCATTTAAACCGAACCGTGGATCGAACCTGGGTCACCGAATGGGTAAAACCCATGGGGAAACCCATGGATGACCCATGGCAAGTGGTGGGCCTACCACCTTGGAGTGGAAGCTAAGATATAGGCTTGGTCACCAAGTATTTTACTTGGTGACACAAGAATGAATAGTAAGGAGGTGATGTGTTAAGTCCAAATTACCCTCCATTCTAGTTTCCTATAAATAGAAAGCTAGATTGATTCATTTTGAGAGTTTTACAAATTCCAACCTAGATTATTTGAGAGAGAAAGAGAGCTATACTTATAAAACATACACTTTGGAAGCTTGATCTTATAGTTTTCCAAGAGAAGTTTCACAAGATTCTTAAGGTATAATCCTTACCTTTCATCTCCATCTCTTTTAGATTTTCTTTTATCTTAGAGAATCATAGAATGGGTGGTATATGTCTTGTATGAGAGATTAAAGATGACTTATCATAGATTCAATCTCTATAAGTCATGAGATTATAAGAATCATAAGGTTTAATATAGTTTTGAACCATGAAAATATTATTTGTCGAGATCGATTGTTTATAAACGATTGAACTCCATCAATACGCTAATATATGCATCTTGTTTGGTTAGATGTAGATATGAAATCCATGGAGTATTCCATGTGATTTGGCTTAGAGAGAACCCTAGTAACGGTTATATTAATTTTACGTAATTAGACGTTAAACGTCAAAACGTCAATTCCGGATTAGAGGTCAAAAAAGTTACCGTGAGACTTGAAAACGTTGGTTTTCAATGTCAACACGTGAGATAGGGTGATTAAGAGTGTGGGTTCGAGAATCGCCTGATTTCGACTTAAAACGAAGAAAACGAGCATCGAACGCTTCATTAACGCTTATTTAACGCCTAAAAATGAACTCAATAGTGAATTTTGAGTTATCGGATTCAAAAGTGTCAAATTTTTATATGAACACGTAGATTATGTTATTTATGACGTGTAGGCTTTTTGAACGGACCAAATCGGGCTTATAACGAAGAAGTTATGGCCCCGGAATTTCACAAAGTTTTTCAAAATTTGTTGAGAATGGTATCGAGGTCAGCGCCGCCACGCCGCATATATAGTGTTAAAATCGCGCCGCGCAAGCACCAAATACATAATAAAGTAGAGTATCGCTAAATGGCACGTAGCAAGCCATCATCGTTCCATCGAGTCGCAGCGCCGCGATCGAGGCCCCAGACATCGCTAATCGCTAAGCCGCAAGCAACGCCAGCCTAGTATCAGATAGGTCGGGCCGCAGTCATGAAAGTTCAAGAATGTTGTTAGTGATTTAGGTTTTGAACTTCATTTGTTCAGAACCTAAAGGGTAATGTTTGTACACTTCATAAGTGTATTAAAGCTATTCCTATACTACCTATACTCGTGTATATGGTATTGAAACTTAGGATCGAATGCATGTTAATAAGTTATGAACGATGAACAAAGTTGGTACTTTATCAACAATGTCCGAGTCCCGTTAATAACGTTAGTTAATTAACAAACCAGATTTAAGGGTAATAAGTCATGTCGATTTTAATAAAGTTATTAAGTTAACTAAGACTTAGAAGAGAAAGAAGTTTGTAAAAACAATGTGAACATTTGTTTGATAGCTAATTATAGTGTGCTATGTGAATATATCATGTAGATTTCGTAAAGGCCGTGGGTCACCGATTAAATTATTTGAAGACGCCGAAAGGCAAGTTTTTTAACGCTTGTCTAACTTCCATGTTAGCCAAGTTTTATGTGATTCGTTGAATGAATTGCAAGACTTGTTTTAAAGAAAGGGTCGATGCCGATTTTAATTCTGGCCAGACTATTCGTAATATATAGATTGATTATGATTCATATCTTTCTATATAGAAATGTTAACGCTTATCCTATGCCAAGTGATTGGTACGGATGTGAAGGTAAGGTTTGTCTATGAACAAACAAAAGTATTTTTCATCGATTATTCGATGGGCACGCGAAGTTTGTTAAAAAATATTAAACGAAATACATTTAATGAATGAGTGTCGATCAACATAGAGTACTATAGTCGATCACCTAGAAGTGCTCGTAAGTTATCTGGATGAACTACATTTTAGTGTTGTGGACTCCTTTTCAAGTATGAAACCTAAAAGTTATGTTCATGGTCTATCGATTCGCTCGTAATTCCTAATCTATTCTATACTTTGGGAATTGATGTTATGAATCGTTAAAGTATTATCGATTCATAATACTTCATAACTATTGTTCGCTTATGTTCGAATTGTTATATAATTCACATTAATGTGGTATTATCGTTATCCTCGATTAAACTTCTCGAGTCGTCATGCTCACTTCACTTTTGGTGAATTATATAACCGCAGCTAAGGATGAACGATCGTGAATGCCAAAGAGAGATAAGGGCAAAGCTAAGATGGATGCTTAGGCATGTGTAATAGTTTAGTAAGTTTGTATGTATTATACATTATGAACAATGAACGATGTAACCTGGGTTTATGAACCCGGGAAGGATTTTACTTTGATTGTAATAAGAAGATAGTAATTACATTCATTTTGTCAGATTTCAATGGAATGATTGTATGGATGTTAGTACAAGTGGAGCACCATATGCCAAGTCGAAGATACCCAATTTGGGGGGCGCACAAAGTTGGTATCAAAGCTTTAGGTTATAAAACTTAAAGGGGGGGAAAACCTTAGGCTAATAATCTCGTAAGGAAGGTAAAGTCCGAGGAATGAAATTCAAGTCCATCAATTAATAAGGTATCGAGATAACTCAAGATCGAAAAGGATTAAAAGATGGAAATTAATCTTAAAGATATTAAATGTGATTTGTGCTTATACTATTGTGTATTATGTACTAATCAACGTGTTATGTGTTTGTAGATGTCAACCGATAGCTTGATGTTTAGAAACGTGGAAATGATAAGTGAGGATTCAAAGTGAATCAAGTCGAGATAGTACCAATGCCAAGCCAAGTGAGGTACCAATAGTTGTACTAGATGACTCGTATATCGAGGAGTACATCTCTCGAGGAGGAATACCGAGGAGACTATGGGTTTAGCATCATACCTTAACGAGATGCTAGACGTGGAGGAGGAAATGGAGGTGACATGCTATATCACTTGGTGCCTATCAGAGCCGACACCTCCTGGATGCAATGAGAGCATCAGATCCGTCAGTGTGGATAGATAGGAATGCATCTCGCGCACGAGTGAGTAGAGACTCAGATTGAGGAGATAACCGCCTTTTACGAGGCGTAAGGAATCAGCAGAGGCGCATTTTGAGTCGAGCACGACGAGAAAGTGCTTACGACCGATAAGGCTCGTGACTATAAGGATGAGGTCCTCGAGCTACAAAAAGAAACCGTCGAGAAAGACCAGAAGATAGCTAGATGTCATACATCCATTTAATGCGCTCACGAGGATTTCAAGTCTAAAAATTGCTTGTTATTCTATCGAGTCGTCAGGCAAGGCACTCGACATACCATAAGTCGAGATATAGTGTCGATTCGCAAATCGTAAATATGAGAATGTCGCTCGATGTTGTTAGTAGATCGTTAGATCTTTTTGTATATGGTGGTAGTGACGAAACCCTCTTTTGTATAATTAAAGGGTAGTTTTTTGTAAATCCCAATTTTTGTAGAAGGCAATCATGGATAGTATGTAATAGCTTTTGGCTAAGGGAACATGATGTAAATAGTTTTGACTATGAAAGCATATTTATATAATGAAGTTTTTATTAAATGTGCTTGTTGTGGTATGAATGGTTGTTATTGATTGAGAATGATAACCGAGTAGTTAAATAGATAATAACGAAGCTTTATTTATTTAATCAGAATTATGCCGCCGAGAAGGAGACAACGTAATTAAGAGGCCGAGTCTCATAATGAGAATCGGGGGGGTCCTAATAACCCTATGCAAGAGTTCGTTAATTTATTAACTAACGATTTAACCAAGTGGGGGTGGGATTCGTAGCTCCCCGGGGTAGCAAGAACAACTACCTTTAAGGACTTTAAAAGTGTGGGTCCTCCCGAGTTCGAGGAACGACGGACCTGCTAGAAGCCCGCAGACGTGGGTAAGAGAGATTGAGAAGGCGCCAGTGATAACAAACGAAGTGAGGCGCAAAAGACTTCTTTTGCGACTTACACGATGAAGGGGAAGCCAACCATCGGTGGGAGGCTCACTGTGGTGGGGCTAGGACAGAGGTCGTTATGGGGGGAACAGCTTTAAGAAGGTCTTCTTCGAAAACTATTTCCCTACTAGCATGCAGGTAGGATGGAAATTAAGTTCCTAGAACTTAAGCTAGGGGGGGATACGATTTGCCTCAAAGATGCCGCCAAGTTTAACGAATTCATGAGATTTGCTCCACACCGTGTGGATAGAGAGAGAAAGGCTGCAGTTTGAAAGCAGGCTTAAAACCCCGGCTCTACAAGAGAGATATCGGTTTTCCAGAGTGCTTCCTACGGACCATTCTCGAAAAGGCGATAATAGTCAAGGTGGTGGTGAGGCATTGTCTCTCAGCACTCACAAAGAGCGTAAAGATCAAGAGCAAGTTAGAGGGAGGGTATAAGGTCAAGTTGCCAAATGGAAGTGGCAACTTGCCAAAGAGAAAGAATTTTAACCCTGGGAATACCGGGGTAAAGCAGGGAGATCCCAAACGGAGGACGGAAGCATGTAAGACATGCGGAAAGCCTCACATGGGAGTCTGTTTAAAGGGAAAAAGCAAGATGCTACAACCGTAAGGTGGAGGGCATTTGTCACCCAACTGTCCTAACCCTAAGAAGAACCAGGATGTTTTGTCTGTGGGTCAGTGGATCACATGGCAAGAAATTGCCCGAAGAAGGGTTTAGAGGGGAATAAGAGTTCTGGTAGTGGTAAATTAGCCATTATCGACCAACACCATCTGTGGGTAGACCTCACCAGACGCTTAATACGATCGTCTCAAGATGCTATTGCAGATCAAACTGATGTGGTAGTAGTGTATCATTCCTGGCCAATAAGATAAATGCTTATGTGCTATTCGACTCGGGTGCTACTTGTTCTTTTTTATAAAGATGTGAATTTGCTGTTTATTAGGTTTAATCCTCGAGAAGTTACCTATACCTTTAGACGTTAAGGTAGCAAATGAAGAGATAATCCCCATTGAACATATTCATAAGGATTGTTGCGTAGAAATTAGAGGGAATAAGTTATCTGAGATTTGGTACCGATAAGGTTAAAAGAATTTGATGTAATTTTGGTATGGATCGTTGATTAACCATAAGGCGATAATAGATTGCCATAAGAAAAGTGTAAACCTTCGCTTTCTAAGAAAACCAAGGTAGTGTTCTTCTAAGAGTAAATCACCGAGACGCTCTTGTTGTTCTGCTCACGACACAAGCTAGAAGATGATGAGAAAAGGGTGTAGGTTATATCGTGCCATGTTGTGGATACCCAAAGAGTGGGAACATCCTCGACCAGATACCTATAGTGCAAGAGTTCATGGATGTATTTCCTGAGGAGTTACCGGCATTCCACCGGACAGGAGGTAGAGTTTGTAATCGATCATTAATGAACGACACTAGCTTTCAAGGGCACCATATCGGATGGCGCCAGCTTGAGATGAAGGAGTTAATGGTTCAATTACAAGAACTATTAGATAGAAGTACATTCAACCAAGTGTGTCTCCTCGGGGAGCACCAAAGGTTGTTGTTTGTAAAGAAGAAGGATGGGTCGTTAAGACTTTTGTATCGACTATCGAGAGTCGAACAAGTCGACGATTAAGAATAAATACATTTGCCTGTGATCGATGATCTATTTGATCACTTGAAAGGGCAAAAGTATTTTCTAAGATAGATTTGGCGCACGGGTATCATCGCTAAAGGTGAGGAAGGAGGATGTACCTAAGACGATGCTCGTAACTCGTTATGGTCATTACGAAGTTTCGTAATGTCGTTTGGGTCGACTAATGCGCCAAACCAGATTTATGGATATGATGAACAGAGTGTTCAAACAATATTTGGACAAGTTCGTAGTAGTGTTCATTGATGATATTCTAGTCTATTCAAAGACGCCGTAAGATCATGCGTAATATTTAAGAATAGTGTTGGAAACACTAAGGAAGGAGAAGTCAGTATGCGTAAATTCACAAAGTGTGAATTTTGGCTCGAGAGAAAGTGCGTTTCTAGGCATGTTATCGATAAGGATGGCATTTCCGTGAGATCCAAAAAAAAGTAGAAGCAGTTAATGAATGGGAGCAACCAAAATGCCAACCGAGGTTCTGAGTTTTCTAGGTTAATGGATACTATAGAAGGTTCATTCCGGACTTTTCTAAAATAGCTACTCCATCGACAAACCGACAAGAAAGTCGATGAAGATGTGTGGACCGAAAAATGTGAGAACAGCTTTCGTGGAGTCAAGAAGAAGAGGTTGAGTGAGGCACCAGATTGTCCTTACCAGATGATACAGGAAATTTTTTGTAGTGTATAGCGATGCTTCACATAAAGGATCGGGTCATGTCACGCAAAGATGGCAAAAGTCATCACATGCTGCCACGCCAATCAAGGATTATGAAAAGGTCTATCCTACTCATGATTTGGAATTGGCAAATGTAGTTTTTTTGCCTTAAAAATATGGAGGCATTATCTTTTTATGGTGAGAAGTGTGAGATATACACGACCACAAAAGTCTCAAATATATCTTCACACGTATGAGTTGAATATGAGATGAGAAGGTGGTTAGAAAGTTAATAAAAGATTATGATCGTGATATTTTATATCATCCGGGAAAGCAAATGTAGTAGCCGGCGCGTTAAGTAGAGAAGGGTAGAGAGAAATCTGTCAATGTTAACAACTCGTAATGAGTTGATAACAAATGATGGCAAGCATGGAGCTAGAAGTTAAGTTACCGAAGAAGAAGTGGGAAATGTTATTTTCCATGGAAATCCAACCCACCACCATAGTGGAACCAAGTTAGGGGAGTACAATCGAGTAACGAGGAATGCCAAGCAGACATGTAAGAGGATAGAAGATGAAGAGAAGACTAAGTATAACCTCGATAAGGAGGGATTACTTCATTTTGAAGGAAGAATTTGGGTTCAATGATCCCGAATTAAAGGAAGAAATAATGATGGAGGCTCATAGTTCGAGGTACTCGATACATCCCTAGTAGTACGTAAGATGTATCAAGACCTTCTTCGTAACTTTTGGTGGCCAAACAAGAAGAGGAGAGATAGCAGTATCACGTAAGTAGGTGCTTAACTTGTCAAAAGTTAAGGTCGAACACCAACGACTCCAGCGGGTTGTTGCAACCGCTAGAAATTCCAGAGTGGAAGTGGGAGCACATCACGATGGACTTTGTGGTGGGACTTCCGACAACCGTAAAAGGATACGATGCTATTTGGGTGATAGTGGATCGATCGACAAAATCGCTCATTTTCTACCAATAGGAGTCAAGTATAACTTGGATCGCTTAGCTAAGTCGTATGTCAAGGAAATTATTTCCGCACATGGAGTACTGTTTCGATCGTGTCGATCGTGATCCACGATTCACATCGAACTTTTGGAGGAGTTTGCAAGAGCAAATGGGAAACGCAGCTTAAGATCGAGTACGCAGCGATCATCCTCGACGGATGGTCGAGTGAGAGGACAATTCAAACGCTAGAAGATATGTTAAGATCTTCGTTATGGATTTCAAAGGAGTTGGGATTAATATCTACCGTTGGTGGAATTTTCAGACAACAATAGTTTTCACGCTAGTATAGGCATGCCGCCCACGTAAGCGCCAGATGGAAGGAAGTGCCGAACTCCATCAGGTTGGGATGAGGTGGGTGAACGCTTGATGTTGGGACTCGAGATGGTACAACAGCAGACTACGGACATGGTGAAATTAATACGCATCGATTAGTTAGTCGCTCAAGATAGGCAGAAGAAGTATGCGGATCCTCACAGAGAAAATAGAGAATTGGATGTAGATCCTTTGTTTTTCTAAAAGTATCGCTTTGAAGGGGAAGATATTTTGGGAAGAAAGGGAAGTTAAGTCCAAGGTTTGTAGGACCTTTTGAGATTTTAAGAAGAGTAGTAGAGAGGTAGCTTATGAAGTGCTTTTTACCTCCCGAGATGGAACACATTCATAATGTGTTTCACGTGTCGTCGCTGTTGCAGGCCCATATAAACCGGACTATAAACACGTAATAGAGTATGAATCTATTCAAATAGAGAAAGACTTGTCTCTACGAGGAACTTCCAGCTCAAATTATTGATAGAAAGAACAAGTTTTAAGAAATAAGGTAATACCTTCAAAGGAAGGTGTTATGGAGAAACCACAATGTCAAGAAGCAACGGGAGCTCGAGAGTAAAATGAAGGAAGATTTTCCTCATTTGTTTATATAATTATAAGCTAAGATTCTCGGGGATGTAATCCTTATAAGGGGAGAGAATGTAACGCCCGAGAAAATCGGATTTTTATGACAATTAAATTTTTATTTGATTATGTGAATTAAATGAATTTAATTGATTATTATGTGAGTAAGCTATGTGAAGGTCGTTTCTACGACCTAGAATGTGCTAACGTGGTTAGTAATTCGCCACGCGTTAGAATTATTTGTTTGGAATTTCCAAGATGAAAATAATTATTTTCCGAGAAATTTTCAGAAAACACTATTCATCCGCTTCGTTCTCGGGGAATTATTTTGAAATTCGAGAAACGCAGTAATGATAGAATATCGAGATTAGATGGAATATCCGATAATATTTCATTTATGGCAAACGCAGCTTTTTTGCCCGCAGACTTAAAACCTAAGGGTCGAGTATATTGATTTTTAGAAGGAAATAATATGCGTAGAAGGAATCAGTGTTAAGGTTAATGCGAGTGTTATACAAGTATGATACTATTTAGTATCTATGTATAATACGTTGAGTAAATAATAAGTACAATACGATTATTGTACGGTAGTATACTAAAAGAATACGTGAATTGTACGTATAGAATACGATTCAGTATTATAGATTAAGATTAAGTCTTAATGAATAAGTCATTTGAGTTGGATTTCTATTAGTCCAATTATTAAATGACCAAGCCCAAGGAGATTAGTGAGTCGAGCCCAAGTCAAGGCCCAATGTTTATTTAGTTAAGCCCAATTCATTTAAACCGAACTGTGGATCGAATCCGGTGGGTCACCGAATGGGTAAAACCCATGGGGCAAACCCATGGGATGATCCATGGCAAGTGGTGGGCCTGGCCACCTTGGAGTGGAAGCTAAGATATAGGCTTGGTCACCAAGTATTTTACTTGGTGACACACATGAATAAGTAAGGAGGTTGAGTGGTTAAGTCCAAATTACCTCCATTCTAGTTTCCTATAAATATAAGGCTAGTTGATTCAATTGAGAGTTTTACAAATTCCAACCTAGATTATTTGAGAGAGAAAGAGAGCTATACTTATAAATCATACACTTTGGAAGCTTGATCTTATAGTTTTCCAAGAGAAGATCACAAGAGTTCTTAAGGTATAATCCTTACCTTTCATCTCCATCTCTTTTAGATTTTCTTTTTATCTTAGAGAATCATAGATGGGTGGTATGTCTTCAGATGAGAGATTAAAGATGACTTATCATAGATTCAATCTCTATAAGTCATGAGATTATAAGAATCATAAGGTTTAATATAGTTTGAACCATGAAAATATTGTTTGTCGAGATCGATCGTTTATAAACGATTGAACTCCATCAATACGTTAATATATGCATCTTGTTTGGTTAGATGTAGATATGAAATCCATGGAGTATTCCATGTGATTTGGCTTAGAGAACCCTAGTAACGAAGTTACGGCTAATTTTACGTAATTAGACGTTAAACGCCGAAAAAATGTCAATTTCGGATTAGAGGTAAAAAGTTGTCGTGAGACTTGAAAACGTTGGTTTTCAATGTCAACACGTGAGATAGGGTGATTAAGAGTTGTGGGTTCGAGAATCGCTTGATTTCGACTTAAAACGAAGAAAACGAGCATCGAACGCTTCTTTAACATTTATTTAACGCTCTAAAAATGAACTCAATAGTGAATTTTGAGTTATCGGATTCAAAAGTGTCAAATTTTATATGAACGCATGTAGATTATGTTATTTATGACATGTAGGATTTTTGAACGGACCAAATCGGGCTTATAATCTAAGAAGTTATGGCCCCGTGAATTTCACAAAGTTTTTCAAAATTTGTTGAATTGCATCGAGGTCCCAGCCGCCGCGCTGCCATATATAAGTTAAATGCCGCCACACAAACACCACATAAAGAAAGTTGAGTATCGCTAAATGTAAATCGCAAATACCATGTTTCATCGCACCGCAAGTCAGCCATTAGATCGAGGCCCAGACATCGCTTAACTCGCTAGCGCAAATAGCCAGCCTAGTATCAGAGATAGGTCAGCACGCAGTCATGAAGTTCAAGAATGTTGTTAGTGATTTAGGTTTTGAACTTCATTTGTTCAGAACCTAAAGGGGTAATGTTTGTACACTTCATAAGTGTATTAAAGCTATTCCTATACTACCTATACTAAGGTATATGGTATTGAAACTTAGGAGCCGAATGCATGTTAATAAGTTATGAACGATGAACAAAGTTGGTACTTTATCAATCAACAATGTCCGAGTCCCGTTAATAACGTTAGTTAATTAACAAAACCAGATTTAAGGGTAATAAGTCATGTCGATTTTAATAAAGTTATTAAGTTAACTAAGACTTAGAAGAGAAAGAAGTTTGTAGAAACAATGTGAACATTTGTTTGATAGCTAATTACATAGTGTGCTATGTGAATATATCATGTAGATTCTCAGAAAGGCTATGGGTCACCGATTAAATTATTTGAAAGATCGAAAGGCAAGTTTTCTTAACGCTTGTCTAACTTCCATGTTAGCCAAGTTTTATGTGATTCGTTGAATTGAATTGCAAGACTTGTTTTAAAGAAAGGGTCGATGCCGATTTTAATTCGGCTAGACTATTCATAATATATAGATTGATTATGATTCATATCTTTCTATATAGAAATGTTAACGCTATCCTATGCCAAGTGATTGGTACGGATGTGAAGGTAAGGTTTGTCTATGAACAAACAAAAGTATTTTTCATCGATTATTCGATGGGCACACGAGTTTGCCAAAAATATTAAACGTAAAAATACGTTTAATGAATGAGTGTCGATCAACATAGAGTACTATAGTCGATCACCTAGAAGTGCTCGTAAGTTATCTGGATGAACTACTTTTAGTGTCGTGGACTCCTTTTCAAGTATGAAAACTTAAAAGTTATCGCTCATGGTCTATCGAACCGCCTCGTAATTCCTAATCTATTCTATACTTTGGGAATTGATGTTATGAATCGTTAAAGTATTATTGATTCATAATACTTCATAACTATTGTTCGCTTATGTCGAATTGTTATATAATTCATTTAATGTGGTATTATCGTTATCCTTGATTAAAACTTGTCGAAATGTCATGCTCACTTCATGCGTGAATTATATAACCGCAGCTAAGGATGAACGATCGTGAATGCCAAGAGAGATAAGGGCAAAGCTAAGATGGATGCTTAGGCATCAGGTAATAGTTTAGTAAGTTTGTATATATTATACATTATGAACAATGAACGATGTAACCGGGTTTATGAACCCGGGAAGGATTTTTACTTTGATTGTAATAAGAAGATAGTAATTACATTCATTTTGTTGTATTTCAATGGAATGATTCAGATGGATGTTAGTACAAAGGAGCACCATATGCTCGGGTTCGAAGATACCCAAAAAGAGAGAGAATAATATTTTTAGAAAAGTTGCCCATGTGGGCGACTGAAAAACAGAGAATTATGGGAGAGGGAATTGAGGGGGGGACATGTGGGGAAGGGGGGAAGAAAGACAGGAAGGAAAAGAAAGAAAAAGGAAAGGAAGAGAAGAAGGAATAAAAAGAAAGAAATGAAATCAGTATACTCCTCCCACCTCCATTTGCCTTCCCACGCCAAGCACTTCAGCATCAAAAACAAAAAAAGAGAGAGAGAGAGAAGAAGAAGAAGAAGAAGAAGAAGAAGAAGAAGAAGATGAGGAAATTAAAAGAAAAGATATTTTTAAAATCTTTGATTTATTCTTAGATTTATGAATTTTATTGAGTACCTACTTATGTATGTATTTAATGATTTAAACTTGTATAAACATGAATCAAGTGAGAGAAATCAAGAAATCAAATAAAAAACGAAATCTGGAAATTTTCATAAAAATTAGTTTACTACTTGATTTTGTAAAATTCATAATTCTTTGTGTATAATGATTTAGAAGATGAGACATATATTAAAAGAAAGCCCTGGAAGTGAGATAAACGTAAAAATTTGAATCACCTAAAAATTCTTTATAGATTTTTTGTGGTGACTGCTTGAGTGAAATTGGTCCGAAGGACTCATAGTCCGAAAAATTAGTGTTCTTAAGCTCTATTGCATGAGTTATAAATTTTAATCCGACCGTTGGATCGTTGTGATTTTTGGATATGTTATACATATAAAAGCTGAGTATATGCCCACAAATTTTGAACCGTTAAAGATTAATGTATGGTTTGTTATGAATTTAAGGAGGTGACTGATCCAAAAAATTTTGTAGCAGAATTTTTCGGTAAGCCTTCTCTCTATGTTAGAGTCAGAATTTGGAAAAAACTTTCTTCTAAACCGTTGTAGAGAATTAAATTTTACATGGAAAGAACATAAGATCTGTATTTTTCTGATAAAAGTGCTAATTAGTATGAATTATTGAAATTTCTGAATATTGGAGTTTATAATTAATTTATCAGAAAAATAATTTTGGCTGAAATATTTTTATAGGAAGCTTATTATATCATCTTAGAGTTTCTGTAAAATTTTGATGAATTATTGAAAAATGTAAATATTTATTGTATTTTAAAGCTATTTATGGTTAGTTTAAAAATAGAGGAAATTCATAGAAAATTCAATGAATGGTGGAAAATTATGAATTCTATTGAAAAATATTATAATAATGTAAGATTAATATTGATGATGTTTTAAAGATATAAAAGTATGTGGAGTTAGTATTTCTATTTTGAAGTCGTTAAATGATAGTTTTATAAATAGAAATAATTATGGAAAATTGTTTAATAATCCAAAAAATATGAAAATTGCTTAGAAAGTTCAGAATACTATTTTAAATATTTTAAAAGTGTTAGTAAGCTCATGAGGTGTCGGGATGTAAATGCACAAATAACGAATGAGTTTTGATAAAAACAAAAATAATATTTTTGTTAAAGTAAAAATAGTGATAATACTAGAATAGTGAATTGTCATATATGAAGTTTTAGATTTCTCAAGTTTTTTTATTTAGTTCTAAAGTTTTGGAATATGAATAATGATTTTATGCGATAAATAAAGACAACTTGAATGAATAATGAATTGTTAGTTGGTTTATATGTTATTCGAGATAAATATGATTTGGTGTTGATCCCTACTTTTAATAGAATTTAAATTGTTTATAGTAAGGCATTGATTTGATTCTTACGTAAGAAGTCACTCAGTCTTTTATTCAATAATTGTCACAGTAGTTATTGCACAGTAACTCATATTATTTGATATGATATAATTATACCAGTTGGAAGTATTGTGAGTCTATGTTAATAATTGTGAATAATTGTTGAAAGATTGAAAATGTGTAAGTAATTGATGAATAAAAGGTGTTGATTAAAGATAAGTATGATATACAGATGTTTGTTCAATTATTTTCTTTTTTTAAAAATAAGTTTGACAGGACTTGCCGACACTCTACTTTTTCTAAAGTAGTATGGACCACAACTCTATTATTGAACAAATTTTGTTAAAACGTGTACAAGTTGGTTTACTTTTCTCTGTGGGACCATAAATTCTTATATACCTCATTTGGATATTTTGTCAAAGCGGGTGTGCTAGTTGTTTACTAAATTTTCAGTATAAATAGGTTGCTCGGTTGAGTAACTAAACACACACCATCACTACACTAAAAATATAGAATTCTTTTACTAAAATATTGTGAGTATAATATTGTGAGTATTTCTATTGAGTGTAATGTTACTCCAAGTGTAGATAAAAAATGCAAGCATTGTTTAAGTTGATCAATTTCACAGAAAGCAGAGTCAAGTCACATGCTAAGGTAAGGGATATCATTATTGTGGTAAGATGGTATCATTTTTATGGCAAAAGGAATATCATTTTCTTTCATACTCCATATTATAGTAAGATATTATTATGCATTTATTCAGTTTATCATTAAATGGTGAAAAGTCCTGAAAGGATTAGAATATCCTTAATAGTTTGTGCTGAATCTAATATTATGTTAGCAACTTGGACTCTGGATAATTAAGTTGAAAATAACTAAGATCTATGTTATCTTATTATTCTGATTATTTATGTTTATTCATTATATATATCATTGTCATCATCCTCATGCTTATATTGTGATGAAAGTCATCTTTGGCACGTAGTGCATAGATGGACTTGGTATGATTATGACCAAGGATTATTCAGTATAATCATGACCGTAATGTTACAAATGATGTGGTAAAAGTCATCTTTGGCCGTAATGTATAGATGGACTTTGGTATGATTATGACCAGAAATTATTCGGTATATTATGACCGTAATGTTACAAATGATGTGGTAAAAGTCATCTTTAGCCAGTTGTGCATAGATGGACTATTGATTGGCATGATTATAACCTGAGATTATTTGGTATAATAATAACCATTGGTGAAAACACGAATATCCTTGGCCCGTAGTGCATGGATTATTCGTGGTCGTGATACTATTGAGTCGAGTCTCAACATTATTGGTTTTACAGTTATATGTCTTAGGCTTGTATTGCAAAGATGGACTATTAATTTACCTGATTATAAATATGAATTGTGAATTTAATTATAATCTGCAGTGGTTCAGGTGAAGACAGGTGATGAGAGTTCTCTTTGTCTTGGGTATAACAAAGAACTGTTGATAAGTATTACAGGAATGAAATATTAACGATGGAGTTTTAATCTAGAGGAGATAGTAGACATTATGTTCTACTTGACTCTTCTAATGGATTGTTGATTCCGCTGCTATTATGGTTGAAAACTTTTATCTTCTACCATATGTTCTAAATATCTGAATTCTTTTGATAATTTAATTATTTTAAGTCATGATATTCTTTACTGGGCTATTTGTGCTCACCCTTTTACTTCACCACCCCTTTCAGGTAATAAAATTGTAGCTGGAACTAGCAGAGAGAACATGGGTATAAAGTGGTGATACGAATTAGTCACAAGCCTAATCAAATTATGAAACAGTGTGGCATAATAATTGTACTGAGAACTTAAAATGTGTGTGACATATTTTATACATCATTTAATATTTAATTTTGGTGAACAATAATAGAATGAGGCAAACTCAAATTTGGAAGCGTCAGAAATGCACCCCATTAAAATGAGGAGGACATAAATCTTCTCGTGTTCTTTTAGGGACCTGAAATATTTGATGTTGTACTTTAGATGGAATTGTAATAATTTGAGTATGAATATTGTCGTATTATATATGTTACAATATTTATATTGAAACTCACAGTATATTTGTCATCGTATTTTGCACGACAGTTGTATAAATGAAGTTGTTAGTAGTGTATTTTCTGGAGACCCAAGATGGGTGATGTATACCTATTTTGGGGGCGTCACAAATTTCTTCTAGGTTCTGGTCATTAAATGGTCGATCTCATGGTTCCAATCTATAGTCCTTGTGTCAAGGAACATTTACATATCAACATCGCAGTTCAACAACATCAAAATCACCAGATTTAGTCTGGTCAAAGTCTTTCAGAAACGGTGTTCATACACTTTCTAGAAATTCCAAAGAAGTGACTTCGTGATCAGATGGGCTACTTTGACCATCCACAACAAGCAACATATTTGTTGTTTAAGGAATCTAAAGGCATGGATCTAGAGTCCATCTAACAGGCTACAAATTGGTTACCATAACATCAACAAATCTTCTAACATCTGACAGATCTCGGCTTGGAAAAATCTTGTCAGACCCTGATATTAAGTTGCTGGGTTACCCAGAAACTCCTTGGTCATGCTCGGTCAATTGGGTTTGACCAATAATAACTTATAATCTGGACATGTAATGACTATGATTCCACTTCCAGATCACAGTCCTCATGTCAAACTTCAAGTCTAAAACATAAAACAACACAAAGCTTTAACAGATAAAGATCTAAGGCCACTAACATATGCTTGTCAGGCCACTTTTAGAGTTCATAGGCAGTTTTGAAAAAACTTCATTTTAAGGCCTTTTGATGCTATAGATATATGATATATCATCATAGATTATCATAAAACATATTCTAACACTTATTAAAATACATAAACATGAATTCTTTCTTAGCATACAAGATCAAAGGTGAGTTTAGGGTTTTACCTTTCTAGTTCAATCATTGATCCTAGCTCTTCTTAACTGATCTTGGTGATCTAGAGGCTTGATGAGTGACTGAATCACTTAGGATTTTCGGAGGTTTGGAGAGAGAAAGAGTTGGTTGAGAGTCAGAACACAAATGTGCTAAGTAAATGAACTATTTCTCTCCTAAATCACTTATACTTGATTCTTGTGGTTAAATTTGTTGTTATGTGGCTTCAATTAGCTGATTCAAGGTGGTTGGTGGTAATTCAAGAGATGTGGCAACAATTTTAACCATATATCTTTTAACTTAAAATTTAAGTAAAGGGTATTTTTGTCTCTTTGGTTACAATTTTAATGGCATCCTTGTCATTTTATCCCAACCCTTAGGTTTTAACCATTAGGTTTTAAACCTTGGGGTTTAACCCTAAGTTTAAAAAAATATAGAATTTCTAATTCGGGTTTAAAATAGAAATTAAGCTTTCTAATATTGAAAATTAGGGTTTCGTAATCATGTTAGGTTTCCTAATTAATCATTAGGGTTTACTATGTGTATACCTTATCCGATCAATCATTGATAAAAAATTCTATACAATACAAACACGTACTCATCAATACAATTATTATAATTGTATTTTCTATTGAATCACTAACCGTAACTAGGGTTAGGATTTCTATTCTCTATTAAGCATAACTCTACTCTTATTTTCTCAGTCAATACACAAATTGACTACTTCTATAAACTCGTATCACAGATTCTCAGCTCAATATTGATAATCAATATTAAATAAATAAAAATATTTATCCATAAAATTTAGATTATTCGAAATCCTAGGTTATCACATTCTCCCCTCCTTATAAGAATTTCGTCCTCGGAATCACCGCTTTCTTATTCTCTACAATCTTTTAAAGTTGTATCATCAATTCATTCTTATCAACACAATATTAATTTGTGTCTCATATTCTAACGTGTGATTTGGATCTATAAAAGAAAACAATTCACAGCAATATTTAACCAATATTCCTTGCGTAATTTAATTACTCAACGAAATCGTTACATGTCGCTACCTCCTGGGCAGCCACTACATCTTGCACCGTCATGTTAAATGTACGACTTGTTGGTCTTCTTGGCTGTGCAGGTCCTTTAATCTCCAAGGTTATGCTACCGGGTCCCTTGTTGATACTTCACTTCTCCACATATCTCTTCGGACAATTCTGAACTAGATGATCGGTCGATCCACACGCAAAACAACCTTGTATCTTCTTCAGACTGGGACAATTGGGCGACATGTGTCCCTCTTGACCGCAGTTATAACAGAATCCCTTTCTCTTCAGATAAACTCCAGGATGATTCTTCCCACAAGTCGCACATGGCTCTCCTCCTTTCCTATTCTCTTCTGACTTGTTACCCGATTGGGTATTCTCACTCCATTTTCTCTTGTTCGAATTACTACCACCACTACTACCCCCTTCATTTGTCTTCTTCTTCTTCTTCTTCTTCTCCTGATTATATCGGGTTGCAGCTTCGCTCCCCCCCTCAGCAATGATTGCTTTCTCCAACAAAGCCGCGAACGTATTGATTTGCAACATAGCTACTTTGTTGAATATACTTGGCTTTAATCCATTCTCAAACCTTCTTGCCTTCCATAGCTTTGTATCCACCTGATGAGGTGCAAATCTCTCTAACTTATTAAATTTAGCATCATATTTAGACATCGACATGTTCTCCAAGTTTAGTCTTATTCTCTTTCTTCACCTTAGCTTCTTTGGACTCTGCCTCCTCATCTTCATTCAGATACATCTCGGGATAATCATCATGATCACTCCCCAGATTCACCATGGGTTCATCTTTTCCCACATCCTCAACTGACTCGCTCTGCGCTGGCACCTCGGCTACTGGCACAGGTGCAACAGCCGCTAGCATCTCCGTTCTCATTTCATCTTTTCCTGACATCCTACAGTCAGTTTAAACAACTTGGTTAGTACTTTACCAGTACAAACTTAATACACACGATGTCCACACATCTCATTATTGATAAACTTCGCCAATCCCTCACCTAGTACTCTAAATGAGTATTCTTTATCTCGCTTATGGTTATAATCCTAGGGTTGGTATTGTAACTTTTTTGTGTAAAGTTGTGTTGTTAATCTTGATATTTATTTAAAAAGGGATAGTAATATGTGTTACGTACTAAAGGTACTGTGTGCTATTTGAATAAATATGCGATTATATGAGAACTATGTGTTGAATTCTTATTATGTTAAGAATTTGTGTAGAGAAAGAGAATTAATGTAAGATTTTTATTTAAATCAGATAATGCCACCTAGACGAAAAAATCGAAATCAAAGAGAAGAGCAGTCAGTGAATAATGAAGGAGGTCAAGAGGACCTGATGTAGAATTTTGTGGATATGTTAGCCAAAGCTATGGGAAATAGAGCTCCAGAAAGAAGAGCAAGAGCAAGAAATCAATAAGCCGATAGATTGGCTAACTTTAAAGATTTTAAAGCGGTAGGATCGCCTGAATTTAAGGGAACTACAGATCCGATTGAAACCCAAACACGGGTGAAAGAAATGGAGAAAGCATTCATTATTGTGAGAGTAGCTGAAGAGCAAAAGATAGCTTTTGCTACATACTTGATGAAGGGAGAAGCCAATTATTGGTGGGAGACAAATCAAGCAAGAGCTGGGACAACGATAGTGACTTGGACAAGATTCAAGGAGTTGTTCTTTGAGAACTACTTTTTGTCGAGTCTGTAAGCTCGGATGGAAGTTAAGTTTTTAGAACTGAAGCAGGAGAACATGTCTGTGTCTGAATATGCTGCTAAATTTAATGAGTTAGCGAGATTTGTACCTCATCAGTTGGATACAGAGCTACGGAAGGAAAGAAGGTTTGAGAATGGATTAAAGCTAAGTATATTTAACAAAATAGTTGTGTTGCAAATCAATACATTCGCGGCTTTGTTGGAGAAAGCAATCATTGAGGGGGGGGGGGGAGCGAAGCTGTATCCCAATATAATCAGGAGAAGAAGATGACAAATGAAGGAGGTAGTAGTGCTGGTAGTAATCCAAATAAGCGAAAGTGGAGCGAGAATACCCAGTCGGGAAACAAGACAGAAGGGGATAAGAAAGGAGGGGAGCTATGTGCGACTTATGGGAAGAATCATCCCAGAGTTTGTCTGAGAAGAAAGGGAGTCTATTATAACTGCAGTTAAGAGGGACACATGTTGCCCAATTGTCCTAGTCCAAAGAAGATACAAGGTTGTTTTGCATGTGGATCGACATATGATTTGGTTCGGAACTGTCCGAAGAGAAAGGTGGAGAAGGGAAGTGTCAACAAGGGACCAGGTAGCGGAACCTTGGCTATTCAAGGACCTGCACAGGCAGAAAGACCAACAAGTCATACATTTAACATGATTGTACAAGATGTAGTGGCTGCCTAGGAGGTGGCGACAGGTAACGATTTCGTTGAGTAATTAAATTATGCGAGGAATATTGGTAAGATATTGCTGTGAATTATTTTCTTTTATAGATCCAAATCACAGGTTAGTATATGAGACATAAATTAATATTGTGTTGATAAGAATGAATTGATGATACAACTTTAAAAGATTGTAGAGAATAAGAAAGCGGTGATTCCGAGGACGGAATCCTTATTAGAAGGGGAGAATGTGATAACCCAGGATTTCAAATAATCCGAATTTTTCAAATAATTTTTTTTTATTTAATACTGATATTGATTATCAATATTGTCCGAGAACTGTGGATATGAAGTTTATGAAGTAGTCAATTTATGTATCGACCGAGAAAATAAGAGTAGAGTTGTGCTTAATAGAGAATAAACCCCAACCATAGTTACTACGGATAATGATTCTAGAGAAAATACAATTATAATAATTGTATTGATGAGTACGTGTTTGTCATCAGATGTAATTTTTGATCAATGATTGGTTGGATAGGGTATAAAATAGTAAACCCTAATGATTAATTAGGAAACCTAACATGATTAGGAAACCCTAATTTCCAATATTAGAAAGCTTAATTTCTATTTTAAACCCGGATTAGAAATTCTAGAATTTTTTTAAACCTTAGGGTTAAACCCTATAGAATAAACCCTAAGGGTTAAAATCTAACGGTTAAACCCTAAGGGTTGGGATAAATTAAAATGACAAGGATGCCATTAAAATTGTAAGCAAAAAGACAAAAATGCCCTTTACTTAACTTTTAAGTTAAAAGAGTTATCGCCAATATTGTTGCCACATCTCTTGATCTATCACCATACACCTTGAATCAGTTAACTTGAGCCACATAACAACAAATCTAACCACAAAAATCAAAGATATAAGAGATAAAGACAGAGAAAGTTCATGTATTTTGCTCATTTGCTATCTAACTCTCAACAAACCTCTTTTCTCTCCTTAGCCACGAAATAACAAAGTGTTTGAGTCCCTTAATAATCCCTTAGATCATCAAGATTAGTGGAGAAGAGCTAGGATCAAGGATTGGACAAGAAGGTATACAACACTAACCCATGTTCAATCTTGTATGCTTAGTCAAAGTTTATGTTTATGTGTTTAGATACATGCTAGAAGATGTTTTATGATGATCTATGATGATATATCATAGATCTATAGCATCAAAAGGCCTTAAAATGATGTTTTTTCAAAATTGCCTATGAACTCTAAAAGTGGCTTGACAAGCATATGTCAGTGGCCTTAGATCTTTATCTGTTAAAGCTTTGTGTTGTTTTATATTTTAGACTTGAAGTTTGACATGAGGACTGTGATCTGGAAGTGGAATCATAGTCATTCCATGTCTAGATTACAAGTTATTATTGGTCAAACCCAATTGACCGAGCATGACCAAGGAGTTTCTAGGTAACGCAGAAACTCAATATCAGGGTCTGACAAGATTTTGCCAAGCCGAGATGTGTCAGATGTTAGAAGATTTGTTGATGTTATGGTAACAAGTTTGTAGCCTGTTAGATGGACTCTAGATCCATGCCTTTAGATTCCTTAAACAACAAATATGTTGGTTGTAGTGTATGGTCAAAGTAGCTCATCTGATCGCGAAGTCACTTTTCTGGAATTTCCAGAAAGTGTATGAACATCGTTTCAGACAGACTTTGACCAGACTGAATCTGGTGATTTGGATGTTGTTGAACTACGATGTTGATATGTAAATGTTCCTTGACACAAGGACTATATATTGGAACCATGAGATCGACCATTTAATGACCAGAACCAAGAAGAAATTGAGTTAGAGGGTAGGCACTCGAAACTGCCTGAGTTTCTAGGTTACCCTGAAAACCCAAGAACTGTTTGACAATGACTTTGGAGACTCAGATCTTCTTGTTGTGATGTTATATAACCAAAATAATGGTTGGATATTGTGGTGTTACATTCCCACTACAATATCAATGTTATAGTTAGCCCAAATCATGTTTAGGCTGAGAATCATAGATGGTAAGGGCCTTGTTTGAGACCCCAAATTTTATGAATAAAGATTTAAATTTCTCAAAATAATTTTTTGAATATTATGGAGTGAACTTGATATAATGTTATAGTTGTGGGAAATATTTATAATATTCGTTTTAACAGGGAATATTCGTACGACGGCACAATCATTGGTGGACCCCACAATGGAATTATTATCGGATTAAGAAAACGACAAAAATATTTTATGAAAATAACGGCGGAAATTTTACCGTTAACTGTTGAAACACCCGGTGTTAAAAGTACAGTAATACGGTATTGATTATTGATGCTTACGTGAGAAGTCACTCAGTTTTGTTCAATTATTGCTACAGTAATTGCTGCATAGTATCTCACGTTATTTGATTCAATTATTGTCAATATTTTATATCTTATTAAATAAATAATTGAGACGACAAAGTTATTAATATTATTATTTGCAATATTAACGATGTCTAGAAGTTCTGTCAAGGAGAGGTTAGATAATCTAATTGAGCGCAAATAGGGAGAAATCCTTATTGGAAAGCCCCCTCTTTCCTGGGAACGACATGGTCAATTAATATTGTGAATTATAATAATGATGATAAATGTTGTTAAATATATTGAGGTGTCTTTGTGACACCCCCAAATCCAAGTACTTCATTCCCACAGGATTTGGTGTTCACTTAATTAAACATTCATATCTAACTACCCAATCACAATAAAACTGGATAATAAAACCTTTCCCATTAAAGGGTTACATAATAAAATCTCCCTGGATATCTAACCATTAAATACAATCATTCAAATGCGGAAATTAAATAAACTTCATTAAAACCAAGTCTAAGATCATCATAATAAAAGTCTAAAGTAAAAATACAAGTCTTCATCACTTGCACATTTTTCCCTTTCCTTTGCTAGACGAAGGTTCATCTACCTTCTCTTCTTTAGCTGCAATGAGTTTTAAAATATGCAAGAGTGAGCAAAACAATTACTCACTGGATACAATATGAAATCAACAAGAGTATAGTAATAATAACTGCCAATAATAGGCTCATCAACAATGAATAGTACTCTATCATCTATAATCAGAAACTGAAATCCAAAATGTGGAATAAATATAACTGAGGGTCATAAGACCATGAACTATGTCCACAGTTGTGAGAAATATTTCAACTCCAACTTTAATAGTCATAAGACTATAAGGACTCCTCGTACTTAGGGGGATCAGCCCTTCGTACTATGTATTGTGCACAAACATTTAATGCTACGTGTAAGTTAACCCCTAATCATAACATTAGGGTTGTTCATCTCAGTATTTAGAGTATAAGTCCGTACCAAAGGAAGTTTGGTTTGGATAAGCTTTCAAGGTAATTTGGAATTCAACGAACATCAACTAAGGATTAGTTGAATGAAACCAAGAACATTTCACTATAGAATAATCGTGATTGAATCAATCATAGTAAACTAAGGTCATGCTTTAGGAATAATATAAGAGCATACAATTTGAATAACAATAACACCTTGCTTGAATAATACAAAGCCAAGGTTAATTAGGATTGAATACTAAGCATGCATAATAATTTGATCGATAAAAATGTTCAACATTAGAATATATAAATTTGCATGCTAAACAACAAGTTAAATACAAGAATAACTTGCTCAAGAATAACTTACATCATTATAACATAATCGAATTAAAAACCATAATTAGTTCAACAAGATAAAGGATTAGAAAAACTTGCTCAAAGAAAATTTAAGCGATTGCACAATTCTAAAAGTAGAGTTAAAGAACTTGCCTTGCTCGTAGGCTAAACCAAATCAATACGAATCACAATATCCTATAAATATATTTCATCATGACATAATTAGTCATTACCATCTTACAAACATAACTAAGTACGTTCATCATTTAAAATTGGATTTTTAATCACATAATCTAGTTATAACACAAGTTAATTGTTAATAACATACTTATTCATAGTATAAAAATACTAAAATCAATATTTAGCAAATCTACTATCATCACATAACTTTGTTAAAAATTTCTGGTGTACGGTTTACAAAAAGTACATTGTCGACCATTTTGCTAACTCAGGCCATGGCCTACAGTTTTACATCGTGGGTCGCAACTGTCAGGCATGGCCATGAGTCATGCCGGAGATCATATATAGGGGCTACCATACATGCGGAGTATGGCTAACGAGGACGCACACAAAGGTATCAGAAGTCCGATTGATCATGGCAAGCACATTGCGCACACCTAGCAGACAAATTTCTAAGAACATCATAGAAAAAGCTAATTTCGCCTACAAGCTCGCGTTTAATGCATCAAATATCATGTAAATCATACAACAACTTCATGTAAACATATTTTACAAACTCTAAACATGATTCTACCCATACAACCAGATAAACAACAAAATTAACACACCTAAATTCACTGTTTTTAGCTAAAACTCACTTTTTTGATATTTCAATGAAAATCAACATCGAACTTTTGTTTTTCAACCAAAACCACTAATTCAAAGTGTCTTTATCAATGATTATACATACTCTAACAAATTAAACGATCAATTTATCTACTAAACCACTAATTCACCCTCAATTTCTACTTTAGGCTAAACAATAAATTTTCATAAAAACTCTCTCATAAAAACATTTTCTTCACAAACATATACATAACAACAATTCTTTGATTATAACCCATGAAAATAGTTTTAACATCACTATTATGACATATAAAGCCACATAACAACAAAAATTCATGCTTACACAAAGATTCTCTAGAGAATTTGGGAAGATAAAACTAAACTTTTAAGAACTAAAAGGAATAGAGAATACCTTGAAGAAGATGGTGATATGGCTAATCTTTTCTACTCTCGAGCCTCCTTCTCCAATCTCTAGCCTTCTTTTCTCTTCTTTCTTCTTTTCTTCTTCTTCTCGATGAGTTTTCTTTTTCTCTAACCTTTCTCCTCTAACATACGCCTTAAACAAATAACGATATAGATATTATATATATTAATTATATAATATAATTATAAACATAACTCGATATCGCTTATGTGAATTTTAAAATCAAAAGCCATAAGGCTTGTTTGGTTAACCACTAACAAAATAACCCATTAATCCTAACACCTTGTTTGGTAAAATTCAAATAAATTAAAGACTTAATAGGCCTTAGGCCTTGTTTGGCAAAACTGAATTAAAACTCCTTTAAGTTATTTTAGTAACTCTTTATAACAAGGTTATTTGTCATAAATTAATTTAATTAAATTAATCATAATAACAATTTATTAAATCACTTCATCACATAAATCAATACCACCAAAATTATAATTTTCAATATAATTATAACTTTATTCAATTAATCAAAATTAGCAAAATAATTAAATTAATCAAAATTCAATTAATCAAAATTCTATAACTTAATAATTAAATGAAATTAGCAAAATAATTAATTTTCTTAATTATTTATTTAACAAATAATTAACCACATCAATTCAAATTTGAACAATTATTTATTCAATAATAAACATATCCATTAAATATTTAAATAATTCAATAAATATTTAATATAACAATTAAAATTCTAGAATGTTACATCATTCCTCCTTACAAGGATTCTCATCCCCGTAATCATAATTCAAACAATCACAATTCAAACAATTCATTCATCACATTCTCCCCTACTTACAAAGATTCTCGCCCGTAATCGAAGACATGATTAAATAAATAACTCTGTGGTAATTCTTCATCATTTCAACTTCGAAGTTCTCAAGTAGCCTCTTCGATATCAGGGTTCCTCCAAATTACCTTCACGTAAGGTATCACCTTATTCCCGAGCACTTGTTCTTTCCTTTCGACTATCCGGATAGAACCTCTTCATAGGACAAATCTTTCTCAAACCGCAATGGTTCGTACTCAATCACGTGCGTTGTAATCAAAGTTTAGATGGTCAGAATAATCGACACGTGAAAAACATTATGAATGTTTTGTAACTCCGGAGGTAGAGCTACCGTAAGCCACCTCTCCAACCTTTTCGCAAAGACTTCAAAGGGTCCAATAAATCTTGGACTTAGTTTCCCTTCTTACCAAATCGAATTTTTCCCTTCCAAGGAGAAACCTTAGGAATACGAAATCTCCTATGTCGAATACACGATCCCGTCTCGTGGTTGATCAAGATATTTCTTTTGTCAATCTTGAGCAATTTATCAATCTTGTTCGATGAGTTTGACAACCTCAAAGAGTTTGTTGTACCGCTTCGTCCTAATAGTTGACGTTTCTCCGACTTCATCCCAAAGACAAAGGAGTTCTCGCACTTTTCGCCAGATAATGCTTCGTAGGAGGCATGCCGATGCTAGCGTGGTATCAATTATTGTAGGCAAATTTCACCAATGGTAATTGTTCATCCAAGCTTCCTTTGAAATCCACGACGATGCTCTCAACATATCTTCCAATGTCTCTAATCGTTAGTTCGCTTTGGCCATCCGCTTATGGATGATATGCGTGACTCATTCGCAATCGGGTTCCCATACATTATTGTAATCTCTTCCCAAGTTTGATGTGAAGTCTCTGATCTCTATTCGACATAATTGACATCGAACTCCATGTCTCGACACAATCTCTTTAACATATAACTTTGCCAACCGATCAAGATTGAATCTAATCTTTATTAGCAAAAAAGTGTGCGATTTTGTCAATCGTCCACTATCACCCATATCGCATCGTATCCTTTTTCGAAGTTGTTGGAAGACCTACCACAAAATCCATTCAGGATATGTTCCCATTTCCATTTTGGCTTCTCCAACGGTTGAAGTAACCCGCTTGGTCTTTGATGTCAGTATTGACTATCCGACATTCCAAGCACTTTCAAACGATTCTCGCAACGCCTCTTTTCATATTTGGCCACCAAAATGTCGCCGCAAATCTTGATACATCTTCATATTCTTGGATGAATCGAATATCTCGAAAGTTATGAGCTTCGGTCAAGATTTCTTCTTTAATCTCTCGTACCGCTAGAACCCATATTCGCCCTTCAAATCTCATCATTCCATCCAGATCAATCTTGTATTTCACCTCTTTCCTCAACCACACTTTTCTCCGATTTTTACGCATTCCTCATCCCCGTAGTTGAGCGTGCTTCACTTTGTCCACCAAAGTTGGACTCGCTTCCATCCGTAACATCTTTCATCGATTCTCTTAAAAATTTAATTTCCAACTCTAACCTCGACATCATTGTAATAAGCTCCTCCTTATCGCTAACAACATCAACTTCTCCCCGCTTTCCTACTCAAGGCATCTCAGAACCACGCTTTTGCTTTGGCTCGGATGATAAAAGATCTTACAATCATAATCTTTTATCGCCCATCCATCTTCTTTCGACGCATGTTCGTGTCCTTTCGTGAAAATATACTTTGATTTTTTTTACGGTCGTGTAGATCTCACATTTCTCTCCGTAGAGATAGTGTCTCCATATCTTTCAGAGCAAACACAACCGCCGCCAACTCTAAATCAAGAGTCGGATACCCTTTTTCGTAATCTTTCAATTGTCTTGATGCATACACGATGACTTTACCGTCTTGCATAAGGACACACTCTAATCCCATGTGTGAAACATCACTATACACCACAAAATTTCCTCAGATTATCCGTAATGACAACACAGGTGCCATACTTAGCTTCTTTTTCAATTCTTGAAACTTTTTCACACTTCTCCGTCAAACAAATTTTACAGATTTCTAGTTAAATTTGTTAACTGAGTGGCAATCTCGGAGAAATCCTGGATAAACCGTCTATAATACCCTGCTAATCCCAAGAAACTTCTCACTTCTGATGGAGTTCTCGGTTGTTCCCAATTTATCACAGCCTTCAACCTTTGATGGATCCAATCGAAATTCCATCCTTGTCAATTACGTGCCCAAGAAATTGTACACGCTCCAACCCAAAATTCATATTTAGAGAATTTCAGATACAACTTTTCTTTTCTTAGCGTCTCCAAGTTGTTAGACGTAATTGTTCCACATGTTCCTCTGAGTTTTAGAGTACACTTTAATATCGTTGATAAACACCACCACAAACTTTTTCCAAAATGGTTTAAACACCATGTTCATCAAATCCATTAACGTCAGTAGGGCGTTTGTCAAACCAAAAGACATCACCAAAAATTTGTAATGTCCATACCGAAGTTTGAATGCCGTCTTGGTACATCCTCCTTTCTTACCTTCATTGATGGTACCCACTTCTCAAATCTATTTTTGAGAAATATCTAGCACCCTTCAATTGATCAAACAAGTCATCTATTCTCAAGAAAAGATATTTTTCTTAATAGTGACTTTGTTTAACTCTCTATAATCAATGCAAAGACGATTGACCCATCCTTCTTCTTTATTTAATAACACCGGTGTTCCTACACGGTGACACACTCTACCTGAATGTATTTCTTCCAACAACTCCCCGTAGTTGTACCATCGCTTCTTTAATCTCCACCGAGCTATTCTCAGACGGGGATTTCGATATCGAGCTGTCCTGGCGCTAAGTCGATCACTTAACTCGATTTCTCCGTCAAAGTGGAAGTCCCGGCAAATCCTCTAGAAACACGCCCACAAATTCTCTAACCATCGGTATTTCTTCCAGCCACACCCTTCTTCCGAGTATCGACTATGTAAGCTAAATAACCCACACATACCGACTCAACAACTTTTTGGCTCGCATAATCGCCGACATCTCATTTGTCTAAAGCGATTTGTTACCATTGAATACTACCTTTCGACGAGTCATAAGGTTTATACATTTCTTTTGGCAACCAATTATCGCTCCATAATTGAACAACCAATCCATTCGCAAAATAACGTCAAACTCTCCTAGCCTGATCGGAATCAAATCTACCATCAAAATATTTCCCTTAATGTTCACCCTACAGTTCTTGTATATGAACCTAATAGGAACTACTTCTTTATACGCAATTTCTATGTTTAAAGGGAAATTCAATTCTTCACTAGGCAATCCTAATCTCATAGCAAATTCATCAGATATAAATGAGCAAGTAGCACCCGAATCAAATAATACATAAGCGTCAATATCATTGATCGAGATAATACCTGACACCAAATCCTTTGATTGCACAACATCTTGCACAGTCATGTTGAAGGTTCTGGCTGTGGGCTTATTTGTTGTTGTTGGTCCCGCAATAGCCAACGCACCTCCACTAGCATTTCCCTTACTCCCATTTGTCTCACCAGATCTCTTCTTGGGGCATTCACGAGCAAAGTGATCCTTGGATCCGCACGTGAAGCACACATTCTTCTTAGTTTGAGTGCAATTTGGGGCGATGTGACCTTCCGCCACAATTGAAGCATACTCATTTCCCCAAAGAAACACACTCCCTTATGAAAACTTTCCACACGTAGCATATGCTTCAATTTCTTATTTTGTCGGTTTCTTTCACGATTTTCAGCTCCTCCATTCCCATTCCATTTCCTCTTCAAAGTTGTTGCCATTACTACCGCTATCACTACTCTTAGCTTCACCTTCACTTTTCTTCTTTCTCTCGCTCTTGATTATGCTTTGTTACGCTTCGCCTCACTTTTCAACGAGAATCGCCTTCTCCATCATCACGCAAATGTCTTCAATTGGAACAGGATACCCTCATCTATACAACTAGGGTTTCAGGTCCTCGCTCAAACCTCTTCGCCTTCAAGGCTCGTCTCTCAGGTCGACTCGATATGGCGCATGAAACCTCGCCAACTCGTTGAACTTTACACGGCATACTCCACACCAACATTGTTCCTTGCTTCAACTCCAAAAACTAAACCTCTAGCTGATTCTTCGAACTCTCTGGGAAATAAGTCTCGAAGAACAGCTCCTTAAACCTATCCTAGGTCATTACTCCTGGTCCTTTCTGAGTTTTGTTGGCCTGCCACCAATAGCTGGCCTCCTCCTTCAACATAAACATTGCAAAAGCAGTCTTCTGATTCTCCTCTACCCTAGCCACATCAAAAACTTTCTCGATTTCCATAATCCAAGTCTGTGCTTCAACTGGGTTCATGGACCCATGGAATTCTGGTGGTCCAACCGCCTTGAAGTCCTTAAATGTAGCACCTTGGTTCTGAGGTTGATTTTGCGGTTGATTTTTCCAAAGGCACTGTCAAGTAACGCC
The DNA here is from genome assembly GCA_020205615.1 of Panax quinquefolius. Lineage (NCBI taxonomy): Eukaryota > Viridiplantae > Streptophyta > Magnoliopsida > Apiales > Araliaceae > Panax > Panax quinquefolius. Next base: position 61,934,500 of record CM035161.1, read on the forward strand.
ACCAACTCGCCGAATCTGAAGTTAGTTTCAGCATTATCGTTGTTGGTTCCTTCGGTGGTTCTCTGACGGTGTGGTTGACGTCTTGGAGGCATTTTCTGTTAAAAAGAATACATTCCTTAGATTATTCCTCAACTCTTTTCAAGTAATTTCTACTTAACTTGCCCCCATAAAGTAATCACTTCATAACACATAACACTTTGGATAAAAGAAAATAATAACTTTTATTCATAACTTCTTTGAAAATATCATATCAATAGCATCACTGCTACTTACATTATTTTCCTGAACTACTAAAGTTTTAGGACAACATCATCATATCCCATAGGTTGCATAACACTTGGGATTAACATAATACTTATCATAACATAAATCATAAATCAAGTTCACTTCTTAAGTTGTCCTATTAAGATACTACAAAGCCTTACGACGCTCTTCTTCCATAATTTGGAACATGGTTCGACGATCTAGTATGTACGAGGGTAGCGTCTCAAACCTCGACGCCAAACTTCTCTTCAACATTGTTCAATCGCTTTTCTTATCGATCCCGGATCTCATCGTCTTCGTTTGCCATCAAGGTCCATTCTTCAACCTACTATCTCTTGTAATTCTCATCGTATCTTAAAGTTCCACATCTTGTAATTCCTCATCAGACTCATCATTATATATCTGACCATACCACTATCGAGTTAAGTGGAATCCTTTCCTCCTTGTCCTCTACATATCCCTGGCGTGGCGCTCCAAAGGATCTTCCTCATCCGTCTCTATCTCATCATCCTCATCGTACTCTCTCTCCGCTTTCAACTACATCGTGACCAACTGAATCGCTTTCCCGTGGCGATAATTGTTCCCAAACTACCTGAATATCTCGAGGCTCCTCCTCCCTAGCTTGACTGGTTCCTCCTATATTAGATATCCTGTCAACCAAAGTTTAAGTCTTAATTACTAATCATTACTACTCGACTCTCACGAGCACATAAGTTATAAACACATAATCACATAAGTGTTTTATTACTTCTTCCTTAAAACTCAATAAGAGTTTATCATCACTATCTTTTCGAAGGTTACTTCCTAAGGCTTTTCCCCCACCTAAGGTTCATAACCTAAGGCTTTGATACCAACCTGTGACACCCCCAAATCCAGGTACTTCATTCCCACAGGATTTGGTGTTCACTTAATCAAACATTCATATCTAACTACCCAATCACAATAAAACTGGATAATAAAACCTTTCCCATTAAAGGGTTACATAATAAAATCTCCCAGGTTATCTAACCTTTAAATACAATCATTCAAATGCGGAAATTAAATAAACTTCATTAAAACCAAGTCTAAGATCATCATAATAAAAGTCTAAAGTAAAAATACAAGTCTTCATCACTTACACATTTTTCCCTTTCCTTTGCTAGACGAAGGTTCATCTACCTTCTCTTCTTTAGTCAGAATGAGTTTTAAAATATGCAAGAGTGAGCAAAACAATTGCTCATCGGATACAATATGAAATCAACAGGAGTATAGTAATAATAACCGCCAATAATAGTACATCATCAACATGAATAGTACTCTATCATCTATAATCGTAAACCGAAATCCAAAATATGGAATAAATATAACCGAGGGTCATAAGACCATGAACTATGTCCATGAGTTGCGAGCAATCTTTCAACTCCAACTTTAATAATATAAGACTATAAGGACTCCTCGTACTTAGGGGATCAGCCTTCGTACCATGTATTGTGCACAAACATTTAACGCCACGCTGTAAGTTAACCCCTAATCAAAACATTAGGGTTGTTCATCTCAGTATTTAGAGTATAAGTCCGCACCAAAGGAAGTTTGGTTTGGATAAGCTTTCAGGGTAATTTGGAATTCAACGAACATCAACTTAGGATTAATTGAATGAAACCAAGAACATTTCACTATAGAATAATCGTGATTGAATCAATCATAGTAAACTAAAGTCATGCTTTAGGAATAATCTAAGAGCATACAATTTGAATAACTATAACACCTTGCTTGAACAATACAAAGCCAAGGTTAATTAGGATTGAATACTAAGTATGCATAATAATTTGATCGATAAAAATGTTCAACATTAGAATATATAAATTTGCATGCTAAACAACAAGTTAAATACAAGAATAACTTACTCAAGAATAACTTACATCATTATATCATAATCGAATTGAAAACCATAATTAATTCAACAAGATAAAGGATTAGAAAAACTTGCTCAAAGAAAATTTAAGCGATTGCACAATTCTAAAAGTAGAGTTAAAGAACTTGCCTTGCTCGTAGGCTAAACCAAATCAATACGAATCACAATATCCTATAAATATATTTCATCATGACATAATTAGTCATTACCATCTTACAAACATAACTAAGTACGTTCATCATTTAAAATTAGATTTTTAATCATATAATCGAGTTATAACACAAGTTAATTGTTAATAACATACTTATTCATAGTATAGAAATACTAAAATCAACATTTAGCAGTCCTGCTATCATCACATAACTTTTCTTAAAATTTCGTGTACAAAAAAGCGTGAGACCATTACGCTAACTCGTGTCATGGCGCATACGGTTTTTACCTTTATTAAATTCTGTTACTTGGCGTGGGCATGGCTGCATGTTACAGAGATCAAGGCTACAAAGGCTAATAGGCTGCGGAGTAATAGCATAGTCTTTCTGACGCCACAAAGGTCTTGCAGAAGTCCAGTCATGCCATGCAAATAATTGCGAACCTCGGCAGACAAACTTCAAGAACCACAGACGAAAAAGCTAATTTTTGCCTACAAGCTCGTTTCTAACAGACCAAATATCATGTAAATCATACAACAACTTCATGTAAACATATTTCACAAACTCTAAACATGATTCTACCCATACAACCAGATAAACAACAAAATTAACACACCTAAATTCACTGTTTTTGGCTAAAACTCACTTTTTTGATATTTCAATGAAAATCAACACTGTAACTTTTGTTTTTCAACCAAAACCACTAATTCAAAGTGTCTTTATCAATGATTATACATACTCTAACAAATTAAACGATCAATTTATCAACTAAACCACTAATTCACCCTCAATTTCTACTTTAAGCTAAACAATAAATTTTCATAAAAACTCTCTGTTAAAACATTTTCTTCACAAACATATACATAACAACAATTCTTTGATTATAACCCATGAAAATAGTTTTAACATCACTATTATGACATATAAAGCCACATAACAACAAAAATTCATGCTTACACAAAGATTCTACAGAGAATTTGGGAAGATAAAACTAAACTTTTAAGAACTAAAAGGAATAGGAGAATACCTTGAAGAAGATGGTGATATGGCTAATCTTTTCAACTCTCGAGCCTCCTTCTCCAATCTCTAGCCTTCTTTTCTCTCTTCTTTCTTCTTCTTCTTCTTCTTCTTCTTCTATGAGTTTTCTTTCTTCTCTCTAACCTCTCTCATCTAACATACGTCTTAACCAAATAACGTATATAGATATTATATATATTAATTATATAATATAATTATAAACATAACTGATATCAGTTATGTGAATTTTAAAATCAAAAGCCATAAGGCTTGTTTGGTTAACCACTAACAAAATAACCCATTAATCCTAACACCTTGTTTGGTAAAATTCAAATAAATTAAAGACTTAATAGGCCTTACGCCTTGTTTGGCAAAACTGAATTAAAACTCCTTTAAGTTATTTTAGTAACTCCTTTATAACAAGGTTATTTGTCACACATTAATTTAATTAAATTAATCATAATAACAATTTATTAAATCACTTCATCACATAAATCAATACCACCACAAGTATAATTTTCTATATAATTATAACTTTATTCAATTAATCAAAATTCTCTAACTTAATAATTATATGAAATTAGCAAAATAATTAATTTTCCTTAATTATTTATTTAACAAATAATTAACCACATCAATTCAAATTTGAACAATTATTTATTCAACAATAAACACATCCATTAAATATTTAAATAATTCAATAAATATTTACTATAACAATTAAAATTATAGAATGTTACATCATTCCCTCCTTACAAGGATTATGTCCCCAGAATCACAATTCAAACAATTCATTCGTCACATTCTCCCCTACTTACAAAGATTTCGCCCCGTAATCGAAGACATGATTAAACAAATAACTCAGGGTAATTCTTCATCATTTCAGCTTCGAGTTCCCACGTAGCCTCTTCGACATTTTGGTTCCTCTAAATTACCTTCACAGAAGGTATCACCTTATTCTTGAGCACTTGTTCTTTCCTGTCGACTATCTGGATAGGAACCTCTTCATAGGACAAATCTTTCTCAAACTGCAATGGTTCGTACTCAATCACGTGCTTGTAATCAGGTTTGTACGGTCGTAATACCGACACGTGAAAAACATTATGAATGTTTTGCAACTCCGAAGGTAGAGCTACCTCGTAAGCCACCTCTCCAACCTTTCGCAGCACTTCGAAGGGTCCAATAAATCTTGGACTTAGTTTCCCCTTCTTACCAAATCAAATTTTTCCCTTCCAAGAAGAAACCTTTAGGAATACAAAATCTCCTATGTCGAATACACGATCTTGTCTGTGTTGATCAGCATATTTCTTTTGTCTATCTTGAGCAAAACTATCACTCTTGTTTCGATGAGTTTGACAACCTCGGTGAGTTTGTTGTACCCGATTCTGGTCCTAATAGTTGACGTTCTCTCGACTTCATCCCAAAGACGGTGGAGTTACGCACTTCCCGCGAGATAATTCAGAGGCGGCATATGCCGATGCTAGCGTGGTATTTGTTATCAGAGGCAAATTCCACCAATGGTAATTGTTCATCCCAACTTCCTTTGAAATCCATGACGCATGCTCTCAACATATCTTCCAATGTCTGAATCGTTCGTTCGCTTTGGCCATCTGTTTGCGGATGATATGCAGTACTCATTCGCATCTAGGTTCCCATACATTCTTGTAGTCCCTTCCACAAGTTTGATGTGAACCTCAGATCTCTATCTGACACAATTGACACTGGAACTCCATGTCTCGACACAATCTCTTTAACATATAACTTTGCCAGCTGATCAAGATTGAATCTAATCTTTATTGGCAAAAAGTGTGCAGATTTTGTCAATCTGTCCACTATCACCCATATCGCATCGTATCCTTTCTGAGTTGTTGGAAGACCTACCACAAAATCCATTGTGATATGTTCCCATTTCTATTCTGGTATCTCCAACGGTTGAAGTAACCCGCTTGGTCTTTGATGCTCGGCCTTGACTATCTGACATGTCAAGCACTTTGGAACGCATTCTGCAACGTCTTTTTTCATATTTGGCCACCAAAAATGTCGCCGCAAATCTTGATACATCTTCGTACTTCCTGGATGAATCGAATATCTCGAGTTATGAGCTTCGATCAAGATTTCTTCTTTAATCTCTGTTACTGCTGAAACCTATATTCGTCCTTCAAATCTCATCATTCCATCGGTATCAATCTTGTATTTCACCTCTTTTCCCTCAACCACACTTTCTCTGATTTTTCTGCATTCCTCATCCTGCAGTTGAGCGTTCTTCACTTTGTCAACCAAAGTTGGACTGGCTTCCATCTGGTAACATCTTTCATTGGATTCTCTTGGAAATTTGATTTCCAACTCTAACCTTGACATTGCTGTAATAAGCTCCTCCTTATCAGTTAACAACATCAACTTCTCCCTGCCTTTCCTACTCAAGGCATCTGTAACCACGTTTGCTTTGCCTGGATGATAAAAGATCTTACAATCATAATCTTTTATCAGTTCCATCCATCTTCTTTGCCACATGTTCAAATCCTTCTGTGTGAAAATATACTTCAGACTTTAATGGTCTGTGTAGATCTCACATTTCTCTACGTAGAGATAGTGTCTCCATATCTTCAGAGTAAACACAACCGCCGCCAACTCTAAATCATGAGTCGGATACCCTTTTTCGTAATCTTTCAATTGTCTTGATGCATACGCAATGACTTTACCGTCTTACATAAGGACACACCCTAATCCCTTGTGTGAAGCATCACTATACACCACCAAATTTCCCGTATTATCTGGTAATGACAACACAGGTGCCATACTTAGCTTCTTTTTAAATTCTTGGAAACTTTCTTCACACTTCTCCGTCCAAACAAATTTTACAGATTTCCTAGTTAAATTTGTTAACGGAGTGGCAATCTTGGAGAAATCCTGGATAAACCGTCTATAATACCCTGCTAATCCCAAGAAACTTCTCACTTCTAATGGAGTTCTCGGTTGTTCCCAATTTATCACAGCTTCAACATTTGATGGATCCACTGAAATTCCATCCTTGTCAATTACGTGCCCAAGAAATTGTACACGTTCTAGCCAAAATTCAAATTTAGAGAATTTCGCATACAACTTTTCTTTTCTTAGCGTCTCCATCGTTAGACATAAATGTTCCACATGTTCCTCTTGAGTTTTAGAGTACACCAGAATATCGTCGATAAACACCACCACAAACTTGTCCAAAAATGGTTTAAACACCCTGTTCATTAAATCCATGAACGCTGCAGGGGCGTTTGTCAAACCAAAAGACATCACCAAAAATTCGTAATGTCCATACCGAGTTCGGAATGCCGTCTTCGGTACATCCTCCTCTCTTACCTTCAGTTGATGGTACCCACTTCTCAAATCTATTTTTGAGAAATATCTAGCACCCTTCAATTGATCAAACAAGTCATCTATTCTCGGCAAAGGATATTTGTTCTTAATAGTGACTTTGTTTAACTCTTTATAATCAATGCAAAAACGCATTGACCCATTCTTCTTCTTTACGAATAACACCTGTGCTCCCCACGGTGACACACTTGACTGAATGTATTTCTTGTCCAACAACTTCTGCAGTTGTACCATCAGCACTTTCATCTCCACCGGAGCCATTCTGTACGGGGCTTTCGATATCGGAGCGGTTCCTAGCGCTAAGTCGATCCCAAACTCGATTTCTCTGTCAGGCGAAAGTCCTGGCAAATCCTCTGGAAAAACGTCCACAAATTCCCTAACTACTGGTATTTCTTCCAGTTTCGCACCCTTTTTCTGAGTATCGACTATGTAAGCTAAATAACCCACACACTATTTCGACTCAACAACTTTTTGGCTCGCATAATCGTCGGACATCTCATTTGTCTAAGCGATTTGCTACCATTGAATACTACCTTTGATTTTGAGTTATAAGGTTTATACATTTCTTTTGGCGTCAATTATCGCTCCATAATTGAACAACCAATCCATTCCCAAAATAACGCCAAACTCTCCTAGCTTTGATCGGAATCAAATCTACCATCAAAATATTTCCCTTAATGTTCACCCTACAGTTCTTGTTTAAGAACCTAACAGGAACTACTTCCTTATTCGCAATTTCTACGTTTAAAGGGAAATTCAATTCTTCACTAGGCAATCCTAATCTCATAGAAAATTAATCAGATATAAATGAGCAAGTAGCACCCGAATCAAATAATACATAAGCGTCAATATCATTGATCGGGATAATACCTGACACCACATCCTTTGATTGCACAGCATCTTGCACACTCATGTTGAAGGTTCTGGCTGTGGGATTATTTGTTGTTGTTGGTCCCGCAATAGCCAACGAACCTCCACTAGCATTTCCCTTGCTCCCATTCGTCTCACCAGATCTCTTCTTGGGGCATTCACGAGCAAAGTGATCCTCGGATTCGCACGTGAAGCACACATTCTTCTTAGTTTGAGTGCAATTTGGGGCGATGTGACCCTCTTAGCCACAATTGAAGCATACTCGTTTCCCCAGCAAACACACTCCCTTATGAAAGTTTCTGCACGTAGCACATGCTTCGAACTTCTTATTTTCCTGGTTTCTTTGCTGGTTTCCAGCTCCTCCATTCCCATTCCACTTCTTCTTCAGGTTGTTTCCATTACTACCGTTACCACTACTCTTAGCTTCACCTTCACTTTTCTTCTTTCTCTGCTCTTGATTATGCTTTGTTACCACCTCGCCTCCACTTTCAGCGAGAATCGCCTTCTCCATCACTACTGCAAATGTCTTCAATTGGAATAGGGAAACCCTACTGTACAACTAGGGTTTCAGTCCCTGCTCAAACCTCTAAAAATAGGGCTTCAATATGGACCGTTCATGAATTAGTTACTATTCCGTCCATTCTCCTATAAATAGAAGCTCACTCCTTCATTATTTCTTACGAATTCACTGAAACTCTAGAGAGAGAAACTATAGAGAGAAAGAAGAAAAGTATTCTGCTACTTCACTACTCCTATATCCAGTTTCTTCTAAGGTAAGGGGTATTATTTCTTTTGTATTCATAAAGACAACTTCTGTTATTCCATTCTTTATTATTACATTGGAATAACTCAGATATCGTGGACTACCCTATACTTGGTGAAATTCTTACGTTATTCTATTCTTTATTATTATGTTGGAATAACTTTGTACATGCAATACCGCATACATGGTGAAATTCTTCTATTATTCCATTCTTTATTATTCATTGGAACATCACATGCATGCATTTACGCATGACTGGTTCCATTATTTACTATTCTATTGGAATATCCACGTGCATGCGTTTACGCATGACTTGGTTCCGATTATTTATTATTACATTGGAATATCCTGTTTGTGTGCTTACGCACGACCGTTCCGTTATTTATTATTACATTGGAATAACCTATCTATGCTGATCTCATCGCATGCCTGGTGATTTCTTTTGTTATTCCATTCTTTATTATACTAGGTTGGTTAAAGTTTGGCTTTTATACTCCATGAAATTAGTGGAATATCTTTGATATTTGTGCTTCATCCAAAGATCTTTTCATGAAAATATTCTTCTGAGCATTCTTGAATTTTACTCCACAAAGCAGTATCATGTTGATAATTTGGACGTTATTGGTTCCTGGATAAATTAATTCTTGAACTTATTTTATTGAATTCTTATATCATTGTCATCATTCTCATGTTTATATTATGTTGAAAGTCATCTGTGGCCTGTAGTGCATAGATGGACTTGGTATGATTATGACCAGGGATTACTCGGTATAATCATGACCGTAATGTTACAAATGATGTGGTAAAAGTCCTCATTGGCCCGTATTGCATTGATGGACAGTTGTTGGCATGATCATGACCATTGATGAATACACGAATATCATTGGCCCGTAGTGCATGGATAATTTGTGGTTGTGATACTAATGAATATCCTTGGCCGTAGTGCAGGGATGATGTGGATTATTTATTGAGTTGAATCTCAGCGATAAAAGTGATGAAAAACCTTTTGAATCATAGAAGATTGTAGATTTTATTCTCTACTTGACTCTTCTAATGGATTGCTTATTCCGCTGCAGTTAAACTTGATGTTTGTTATATTGTATCAGTTTAACACTGTTAAAGGCTAACGATAATTTATTCTGCATTATCTTAGTCATAATATTTCTTACTGGGCTAGTTGAGCTCACCCTTTTACTTTCATTGTTCTCTTCAGGAAATGAGAACGTAGCAGGGACTAGTCGGGGAACAGAGTGACGGTCCAGATGATAGCATTAGTAGTCCTCACTATTCTATGAAATAGTGTGTTAATAAATGTATTGAGGACTTATTTTGAGTTTGAATATTGTCTAGAAGACAATATTTATATTAAAACTCACAGCTTATGTTGTATATTTAAGATTATATTTGTATTCTGTACCATGTATTTGGTGACTCAGAATAGTTGATGTATACCTATTTTGGGGGCGTCGCGGTTGGTATCAAAGCTTAGGGATATGATCCCTGGCTGAGATGTGAGACAAGAACTAGGAGGGGAGAGACGGGGAATTTCTTCGCTAGTATGACCTACCTAAGTTTATTTGATATTTAATTGGTCGGTCAGAGTATGGGGATAATATGTGATATGTTAATTAACCCTTATTTTGTGGCAGTATTTGAAAATGACATCTGAGAATGTTGAGAATAGCAATGGAGCACAAGAGACCGTTGAGTCTCCATATATCAATAATCAGGATAATGTGCATCAGGAAGGCGACAATCCACATGCAAACAACAACACTGACCAAATGATGAACGATGGAATGTTCAGAGGCTTTATGTAATTCATGCAACATCAGGCAAGAGCAGCTCCTGTCCAAAATGCAGGTGGAAACACTGGCAACTCTCGGACAGTCACTGCTAAGTAGTTCAAGGAACTGGGACCACCGGAGTTTTTTGGAGAGCCAAAACAACTTAAGGCGGAGACATGGATAAAGCAGATCTGCAAGATATTTGATGTCAAGGGATGCTCCGAGGAGCAAAAGGTTCCCTTTGCCACCTTCATGTTATGAAAGCAGAGATTATTATTGGTGGGAATCAGAAAGCGTACTCAACCCGCCGCACTAAAGATGACTTGGGAGAAGTTCCAAGAACTGTTCAACGACAAGTACTTTCCCGAAAGTATTCGTTACATGAAAGAGGTAGAGTTCATCTGAAAGTAGTATGCATACAAGCCAATCATGTTTGATGATAAAGCATATACTTTGTAACAATCTTATTCATTTATTAATAAAAAGTATTAATTTATTAAAGGCTTTTAATTATCTACATGATGTTGTTTTATAATATGTGATAAACCCATAGTTTTAAGCAATGCTTTTAGAATAATGATGATGATCATTCTAATGAGATCTAAATTCTTAGAAAGCTTAAAACTAAAATAGTTCCCAATCGTTGGATTACTAAATTGGGATTAGTGAATCCGGATAGATTGGTACATACGTTGCTTGCTCATTGGATGAGGATGATTGATCTCATGATCATTTGTGTGGAGACACTAAAGCAAGTATGTAGGTGCTTATTGAAGAATAAGTTCACTGAACGTGGCTCGCTAAGGAATACCTAATGGAGTTTTACTTGCCTGTCAATAGGAATTCCTGTAGTGATAGTAGTACAAGTAATCCTTGGACTTGAGATCATCATAGTATCTTGTGTATGATGAGTTATACTTTGACTTATTCCTTAAGACCCTTAGGGTATATCAAAGGGTATGCTTGGGTATAACAAGTTGTACATGGAGATAATATATGATCAATAAAGAATCTACCACTTCTAATAAAAGAAGAGAAATGTCCTATGTGATTCGATAAATGACAACCCGGTGAGTCCTTGGTTAAAGCGAGAATGAAATTAGAAAGGAGTTTCTAATTTGCATTATTTGGTGTTGTGCATTTAAGAGTCGAAATACATATAATTAAATAAAATAAGACTTGACAGTAATTCCATGTCTTATATTTAATTGGGACATTGTATGGTGGAAAGATTGAATTGTATGGTAACTATTTACTCAAAGGTTCTTTTATGATTAATGTTGAAATCTATATTATCTGGAAAGTCGTTGATCGCTAGGGAGGCTTATCCCTATTGTAGAATAAATATTATTTATTTAAATAAATTAATTGTTTAATTTATTTATTTAAATAAGATTAGAATTGTTCTAATTGATTTATTCACATCCGGTTTAATATGGAGAACCTAAAGGGTCACACCATAAAAGGAAGAATAATTATTTAAGAAGTTAATGGCATAATCGTAATAATATGTTAAGTATATTTAATTTAATCTATGGTGATAGAATAAATTAAATAGCTTAATATTTATTATTTAATATTTTAGAAATATTAAATATAAATTAATAAGAGGAGTCTTATTAATATTATTACAATTATTATTATTATTTTAATTTCTAAAAGAGTTTAGAAATTAATTTAATATAAGTACTCTCATTTATTCCTAATAGGATTAGGAGAGAAAATTAGTTAAAGGAGTTTAATTAATTATCCCTAATAAGATTAGGGAGCCTATTTAATTAAAAGAGTTTAATTAAATAATACCTTATTTTATTAAATAAGGTTACCTGATATCTTTATAAGAGGAGTCTTATATCAGATATCAAAATATACGCAATTCCAAAAGTTGGAGAGTACGTCCTTTTCTATAGAGATAGAAAAACTAGGGTTTAGCCAACCACCCTTCTTCTTAAATCTTTATTCTTCCTTGGTGGATCACCTCTAGAGGCCAAACACTTGGGTGGCTAACGTTGATCAAAGGAAGGAACCAAACCCGGTGAATTCAAGTTGAACGCGAAAGGATTTGGAGGTGAACTTGTACTTGAGGAAGCTCGATCTTCAAGGGTATGATTTTATTCTTTATCTTTTCGTTTAATTAATAATTGTGCATAAAGGGTGATCCGGGTATATGGTTTGTAAAATTTTAAAACTCTGATTTTTACACGTTTCCGCTTATTTTTGCAATTTGATTGCGTTCATGAATATTACAAACCTAACAGTGGTATTAGAGCCAAACCTTTATGCAAATTATTAATTGTTTTGATTTGATATGTATATTGATAAGTGTTTAGAACAATTTAATTGGGCATAATTTGTTGTATAAATTTTTAAAAAAAAAAAAAAATTTAATCCCGACCCTTTTTTTTTTTACTTCGCTGTGTGATTTTTTTTTTGGGACATGGGAGATCCTTATTCACGAAATCCTATAGTGTAAATCGCAAAATTTGTTTTGCCATTGAGTCTTGTCAAAGACAAAAAAAAAAAACAAAAACAGAAAAACGTTACCTGCTATATATAAGTTAGCATTCCATGCACGGACGACTTATATATTATATATATATATATATATTATCGTAATATATATTATATATATAATATATATATTTTAATAATTTTATTATTAAAATAAAAGTTATTTTAATTTTAAATAAAAGGTTTATTTTAATATTAAAATATAAAGTTTATTTTAATTTTAAAATTAGATTTCATGCTAACTAATTAGAGTTGGAATTGGATTCCATGATAACTAATTGGAGTTGAAATAAGATTTCATATTATTCTAAATAAAAGAGGTTATTTATGAATAGGAAAGAGAATCCGTATTTCCTTAGTTAAAGGAGTTTATTTAGATATGAAATAAGATTTCATATTATTCAAAATAAAAGAGTTTATTTGTGAATAGGAAAGTGAATTCGTGTTTCCTTTAATAAAGTTTTTTTTACATGGAATTAGATTCCATAATTAATTAAAATAAAGGAGTTTATTTTCATTAAAGATTTTGATTAAAATAAAATAGTTTATTTTATTCAAAATTGGATAAATTAAAATAAAATAGTTTATTTTGATTTAAATTTGGATTAAAATAAAGGAGTTTATTTTGATTCAAAATAGATTTTATACTAACTAAATTTGCCCATTAAATGATATCAATATATATATTAAATGTTTATTATTCATGAGATGAATGTTATTTATTGATGCATATGGTGATGTGTATGATAATAAATGGGATTGATTATGGACTATTGACCAATATGATTGGATTTTATTTTAGTTGGATGCATGAATGTATGGGTTTTATTAAATGGGGTCTGCGTACCTCGTCTTCTCTAATTTTTCTTAATATAAATTCTATCTCCTCCTATGTACTTCCCTCGATCACGATCAAGGTTTCTATTTATTTTAAATAGTTTTGTAATAGGAATAGTTAGAATTAATTTTGAAGAATTGGAGATCAAGGAGCAAGGAGCGCTTGAAGACCCGTTTGTAATGGAGCCCGGGTTTAAATGTAATAGTTATATTTAAATATTATTTCTTGCACCCCTAGGGTTTGACCTTTTGGTTCACTTGGTGGCTCTAGTGAACCAAACTAGAATAAAAGTCCATAATCAATCCGAGTAGGATATAGTATTCTATATGTGCATGCTTATACTATATATATATATTATATATTATGCAAACATGCTTCGCATGTTAATTAATATGACGTGTATTTTATATATATATGTGCATGCGCACTAAACAAGATGAGACAAATTAATAACAAACCCCTCGATTTTTATATTAAGTCCTAAGCGTTCAAAGATATTTGGAATATCGAACGTCGCTTTCTAGCATGATAAAATTAATAGAGTATTAAATATTTAATATGAGTTTGTTTGTGTCCACAAGGCAATTATTAAGTATTTAAGATGTTAATTTATCACATTTGATGCTTATATAAAGAAAATTGAACAATATTGTTTTGTTGTGTCACCACAAGGATGATATTTTCTTTTTGAATATATGGAGTGCTAGGTCGGACTTAACTTGGATAATTTTGATTCGGATGTGCCACCACTTGATCAAAATAATATAAGAGGCAAAAGAAAAGGAGTTGCATAGTTGATGTAATTGACAAAAGTTGTCTACCTATTTATTTATATATATAGTTTGTTGTGTCACCACAAGGCTATATACATTTGAAATGGGATCCTTATTCTCACTAGCAAATCTTTAATTAGATTTTGCCGAACTATATAAGTGAGGGTAATATAGTTTGAAGAAAATAGTGGGAGATACCAATTTAAAACAAGACCTAAATTATTTTGGTAATTAATAAAAGAATGTATGTTAAAATGTTGTTAATTACAAATTCATTTACGTAATTTTACAATGTCTAAAATTACTATCACATGCGAAGCATATTAGATGCTAAATTAACGAATCGAATTAAAGCGGATTGGTTAAGGAATTTGAGAATAGTTCTCATAGCTGAAAAGCTATCTTATGTCCTTAATACGCCTATCCCTGCAATGGTTGCAGACAATGCCTCTGAGGAAGAGATTGCTACTTTTAGAAAGTGGCAAGATGATGCACGATTAGCTCAATCCATCATGCTCGCATCTATGAGTAGTAACGAGCTTGAGCGTCGAGATGAAACTATGGATGCTTTTACTATATTCCCGCACATCAAGTAGTTGATGGTGAGGAAAGTATGGTGATAGATATCGGATATCTAAGGAGCTCTTCCGATCTAGAATGGCCAATGTCACTATAAGATGCACAAAAATTCTTAACATAATCAATTTGATTGATCAATTAGGACAACTGGTTTTGTCATGGATGGAGAGTTGAGCCAAGATTTGATCTTGCACTCACTCCCCGGACTCCTTTCACAATTGTTGTGAATTTTTCATATGAACAAGCTAGATACCACCTCTCATTGATTTGCTTATCATGTTGAAAATGTTGAGTCACTTTCCAACCAAGAAAGACCAGAAGTCTTCTTGGTAGGGGCCAAAGGATCTTACGAAAAGAAGAACGATTGAAGAAGGTATAAATAGAAAGGGCAAAAACAAAGGATAATAAGAACAAAAGCGATCACGGATAGCAAAGGAGCTTGCTTCCACTTGCAATAAGCTGGACCTTTGGAAAGAAAGCTGCGAGAAGCATCTTGCAAAGGTTAACCAAAGAAGCTTAGTGAAGTTTGGTTACAAATACAAATTTGTTCATGATTTAAAATAATTTTTCTTTAAGTCAAGGTTCTACTTGGGTATTGGATACCGACTTTGGTTATCATAAATATAGATTTATGAAGGACCAAGCGTAAGTAGAAAGCTAAGCAAATATAAGTAATCCTATCTTTGGGAAATGTAGCAAAGGTTGCCATATTAGCCATAGAAACTTATAGTTTAACCATCGCTACGGGCAAATCTATTAAGTCAATAAATTGTTATTGTATTCCAATTCTTGTTAGAAACATTATTTCCATTTTATTGTTGGACAATAAAATTTTTGGTATTATAATTAAGAACAATTGTTGTTCTATTTATAATAATAATGTTTCGTATAGAACTGAAAGATTACTTAATGGATTTTGTATACTTGACTTACGTGAAAAATTATTTTGTAAATTGAACGAACTAGTATAAGAAAAGGAGATGATCATTCAAAGAGTTGAATGTGTGTATTTGCTAAAATACAAGTGTGAATTATTTGAAAGGTTCAAAGAATTCAGAAGTGAAACAAATTGGCAATGTATTAAGATTCTTTGATTAGATCAAGGAATAAATACTTGTGCAATAAGTTTCTAGATCATCTCAAATGGTTTTCTCATAATGGACACATCGATACGCAATAATTGATTGATGTATCTAAATGAAAAATCGTACCTTGTTGGACATATGGTGCGGTCCATAATGATTTTCTTGACATTCCAATATCCTTACGGGATAATGTCCTAGAAATGGTGCATATCTATTTAAAAGGAAACCTCAAAATCCAAGCCCCCAAGACTCCATAAAAGTTATGGATTGGGAGGATTCCTAATCTTAAGTATGTTAAGATAAGGGGTTGTCCAACTTATGTGAAAAGGTTTCAAGGATAAGCTTGGGACAAGATTTGACATGTACTGATTTGTGGGACATCCTAAAGTAAGTTTAGGGTATATGTTCTATAATTCTACTTAGCAAAAGGTGTGTTTATTCTGAAACACGGCGCTTCTAAGATAAAGGTGTTTATCATTAAAAGGGGCTAGTGGGAGGATAATAGATCTTGAAGAGTTCAAGAACCACAAAACACTATAAGTCAAATAAGAGGAACACGTAGATGGACCTATTGTACCTGTTGAATAAATCAAATGGAATAGTACCAAAGATACCTAGGAGGTATGGATTCATCATGAATGGTGATGATGAGGTACACATCATAGAAGATGATGATCCAAAGTTACATTCGATGAGGTAAGACTTCTAGTGTGTATAAAAGGGTCAGTGGGAGCGTCGTGAAATTTCTAGTACTATATGTTGATATACTACGGATGAGGAATAACATACCAATGCTACAATCAGTAAAGATAAAGTTGTCTAAACATTCCTCCATGAATGATTTGGAAGAGTA
This sequence comes from Panax quinquefolius, assembly GCA_020205615.1. Classification (NCBI taxonomy): domain Eukaryota; kingdom Viridiplantae; phylum Streptophyta; class Magnoliopsida; order Apiales; family Araliaceae; genus Panax; species Panax quinquefolius. The sequence goes on from CM035161.1 coordinate 61,951,240, forward strand.
TCTTAATTGGGGATATAAATCTATATAGATAGATTTAAGAGGATGCTCGACTTAACCCAAGGAACGTATATTCATTTGATGCTAAAGTCGTTTAGCATGGCAAACTCAAGAGATGTCTCATTTCGATGAAATGGAGTGTATCTCTCTTAATAGTCCCCACGGACTCACGAAAGAGAGGTCGCATGAGTGACAATCATGCATGCAATGAAATGTACTGAGACACGATGTTGATCAGTCATATTATGGAGAAGTTCACTATGAGTCAGTGAAAAACATCTTAAAGTGCTTAACTGGCACTAAGGATGTGATCATATTCATGGTGGGTCTTAATTAAAACTAGAGGGCTTAACAGACTCAAGTTTTCGAGACGGACCAAGATGACGAGAAAAATCCACTTTAAGGTAAAGCGTTATCTTGAGCAATTGGTGCGTTGAATTGGAAAGGTTCCAAACAATGAAAGAGTTCTTTGGTTTAGTGATAAAGACAAAGTATATAGCTATAAATGAAGGCTGCAAGTTGATTGTTTGGATTAAAAGTTCATTCTGAACTAGGAATAATTCCTAAGTCTCATCTTGGATCTAAACATGTGTTGTGGCACTTTCATTTGATTATTAGAATCATTGAAGATGGGAAATCACTATAGAGATAGTGGACTCTCATGAACAACATTACATATCCATTAACTAAAGCTTATCCAACGATGTAGGATAATCGTCACTTAGAGAAGAAGAGTATGAGATACCATGACGATTGGCTTTAGTGCAAGTGGGAGATTGAAAGTAGTATGCATACAAGCCAATCATGTTTGATGATAAAGCATATACTTTGTAACAATCTTATTCATTTATTAATAAAAAGTATTAATTTATTAAAGGCTTTTAATTATCTACATGATGCTGTTTTATAATATGTGATAAACCCATAGTTTTAAGCAATGCTTTTAGAATAATGATGATGATCATTCTAATGAGATCTAAATTCTTAGAAAGCTTAAAACTAAAATAGTTCCCAATCGTTGGATTACTAAATTGGGATTAGTGAATCTGGATAGATTGGTACATACGTTGCTTGCTCATTGGATGAGGATGATTGATCTCATGATCATTTGTGTGGAGACACTAAAGCAAGTATGTAGGTGCTTATTGGAAAATAAGTTCACTGAACGTGGCTCGCTAAGGAATACCTAATGGAGTTTTACTTGCCTTTCAATAGGAATTCTTGTAGTGATAGTAGTACAAGTAATCCTTGGACTTGAGATCATCATAGTATCATGTGTATGATGAGTTATACTTTGACTTATTCCTTAAGACCCTTAGGGTATATCAAAGGGTATGCTTGGGTATAACAAGTTGTACATGGAGATAATATATGATCAATAAAGAATCTACCACTTCTAATAAAAGAAGAGAAATGTCCTATGTGATTCGATAAATGACAACCCAAGTAGTCCTTGGCAGTCGAATGAAATTAGAAAGGAGTTTCTAATTTGCATTATTTGGTGTTGTGCATTTAAGAGTTGAAATACATATAATTAAATAAAATAAGACTTGTGATAATTCCATATACGATATTTAATTGGGACATTGTATGGTGGAAAGATTGAATTGTATGATAACTATTTACTCAATGGTTCTTTTATGATTAATGTTAAAATCTATATTATCCGGAAAGTCGTTGATCATAGGGAGGCTTATCCCTATGTAGAATAAATATTATTTATTTAAATAAATTAATTGTTTAATTTATTTATTTAAATAAGATTAGAATTGTTCTAATTGATTCATTCACAATAGGTTTAATATGGAGAACCTAAAGGGTCACACCATAAAAGGAAGAATAATTATTTAAGAAGTTAATGGCATAATCGTAATAATATGTTAAGTATATTTAATTTAATCTATGGTGATAGAATAAATTAAATAGCTTAATATTTATTATTTAATATTTTAGAAATATTAAATATAAATTAATAAGAGGAGTCTTATTAATATTATTACAATTATTATTATTATTTTAATTTCTAAAAGAGTTTAGAAATTAATTTAATATAAGTACTCTCATTTATTCCTAATAGGATTTGGAGGGAAAATTAGTTAAAGGAGTTTAATTAATTATCCCTAATAAGATTAGGGAGCCTATTTAATTAAAAGAGTTTAATTAAATAATACCTTATTTTATTAAATAAGGTTACGATATCTTTATAAGAGGAGTCTTATATCAGATATCAAAATATACGCAATTCCAAAAGTTGGAGAGTACGTCCTTTTCTATAGAGATAGAAAAACTAGGGTTTAGCCAACCACCATTCTTCTTGAATCTTTATTCTTCCTTGGTGGATCACCTCTAGAGGCCAAACACTTGGGTGGCTAACGTTGATCAAAGGAAGGAACCAAACCCGGTGAATTCAAGTTGAACGCGAAAGGATTTGGAGGTGAACTTGTACCTGAGGAAGCTCGATCTTCAAGGGTATGATTTTATTCTTTATCTTTTCGTTTAATTAATAATTGTGCATAAAGGGTGATCCGGGTATATGGTTTGTAAAATTTTAAAACTCTGATTTTTACACGTTTCCGCTTATTTTTGCAATTTGATTGCGTTCATGAATATTACAAACCTAACATCATCAAGCTGGAGCAAAATAACATGACCGTGTCGCAGTACGAAGCCAAGTTAGCCGAGTTTTCCCGGTTTGTGACCCATTTGCTTGATAATGAGGAGAGAATTACGCGAATGTTTCTAAGAGGTTTGAAACCCGAGATACGTCAATATCTTTTCTCTCATAAACTGTGTTTGTATTCAGATGTTGTTAATAGGGCTCAGTTATTAGAGCGCGATAATGAGTCGACACAACCAAAAGGCAACGACCAACAACACGATAATAATCGCATGGTGGCAACGACCATCGGAACAATGATAACCATCGTGGGGGAAATTATCATGCCAAGAATGGTAACCACTTGGTGGTAATCATGGCCAAGATAATAGGAGTGGAAATTTCAAGAAGAGAAGATTTAATGATGATGGAAAGACGTCGACCAAAGACTTTTGTTGTTAAGGAAGGAGAAGCGATCACCTATCATATGTTTCAAATGCGGAGGGAGGGACACATCAGTCTAAACTGCGCGATGCCATCCAAAGAATGTTATAATTGTGGAGAATGAAGGTCACCTAGCTTTGATTTTGTCGTTCACAGAAGTCAAGTCCATTTGGGACGGTAACACCAAAGCGGATCTGGAAAAAACAAAGTCGGTGGTTTTAGGAAGAGTATTTTTCGTGACTTCTCAAAAAAAAGAGAGTGACCCGAACGAAATTAGCATGGGTTAGTTAATTATAAATTCACAAGTCTATACCTTATTAGAATCTGGGTTCTACCCATTCTTTTATCTCTCTTTCTTATGCTCAACGCGTTTAAATTTGACTTGGAGAAATTAGAATTTGACTTATTGGTTGAAACTTGATAGTAGAAACCTTCGTTACCTCCAATCATTTATAAATCTTATTGATTCAAATCGACACTTTCACGTTACCTGTCGATCTTATCTTTTTGAAAATACTTGCCTTTGATGCGATTTTAGGAATCGATTGGTTAACTACTCATCATGCTTTTCGTAAGGTTGTTAGCTTTTATATTCCTAACCAACCTGTTATGCGAATTCAAGCAACCAAACCACTAAAGTTAATCACTGTTATATCAAGCCATAAGTAAAGAGCCCCAAGCCTTTCGTTGGTAACTTCCTTGTGTGGAATGCACCGAAGTCGAACTTTCTATAGGGGACGCTGTGAATGACGGTGGCAAGTTGATAGGTATTAATGTGACGTGCTATCCAAGTCTTGGATGAGAGTTACAATTTTGAATGATATTTCTATTGTTAATAAATTTCGACGTATTCTTGAAGACTTTTAGCCTACCCTAGGCGTGTGAATTGAATTTTGTATTGACCCTGAAGACAAAACCCATTTCTTAAACCCTCAAATATTTTCTTCACCTAAAATGAGCGTATAATGCGCCAAAGAGCGTTGGCTCGAATTTGTTGAAGATTACGATCGTACCATTCAATACCATCGTGAGAAAGCAAACGTGGTAGCTGACGTGTTGAGTAGAAGATCGCATGCGTTTACGAGTGCGATGTTGTTAACACAAAGACTCATTTCGTATAACTTATAGATGATGAAGATAGAGTTAAAGACTCTAGGGACCCATGTGAAGATAATGAATATACGAGTAGAATCAACTTTAATCGATAAAGTTATAGGCCGCTCAAGCTACACACTCGGAATTGATGAATGTGAAGAAAAAGGTTCAAGAAGGCGTTATCTCAACCCTGGATTTTATTGGTCTATTTGAAATCCTCGATGGAGTAGGAACCGTGGCCTATAAACTCGTTTTACCACCAAGTATGTCGCGTGTTCATAATGTTTTTCACGTATCGATTTTACATAAATATGTGGACGACCCGAACCACATTATTGAATTAAAACTAGACGAGATAACAGAAGATTTAACGTATGAGGAGATACGTGTTAAAATCTTGGATAAGAAGGATCGTATTCAACACTCAAAGGTTATACCTCAAGATTTAGAATCTGAAATGAAGTCAAGGTATCCTCATCATACCAAGTACGTACGTAAATTTCGAGGGTGAAATTTCATAAGGAGGGGAGATTGTGAGACCCCAAATTTTATGAATAAAGATTTAAATTTCTCAAAATATTTTTTGAATATTATGGAGTGAACTTGATATAATGTTATAGTTGTGGGTAATATTTATAAATTTTGCAAAATGCATGAAGTTATTATATAATATTCGATTGGTGGGTGAATATTCATTTTAACAGGGAATATTAAATGCGACGACACAATCATTAGTGGACCCACAATGGAATTATTATCGGATTGAGAAAACAACAAAAATATTTTATGAAAATAACGACGAAAGTTTTACTGAATTAGCTGTTGAGACACGATTGTTAAAAAATGCGATGTCTGGCGTGGTTACATAGTAGCACACGGTATTGATTATTGATGCTTACGTGAGAAGTCACTCGGTTTTGTTCAATTATTGCTACGATAATTCTTGCGCATAGTATCTCACGTTATTTGATTCAATTATTGTCGATATTTTATATATTATTAAATCAATAATTGAGGCGACAAAGTTATTAATATTGTTATTTGCAATATTAACGATGTCTAGAAGTTACATCAAGGAGAGGTTAGATAATCTAATTAACGGCGCCTAATAGGAGAAATCCTTATTGAAAGCCCCTCTTTCACAGGAGCGATCCGGTCGATTAATATTGTGAATTATAATAATGATGATAAATGTTGTTAAATATATTGAGGTGTCTTTTATGAAGTCACGGAAGTTTATATATATATATATATATATATATATATATATATATATATAAATTTTATTTTTATTAGTATTATTAATGTAATAAAAGCAGAAAAGCTTTTTATATAAAACATAATATTTTTATAAAGTTATTTGTTTTATTAGACTATAAATATAATATATTATATTCTATTATGCATAGTGTTTTGTATAGTAAAATCTTTTTTATATAAAGCAGAATACTTTTATAAAGTTATTTATTTTATTAGACTATAAATAAAATATAATATATTTTATTATGCGTAGTGTTTGCATAATGCACGCATAATGTTTGCATAGTAAAATCTTTTTATATAAAGCAGAATACTTTTATAAAGTTATTCATTTAATTAGATTATAAATAGAATATATTATATTTTATTTAAAATATTTTATTTTATTAGAATATTTTATTAATCTTTGCATAGTAAATCAATATGGATAGTCAAGTTTAAATGTAAATCAATCTGGATAGTTCATGAATTAGTTACTTATTAAAGTCCTTTCTCCTATAAATAGAAGCTCACTCCTTCATTATTTCTTATGAATTCACTGAAACTCTAGAGAGAGAAACTATAGAGAGAAAGAAGAAAAGTATTCTGCTATTTCACTACTCCTATATCCAGTTTCTTCTAAAGTAAGGGGTATTATTTCTTTTGTATTCATAAAGACAACTTACATTATTCTATTCTTTATTATTACATTGGAATAACTTGTATCTGTGGACTACCCTATACTTGGTGAAATTCTTACGTTATTCTATTTCTTTATTATTATGTTGGAATAACTTTTCATGCGAAGTACCGCATACATGGTGAAATTCTTTACATTATTCCATTCTTTATTATTTTGTTGGAACATCACATGCATGCGTTTATGTATGACTGGTTCCATTATTTATTATTACATTGGAATATCACATGCGTGCGTTTTACGCATGACTTTGAATTCCGTTATTTATTATTACATTGGAATATCCTGTTTTGTGCGTTTACGCATGACTGAATTCCGTTATTTATTATTACATTGGAATAACTTTTGTACATCGCGATTCATCGCATGCTGGTGATTTCTTTTGTTATTCCATTCTTTATTATACTCAGTTGGTTAAAGTTTTGGCTTTTATACTCCATGAAATTAGTGGAATATCTTTGATATTTGCGCTTCATCCAATATCTTTTCATGAAAATATTCTTCTGAGCATTCTTGAATTTTACTCCACAAAGTAGTATCATGTTGACAATTTGGACATTATTGGCTCCTGGATAAATTAATTCTTGAACTTGTTTTATTGAATTCTTATATCATTGTCATCATTCCCATGTTTATATTATATTGAAAAGTCATCGTATTTTTGTAGTGCATAGATGGACTTGGTATGATTATGACCGAGGATTATTCGGTATAATAATCATGATGATAATGTTACAAATGATGTGGTAAAAGTCCTCATTGGCCCGTAGTGCATTGATGGGACGATTGTTGGCATGATCATGACCATTGATGAATACACGAATATCCTTGGCCCGTAGTGCATGAATAATTTGTGGTTGTGATACTAATGAATATCCTTGGCCGTAATGCGGGGATGATGTGGATTATTTATTGAGTTGAGTCTCAGCGATAAAAGTGATGAAAAACCTTTTGAATCATAGAAGATAATTGATTTTATTCTCTACTTCACTCTTCTAATGGATTGCTTATTCCGCTGCAGTTAAACTTGATGTTTGTTTTATTGTATCAGTTTAACACTGTTAAAGGCTAACGATAATTTATTCTGCATTACCTTAGTCATAATATTTCTTATCGGGCTAGTTGAGCTCACCTTTTACTTTCATTGTTCTTTTGAAATGAGAGCGTAGCGAGGGACTAGTCGGGGAGCGGAATGCGGTCAGGATGATAGATTAGTAGTCCTCACTATTCTATGAAATAGTGTGTTAATAAATGTATTGAGGACTTATTTTGAGTTTGAATCACATCAGAAGACAATATTTGTATTAAAACTCACAGCTTATGTTGTATATTTAAGATTATATTTGTATTCTGTACCATGTATTTGGCGACTCAGAATAGGTGATGTATACCTATTTTAGGGGCGTCACACCTTGAACACTGGCTGTTAGTGTTCTTGAGCCCAAGAACACCAACATTGACGGTTACTGTCGCTATAGTCTATAGTGACAGTTTTAATTATTTTTATTTTCTGAATTTTCGGAAAATGATGAAAAATAGAAATAAATTTCTAATAATTCAAAAAATGGTTTTAAAAATTATTTTAAGTTATGAAAAATAACTTCTGATAATTTGGGATATTTTTCATTAATATTTATAATTATTTGAATATTAATGGTATTTAATTTATTTAATTAGTGTATTAAATAAACTAGAGAAAAATGATTTTAATATTATAAAAATAATTTTAAATGAGAATAAAGTGTTATAAAATATTTTGAGTTATAAAATGTAACTTTTAATATTTTTGGAGAATTTTCATTAATAATTTAATATTAGATATTAGATTTAATTAATTATTAAATTAAATAAATGATGGAAAAATGGTTTTATTGATTTAAAAATCAATTAAAAATGAGAAAAGTGATTTAAAAATATTTTAATTTATAATTAATGAATTTTAATTTTTGGTGAGAATTTTATTAATATTTAAATATTAATGGTGATTACTAAAAAGGATTTTAATTACTTTAAAAATCATTTAAGTAGAATATTGATGATTTAAAAATATTTTAAGTTATTATTAATAACTTTAATATTTTGACAAGTATGTCATTAATATTTTAATATTATTAAATATTAATGATGATGGGATTATTTGATATTTAAAGTATTTAAAAATGATTCAGGTGTTTGAAAAATTATTATAAATTATAATAATTGTTAAAAAATTATTTAAAGCTTCCGAAAAATATTATAAAGGATATATGACTTATCTAATATAATATTGAAGCTTTGAGACCGAGTTTAATTGACAATAAATATGTTAATTATCGAATAGGGTGACCAATACACCGAGAACAGACTGAAGTCCAACTAGACTGAACTAGTTAGACTTGAGAAGTGTTTATATAGGTTATAAACACCGATATGACTATGTGGTAATGTGCCTAGGAGAAAGATTGACAGTAAATTACAGTGATACATGTTGTGAATTATTATTCTAATTGTGAGACCGATATTGTGATTATAGGTCTTGTGAACGTAGATAAGTATATTGTGTAGCAGTAATCAATGGAGAAGACACGTTTCCTAACTCAACCTTGAGTTAATACTTTTCAAATATTATGGTGGTTAATTATTGTTGATTAGACCACGTCTGAGAATTTATTGTTGATTATTCGCAGTTAGTGCATGCTTATTAATTCAAACTGAATTAGTGATTCTGAGAATATATATTTGGAGAATAACTAGTGTTGGATAATTACATCCGTAAGAGAATTCAATTATTATTGATAGATCGATGCCAATTGTTTTGGCTAGATCGAGAAAGAAAACCTAATAGGTTCGAGAAGAGAAGAGAAGAGAATTGATTAGATATTGAAATCATTGTATTTTATTGTTAAATCAAATTTTGATTCTAAGACTGAGAAGAACAACCTTTTATATAAAAGGGAACATTTTGGTCGTATATTCGGCCTTTGCGCGCGTGTAAGTATTATGCATAATATAGGGTACAAGGAGTTGGCCGGTCTAAGTACTTGCTGGGGGTGGGGGTATGATTTAATCTTTATGGTTATTTGATACACCTGGGTATATCAAAGTATATCTTTGATTGTTACTCGAGAAGAGAAGTTCAAGATCCTTTGTGATCACTCAACATAAATTCTGGAAAATATTTCCATCCTGTTAATTGGGTATATCAACGTAAATCTTTGATATTTACTTGAGAAGAGAACTTCAAGATCATTTAAGATCAGTCAGCATAAACTCTGGAGAATATTTCTAAATTGTTATTCAATTGAATATCGTAGAAAATTTGAAAGTGTTGTACTCTTTCATTATTAAATTATTGTGTTGCATAGGATGCGAGAACATGGATTAGAGAAGAATGAATTGTTCAGCTATTTCAATGTTCCCCGAACTTTGGTGTCATTCTATCAAAATAGATAGTCTGTTATTCGTGATTCTTGTACATTTATTGTATATCTTAACTTGCGGGGCAAATTTGTTGCTCGCCCTTGCTAAATAAAACATTTCAGCTAGGGACGAAATGGCCAGAGGAGCTGAGAAGAACAAGGGCAAAGGTGTTTTGCTGGAATAAATTGATAAACATTATTATTATGTTGTATTTGTAAATCCTTTTTTGTATTTTTAAAGGGGTATATTTATAATGTTAATGTTAGTTAACCTGGGACGAATGTATTAACTATATCAGTTAATGTGGTGTATATTTCTATTCATAATTAAATAAGTAGTTAGGTGTTATTTATATTATAGATCGTGAGCACCAAACTCGGGAGTTAGGTAACCCGGATTTGGGGGCGTCACACGGACCACCCCCAAAGTGAACTGAATTCTGTAACGTTTGAATGGTACTTAATTTGATCTCAAAACTATTTGCATTGATCGCTGGTCTCCGAATGCTAGGATGAATATCATCACTCTCGAAATTGATTAATCCCTAAGTAATTTTTGTTCATTTGCAGCCATGTTAACTGGATTTTTGGTTTCCTCTACCAATTCTTTTTCCATATTACTTCCTCACTAGTTAACTGGGATTTTTCAGAACTTCTTTTCGATATTGTCGATGTATAACAAAAGTTCCTTCTTACCCTTTGACCTAGTGTGCATACACGGATGAAAAACCTGCAAGAAGAAAGAAATAATTAAATAAAAATATTTAAATTAAGACCGAATTGATTGTAACTAATATGGAAATAATATTAAATACAGATTCTCCGGCAATGGCGCCAAAAACATGTTATTCGATTTCATAATCAACAATTAAGTGCAAGTATACACGATCAATAAGTAATAAAGAAATAAGAAAGAGTGGCGTACCCACAAGGAATACTATTTAACAAATCCCAACAATTAATTTTATATCAGTCCAATTTTTTTTAAACAACCAAATTTTGTGATTTTTCAATTAAAACTATATTAAATTAACTAAAACTAATTTTAACACAAAGATTTGATTCAGATGAAAAAGACTTAAGACCACAACATCCTCAATTATGCAATATAAATCATCAACCCAATATATCCAATTATTAAATCCATCTAAGTTTTTAATGAAATTTACAAGATTTATAATGTGGCGCCCCAAAAATAGATATACATCACCTATTACGAGTTGTCAATACATGAGTGCATGTAAACAACTACAACTTTATTATTACAACAAGAAAGCGTGAGTTTGAATACAAATATTATCTTCTAGACAATATCTATACTCAAATAAATCCTCATCATATTTATTGATACATTATTTTACAAAAATGGTGAGGACTACTAAACAATTCTTTCTAAAACCTTCATTCCATACCTCGAGCTCGTACTCGCATTATATTCTCTCGCCTCACGAGAAGAAAAATGGAACAAAAAGGAAAAGGGTGAGCTCAACTAGCCCGGTAAAGAATATTATGACTAAGATAATATACAACAAATTACGTTAGTCTTGACGGGGAAAAATCTAATAGAATACAATAGACAACAAATTTTAAATCAATATTCGCAATGAAATAATAATTCATTAGAAGAGTTAAGTAGAGAATGCAAACTACTATCTTCTTATGTATGAATTTAAAAGTTCATAAATCTATCTTTTATCCCTGTAACATCAATTAATATACATCGGAATCAAATATTCATCTTTGCACTCTGTGCCAAAGATATTCATCGATTAGTCATGTTCATCTAAACACTGTTCATCTTTACACTACTACCAAAGATATTCTTGAAATCATTCATCTTGCTTTCTACTGAGCCAAAGATATTCAATAATATCATCATTTAAGATCGAGGATGATGAAAATAATTTTAAAGAAACGAATCCGGTGAAACAAAATGACAAGGATTAAGGATTAAGGATTCGTACTTTGTTTTATCCATGTTCAAAAATACCACAAAAATAATCATAGTGGTGTAAAATTCAAGAATGATCAAAACATGGATACAATCAAGGCTAGTATCCAGAATAGATATTTTGGACAAAAAGAAGAAATTTTATTTTTCGGTGAATAGTGCCATATACGTGAATAGTGCCGTATACGTGAATAGTAATTCCGACACCAAAAGATAGAAATTTCCCAAAAAACATCTTCACACTTCATGAATAGTACTCGTGAATAGTAACTCGTGAATAGTAACTCATGAATAGTAACTCGTGAATAGTAACTCATGAATAATAACTCATGAATAGTAACCCCGACATGGAAAAGTTCCAAATTTGATAAAAAGTTTCAACCAATATTTGACATAATGATATTGAAGAAATAATATCATTTGAGAAGAAAATAACATCCCTTACCTCGAAAGATTAGTACTTCTAATTTGGAATCCAAGGGTATAGTCTTTGAAGGGAACTTACCGATCTAACAATACTCAAAGTATACTCAAAATACTCACAAGAATACGCTCGATAATATAGAGAGAAAACTTGATTTACGGTGTGATTTTCAATTCTAACATAAGCACCTATTTATAGGAAAATGCTTAGAACACCAAAGCGAAAATTTAATATAATATTATTATTTATAATAAAATTTCCTACGCTTAACCTTCCAAGAACTGAATTCAAACTCATTCAACCCACATGTGTAACACACCATAATGAAAAAATGTTTTTCTAATTTTAAATATTTTAAACTTCCAAAAATCAATTATTTGAACTTGAACTTCAATAATTCATAATAAATAGCCTTTTCATCGTAAAATTGAATCTCATGAAGTTTTTATAGGAAATTCAATTCTCTACAACTTTGCGAAAAAGTTTTTCCAAATTCCAAATAGAAATTGGCCGAAATCCACAAGCGGGTGATTTTCGGTTTATAATCAAATTTCGATTCGATAAATGGGGTCCACCGATATGTTTAACATGTTTTAAACATTTATTGCAACAAAAATACTCTTCCTCCTCGTATACTCATATATCCCACATTCGTTGTAAAAATATCACCATTATTATATTATTAAAATATAATAATATATTTAAATGAATTATTTTATCGAAAAAGATAAAATTTTAATTTTCAACAATTGTCACATTAAAATTTTCTCCATCTATATCCACATAAAATCAATATTTTCCTCATCATATGAATCAATAATTAATTATTCACAAATAATATTACGTAATCACAATATTGACAACCGTGTGGTTCCCCAAGAAAGAGGGGCTTTCAATAAGAATTTCTTCTTCTTGGCGCCGCAATTAGGTGACCAAACCTCTCCTTGAGCGTAACTTTCTAGACATTGCCAATAATGTTATCTAATAATATTATTCAGATAATATGAATTATTGCTTCGATAATGAAAAATCTTGTGTAATGACAATTATTGAAACAACAATGAATATAAAATATCAACGCTGACAATTATTAACTCAATAAAATCTTTGAGAATAAGAATTATTGTAACCATTATTGAGTAAGTGCCTTCTTACGTAAGAATCAATAATTGGTGCAATACTGGTGTATCTCTTGTGTTTTAACCACCGGGTATTTTAACGATGATAATTAACAGTAACAACCACGTAGTTATTTTTAAACCACTTATATTTGTCGTTTTCTTCATCCAATCGCTTTCCAGTTATGGGGCCCACACATGGGCTACTGCTGGCAGTTAATACGAATATTCACAAGCGATGCGAATATTCCACGACCAAACGAATATTCCCCAACAACAATGAATATTTTATAACCACTTGCTTATTTTGAAGTATTTGCGTATTTTACCCCTAACTATCCACATTAATCAAATCAACCCTTACTATTTTAAAATAATAAATAGAGAAAATTAAATTTCATTAATAATAAGTTGGGGTCTTACATATAAGCCCTTTTCCAAGTGATCAAATAAAAATACTCAACTAAATTAATTATGTGATATTCTTATGCAAAATAAAAGAATCAAGGTCATCAAGCATCAATTCCTAATTGTAACATGCAGTAAAAAGAGATATCCTTCTTCAATTCACAACCCTAATTATTAGTCTCATGCAAATAACTAGGAATACACGCTATCACATTCAGTTCTAACACTAGATTTCTTCTCCCGAATTCATCTAGTATAACTTGGTAATTATTGGCCAAATAATTAAATAATAAGCATAAAATATGATAGATAACTCAACTTGAATAAATAACTGGATTAAATAGAGTAATCAATTCGTACGAATAAATGGTTCAATTGTAGCCTTAATTATAAAGTTAGTTCATACTGAAAATTAAAACCAAAAATCCCATGAAAAACATTACAATTAAATTACAAATAGAGAAGAAGAATAAAAACTCAGTAATTGACTCTAGTCTTCAATCTACAATCTTAATTCCTTGTGAGTTTCCTTGCAAACTCCAACTTCAATTCTAGCCTCTTCCTCTAAGCCCCTGTCTCAAATTATGTCTTTTTGTCCAGATCTACCTCCTATTTATAGTTTTTGAATCGTCTAAGTCAATCTTCATTGAAATCCTCTTTAGAGTAGAAATTTGCTTTCCTTGCACCAAAATTCGAGCAACCAAAATTGCCTCCCAGTGCTCCGGCGCTAGGATTCCTTCTTTGTTGAGCACCCCGGCACTAGAATGATGTGAAAAATGACTATTTTGCCCTTTGCTTTGTCAGAACTCCTTATTTTACCCTTAATGAATCCGAATTACCTTCTTTACCCTCTTGCCTACAAAATAACAATAAAACAAATAAAAATTAAAAGTAGTATGCACACAAACCAATCATGTTTGATGATAAAGCATATAATTTATAACAATCTTATTCATTTATTAATAAAGAGTATTAATTTATTAAAGGCTTTTAATTATCTACATGATGCTGTTTTATAATATGTGATAAACCCATAGTTTTAAGCAATGCTTTTAGAATAAAGATGATGATCATTCTAATGAGATCTAAATTCTTAGAAAGCTTAAAACTAAAATAGTTCCCAATCGTTGGATTACTAAATTGGGATTAGTGAATCCGGATAGATTGGTACATACGTTAACTTGCTCGTTGGATGAGGATGATTGATCTCATGATCATTTGTGTGGAGACACTTAAGCAAGTATGTAGGTGCTTATTGGAAAATAAGTTCTTTGAGCGTGGCTCGCTAAGGAATACCTAATGGAGTTTTACTTTTTGTCAATAGGAATTCTGTAGTGATAGTAGTACAAGTAATCCTTGGACTTGAGATCATCATAGTATCATGTGTATGATGAGTTATACTTTGACTTATTCTTTAAGACCCTTAGGGTATATCAAAGGGTATGCTTGGGTATAACAAGTTGTACATGGAGATAATATATGATCAATAAAGAATCTACCACTTCTAATAAAAGAAGAGAAATGTCTATGTGATTCGATAAATGACAACCCAAAGAGTCCTTGGTTAAGTCGAGAATGAAATTAGAAAAGAGTTTCTAATTTGCATTATTTGGTGTCATGCATTTAAGAGTCGAAATACATATAATTAAATAAAATAAGACTTGTGATAATTACATGTCTTATATTTAATTGGGACATTGTATGGTGGAAGGATTGAATTGTATGGTAACTATTTACTCAAAGGTTCTTTTATGATTAATGTTGAAATCTATATTATCCGGAAAGTCGTTGATCGCTATATGAGGCTTATCCCTATTGTAGAATAAATATTATTTATTTAAATAAATTAATTGTTTAATTTATTTATTTAAATAAGATTAGAATTGTTCTAATTGATTTATTCACAATTGGTTTAATATGGAGAACCTAAAGGGTCACATTTAAAAAGGAAGAATAATTATTTAAGAAGTTAATGGCATAATCGTAATAATATGTTAAGTATATTTAATTTACTCTATGGTGATAGAATAAATTAAATAGCTTAATATTTATTATTTAATATTTTAGAAATATTAAATATAAATTAATAAGAGAGTCTTATTAATATTATTACAATTATTATTATTATTTTAATTTCTAAAAGAGTTTAGAAATTAATTTAATATAAGTACTCTCATTTATTCCTAATAGGATTAGGAGGAAAATTAGTTAAAGGAGTTTAATTAATTATCCCTAATAAGATTAGGGAGCCTATTTAATTAAAAGAGTTTAATTAAATAATACCCTATTTTATTAAATAAGGTTACGATATCTTTATAAGAGGAGTCTTATATCGGATATCAAAATATACGTAATTCAAAAGTTGGAAGTACGTCCTTTTCTATAGAGATAGAAAACTAGGGTTTAGCCAACCACCTTCTTCTTGAATCTTTATTCTTCCTTGGTGGATCACCTCTAGAGGCCAAACACTTGGGTGGCTAACGTTGATCAAAGGAAGGAACCAAACCCGGTGAATTCAAGTTGAACGCGAAAGGATTTGGAGGTGAACTTGTACCTGAGGAAGCTCGATCTTCAAGGGTATGATTTTATTCTTTATCTTTTCGTTTAATTAATAATTGTGCATAAAGGGTGATCCGGGTATATGGTTTGTAAAATTTTAAAACTCTGATTTTTACGTCGCTTCGCTTATTTTTGCAATTTGATTGCGTTCATGAATATTACAAACCTAACATCATCAAGCTGGAGAAAAATAACATGACCGTGTTGCAGTACGAAGCCAAGTTCGCCGAGTTGTCCCGGTTTGTGACCCATTTGCTTGATAATGAGGAGAGAATAACGCGAATGTTTCTAAGAGGTTTGAAACCCGAGATACGTCAATATCTTATCTCTCATAAACTGTGTTTGTATTCAGATGTTGTTAATAGGGCTCAGTTATTAGAGCGCGATAATGAGTCGACACAACCAAAAGGCAACGACCAACAACACGATAATAATCGTACTGGTGGCAACGACCATCGGAACAATGATAACCATCGTGGGGGAAATAATCATGCCAAGAATGGTAACCACTTCGGTGGTAATCATGGCCAAGATAATAGGAGTGGAAATTTCAAGAAGAGAAGATTTAATGATGATGGAAAGACGTCAGCACCAGCACCTGTTGTTAAGGAAGGAGAACGATCACCTATCATATGTTTCAAATGCGGAGGGGAGGGACACATCAGTCTAAACTGCGCGATGCCGTCCAAAGCATGTTATAATTGTGGAACAAAAGGTCACCTAGCCTGATTTTGTCGTTCACCGAAGTCAAGTCCAGCTGGGACGGTAGCACCAAAGGCGGATACGGAAAAAACAAAGTCGGCGGTTTCAAGAAGAGCATTTTTCGTGACTTCTCAAAAAGCGAGTGACCCGAACGAAATTAGCATGGGTTAGTTAATTATAAATTCTTGCGAAGTCTATACCTTATTAGATACCGGTTCTACCCATTCTTTTATCTCTCTTTCTTGTGCTCAATGTTTAAATTTGACTTCAGAGAAATTAGAATTTGACTTATTGGTTGAAACTTCGATAGTAGAAACCTTCGTTACCTCCACTGTTTATAAATCTTATTGATTCAAATCGACACTTTCACGTTACCTGTCGATCTTATCTTTTTGAAAATACTTGCCTTTGATGCGATTTTAGGAATCGATTGGTTAACTACTCATCATGCTTTTCGTAAGGTTGTTAGCTTTTATATTCCTAACCAACCTGTTATGCGAATTCAAGCAACCAAACCACTAAAGTTAATCACTGTTATATCAAGCCATAAGTAAAGAGCCCCAAGCCTTTCGTTAGTAACTTCCTTGTGTGGAATGCACCGAAGCCGAACTTTCTATTGGGGACGCTGTGAAGGACGGTGGCAAGTTGATAGGTATTAATGTGACGTGCTATCCAAGTCTTGGATGAGAGTTACAATTTTGAATGATATTTCTATTGTTAATAAATTTCCTGACGTATTCTTGAAGACTTTTTAACCTACCCCTAGAGCGTGAAATTGAATTTTGTATTGACCCCAGCACAAAACCCATTTCTTAAACCCTCAAATATTTTCTTCACCTAAAATGAACGTATAATGCGCCAAAGACGTTGGCTCGAGCTGTTGAAGATTACGATCGTACCATTCAATACCATTATGAGAAAGCAAACGTGGTAGCTGACGTGTTGAGTAGAAGATCGTATGCGTTTACGAGTGCGATGTTGTTAACACAAAGACTCATTTCGTATAACTTATAGATGATGAAGATAGAGTTAAAGACTCTAGGGACCCACGTGAAGATAATGAATATACGAGTAGAATCAACTTTAATCGATAAAGTTATAGGCCGCTCAAGCTACACACTCGGAATTGATGAATGTGAAGAAAAAGGTTCAAGAAGGTGTTATCTCAACCCTGGATTTTATTGGTCTATTTGAAATCCTCGATGGAGTAAGAACCGTGGCCTATAAACTCGTTTTACCACCAAGTATGTCGCGTGTTCATAATGTTTTTCACGTATCGATTTTACATAAATATGTGGACGACCCGAACCACATTATTGAATTAAAACTAGACGAGATAACAGAAGATTTAACGTATGAGGAGATACGTGTTAAAATCTTGGATAAGAAGGATCGTATTCAACACTCAAAGGTTATACCTCAAGATTTAGAATCTGAAATGAAGTCAAGGTATCCTCATCATACCAGGTACGTACGTAAATTTCGAGGGTGAAATTTCATAAGGAGGGGAGATTGTGAGACCCCAAATTTTATGAATAAAGATTTAAATTTCTCAAAATATTTTTTTGAATATTATGGAGTAAACTTGATATAATGTTATAGTTGTGGGTAATATTTATAAATTTTGCAAAGTACGCAAGTTATTATATAATATTCGATTGGTCGGTGAATATTCGTTTTAACAGGGAATATTCGTACGACGACACAATCATTGGTGGACCCCACAATGGAATTATTGTCGGATTGAGAAAACAACAAAAATATTTTATGAAAATAACGACGGAAGTTTTACCGTTAACTGTTGAGACACCCGGTGTTAAAAGTACAGTAATACGCGTGGTTACATAGTAGCACACAGTATTGATTATTGATGCTTACGTGAGAAGTCACTCAGTTTTGTTCAATTATTGCTACTGATAATTCTTTGCATAGTATCTCACGTTATTTGATTCAATTATTGTCAATATTTTATATATTATTAAATCAATAATTGAGACGACAAAGTTATTAATATTGTTATTTGCAATATTAACGATGTCTAGAAGTTCTGTCAAGGAGAGGTTAGATAATCTAATTGCATGCGCATGATAGGAGAAATCTTTATTGGAAAGCCCCTCTTTCACAGGAACGATACGGTCGATTAATATTGTGAATTATAATAATGATGATAAATGTTGTTAAATATATTGAGGTGTCTTTTTATGAAGTCACGGAAGTTTATATATATATATATATATATATATATATATATAAATTTTATTTTATTAGTATTATTAATGTAATAAAAGCAGAAAAGCTTTTTATATAAAACATAATATTTTTATAAAGTTATTTGTTTTATTAGACTATAAATATAATATATTATATTCTATTATGCATAGTGTTTTGTATAGTAAAATCTTTTATATAAAAAAGAATACTTTTATAAAGTTATTTATTTTATTAGACTATAAATAAAATATAATATATTTTATTATGCATAGTGTTTGCATAATGCCTGCATAATGTTTGCATAGTAAAATCTTTTTATATAAAACAGAATACTTTTATAAAGTTATTCATTTAATTAGATTATAAATAGAATATATTATATTTTATTTAAAATATTTTATTTTATTAGAATATTTTATTAATACTGCATAGTAAATCAATATGGACCGTCCGTTTAAATGTAAATCAATCTGGACCGTTCATGAATTAGTTACTATTCCGTCCATTCTCCTATAAATAGAAGCTCACTCCTTCATTATTTCTTATGAATTCACTGAAACTCTAGAGAGAGAAACTATAGAGAGAAAGAAGAAAAGTATTCTGCTATTTCACTACTCCTATATCCAGTTTCTTCTAAAGTAAGGGGTATTATTTCTTTTGTATTCATAAAGACAACTTCTGTTATTCTATTCTTTATTATTCTGTTGGAATAACTTGTATACGCGGACTACCCTATACTTGGTGAAATTCTTCTGTTATTCTATTCTTTATTATTATGTTGGAATAACACGCCTATACATGCTAAGTACCGCATACGTGGTGAAATTCTTACATTATTCCATTCTTTATTATTTTGTTGGAACATCACATGCGTGCGTTTTATATGATCTGGTTCCATTATTTATTATTACATTGGAATATCACATGCAATGCGTTTACGCGTGACTGGTTCCGATTATTTATTATTACATTGGAATATCCTGTTTTGTGCGTTACGCATGACACGTTCCGTTATTTATTATTACTCGTTGGAATAACTTTTATACGCGATTCATCGCATGCACGGTGATTTCTTTTGTTATTCCATTCTTTATTATACTCAGTTGGTTAAAGTTTTGGCTTTTATACTCCATGAAATTAGTGGAATATCTTTGATATTTGCGCTTCATCCAGTATCTTTTCATGAAAATATTCTTCTGAGCATTCTTGAATTTTACTCCACAAAGTAGTATCATGTTGACAATTTGGACGTTATTGGCTCCTGGATAAATTAATTCTTGAACTTGTTTTATTGAATTCTTATATCATTGTCATCATTCCCATGTTTATATTATATTGAAAGTCATCTGTGGCCTGTAGTGCATAGATGGACTTGGTATGATTATGACCAGGGATTATTCGGTATAATCATGACAGTAATGTTACAAATGATGTGGTAAAAGTCCTCATTGGCCCGTAGTGCATTGATGGACAGTTGTTGGCATGATCATGACCATTGATGAATACACGAATATCCTTGGCCCGTAGTGCATGGATAATTTGTGGTTGTGATACTAATGAATATCCTTGGCCGTAATGCAGGGATGATGTGGATTATTTATTGAGTTGAGTCTCAGCGATAAAAGTGATGAAAAACCTTTTGAATCATAGAAGATAATTGATTTTATTCTCTACTTCACTCTTCTAATGGATTGCTTATTCCGCTGCAGTTAAACTTGATGTTTGTTTTATTGTATCAGTTTAACACTGTTAAAGGCTAACGATAATTTATTCTGCATTACCTTAGTCATAATATTTCTTACTGGGCTAGTTGAGCTCACCCTTTTACTTTCATTGTTCTCTTCAGGAAATGAGAACGTAGCAGGGACTAGTCGGGGAACGGAATGACGGTCCAGATGATAGCATTAGTAGTCCTCACTATTCTATGAAATAGTGTGTTAATAAATGTATTGAGGACTTATTTTGAGTTTGAATACTGTCTAGAAGACAATATTTGTATTAAAACTCACAAAGCTTATGTTGTATATTTAAGATTATATTTGTATTCTGTACCATGTATTTGGCGACTCAGAATAGGTGATGTATACCTATTTTAGGGGCGTCACACCTTGAACACTGGCTGTTAGTGTTCTTGAGCCCAAGAACACCAACATTGACGGTTACTGTCGCTATAGTCTATAGTGACAGTTTTAATTATTTTTATTTTCTGAATTTTCGGAAAATGATGAAAAATAGAAATAAATTTCTAATAATTCAAAAATGGTTTAAAAATTATTTTAAGTTATGAAAAATAACTTTTGATAATTTGGGATATTTTTCATTAATATTTATAATTATTTGAATATTAATGGTATTTAATTTATTTAATTAGTGTATTAAATAAACTAGAGAAAATGATTTTAATATTATAAAAATAATTTTAAATGAGAATAAAGTGTTATAAAATATTTTGAGTTATAAAATGTAACTTTTAATATTTTTGGAGAATTTTCATTAATAATTTAATATTAGATATTAGATTTAATTAATTATTAAATTAAATAAATGATGGAAAAATGGTTTTATTGATTTAAAAATCAATTAAAAATGAGAAAAGTGATTTAAAAATATTTTAATTTATAATTAATGAATTTTAATTTTTTGGTGAGAATTTTATTAATATTTAAATATTAATGGTGATTACTAAAAGGATTTTAATTACTTTAAAAATCATTTAAGTAGAATATTGATGATTTAAAAATATTTTAAGTTATTATTAATAACTTTAATATTTTGACAAGTATGTCATTAATATTTTAATATTATTAAATATTAATGATGATGGGATTATTTGATATTTAAAGTATTTAAAAATGATTCAGGTGTTTGAAAAATTATTATAAATTATAATAATTGTTAAAAAATTATTTAAAGCTTCCGAAAAATATTATAAAGGATATATGACTTATCTAATATAATATTGAAGCTTTGAGACCGAGTTTAATTGACAATAAATATGTTAATTATCGAATAGGGTGACGATACTGAGAAACGGATGAAGTCCAACTAAATGAACTAGTTAGACTTGAGAAGTGTTTATATAGGTTATAAACAAATATATTACTATGTGGTAATGTGCCTAGGAGAAAGATTGTGATGAAATTACAGTGATACATGTTGTGAATTATTATTCTAATTGTGAGACCGATATTGTGATTATAGGTCTTGTGAACGTAGATAAGTATATTGTGTAGCAGTAATCAATGGAGAAGACACGTTTCCTAACTCAACCTTGAGTTAATACTTTTCAAATATTATGGTGGTTAATTATTGTTGATTAGACCACGTTTGAGAATTTATTGTTGATTATTCGCAGTTAGTGCATGCTTATTAATTCAAACTGAATTAGTGATTCTGAGAATATATATTTGGAGAATAACTAGTGTTGGATAATTACATCCGTAAGAGAATTCAATTATTATTGATAGATCGATGCCAATTGTTTTGGCTAGATTGAGAAAGAAAACCTAATAGGTTCGAGAAGAGAAGAGAAGAGAATTGATTAGATATTGAAATCATTGTATTTTATTGTTAAATCAAATTTTGATTCTAAGACTGAGAAGAACAACCTTTTATATAAAAGGGAACATTTTGGTCGTATATTCGGCCTTTGCGCGCGTGTAAGTATTATGCATAATATAGGGTACAAGGAGTTGGCCGGTCTAAGTACTTGCTGGGGGTGGGGGTATGATTTAATCTTTATGGTTATTTGATACACCTGGGTATATCAAAGTATATCTTTGATTGTTACTCGAGAAGAGAAGTTCAAGATCCTTTGTGATCACTCAACATAAATTCTGGAAAATATTTCCATCCTGTTAATTGGGTATATCAACGTAAATCTTTGATATTTACTTGAGAAGAGAACTTCAAGATCATTTAAGATCAGTCAGCATAAACTCTGGAGAATATTTCTAAATTGTTATTCAATTGAATATCGTAGAAAATTTGAAAGTGTTGTACTCTTTCATTATTAAATTATTGTGTTGCATAGGATGCGAGAACATGGATTAGAGAAGAATGAATTGTTCAGCTATTTCAATGTTCCCCGAACTTTGGTGTCATTCTATCAAAATAGATAGTCTGTTATTCGTGATTCTTGTACATTTATTGTATATCTTAACTTGCGGGGCAAATTTGTTGCTCGCCCTTGCTAAATAAAACATTTCAGCTAGGGACGAAATGGCCAGAGGAGCTGAGAAGAACAAGGGCAAAGGTGTTTTGCTGGAATAAATTGATAAACATTATTATTATGTTGTATTTGTAAATCCTTTTTGTATTTTTAAAGGGGTATATTTATAATGTTAATGTTAGTTAACCTGGGACGAATGTATTAACTATATCAGTTAATGTGGTGTATATTTCTATTCATAATTAAATGAGTAGTTAGGTGTTATTTATATTATAGATCATGAGCACCAAACTCGGGAGTCAGGTAACCCGGATTTGGGGGCGTCACACGGACCACCCCCAAAGTGAACTGAATTCTGTAACGTTTGAATGGTACTTAATTTGATCTCAAAACTATTTGCATTGATCGCTGGTCTCCGAATGCTAGACTGAATGTCTGTCACTCTCAGAATTGATTAATCCCTAAGTAATTTTTGTTCATTTGAAGCCATGTTAACTGGATTTTTGGTTTCCTCTACCAATTCTTTTTCCATATTACTTCCTCACTAGTTAACTGGGATTTTTCAGAACTTCTTTTCGATATTGTCGATGTATAACAAAAGTTCCTTCTTACCCTTTGACCTAGTGTGCATACACGGATGAAAAACCTGCAAGAAGAAAGAAATAATTAAATAAAAATATTTAAATTAAGACCGAATTGATTGTAACTAATATGAAAATAATATTAAATACAGATTCTCCGGCAATGGCGCCAAAAATATGTTATTCGATTTCATAATCAACAATTAAGTGCAAGTATACACGATCAATAAGTAATAAAGAAATAAGAAAGAGTGGCGTACCCACAAGGAATACTATTTAACAAATCCCAACTATTAATTTTATATCAGTCCAATTTTTTTAAACAACCAAATTTTGTGATTTTTCAATTAAAACTATATTAAATTAACTAAAACTAATTTTAACACAAAGATTTGATTCAGATGAAAAAGACTTAAGACCACAACATCCTCAATTATGCAATATAAATCATCAACCCAATATATCCAATTATTAAATCCATCTAAGTTTTTAACAGAAATTTACAGTATTTATAATGTGACGCCCCCAAAATAGGTATACATCACCTATTCTGAGTTGTCAATACATGGTACAGAAACAACTACAACTTTATTATTACAACAGTAAAACTGTGAGTTTGAATACAAATATTATCTTCTAGACAATATCTATACTCAAATAAATCCTCATCATATTTATTGATACATTATTTTACAAAAATGGTGAGGACTACTAAACAATTCTTTCTAAAACCTTCATTCCATACCCCGACTCGTACTCGCTATATTCTCGCCTCCTGAGAAGAAAAATGGAACAAAAAGGAAAAGGGTGAGCTCAACTAGCCCAGTAAAGAATATTATGACTAAGATAATATACAATAAATTACCGTTAGTCTTCAACAGGGAAAAATCTAATAGAATACAATAGACAACAAATTTTAAATCAATATTCGCAGCGGAAATAATAATTCATTAGAAGAGTTAAGTAGAGAATGCAAACTACTATCTTCTATGTATGAATTTAAAAGTTCATCGTCTATCTTTTATCCTTGTAACATCAATCAATATACATCTGGAATCAAATATTCATCTTTGCACTCTGAGCCAAAGATATTCATCGATTGGTCATGTTCATCTAAACACTGTTCATCTTTGCACTACTACCAAAGATATTCTTCAGAAATCATTCATCTTTTGCACTACTGGGCCAAAGATATTCAATAATATCATCATTTAAGACTGAGGATGATGAAAAATAATTTTAAAGAAACGAATCCAGTGAAACAAAATGACAAGGATTAAGGATTAAGGATTCGTACTTTGTTTTATCCATGTTCAAAAATACCTCAAAAATAATCATAGTGGTGTAAAATTCAAGAATGATCAAAACATAGATACAATCAAAGCTAGTATCGAATAGATATTTTGGACAAAAAGAAGAAATTTTATTTTTAAATTGAATAGTGGTCAGTATCGTGAATAGTCAGTATACGTGAATAGTAACTCCGACACCAAAAGATAGAAATTTCCCAAAAAACATCTTCACGCTTCATGAATAGTACTTGTGAATAGTAACTCGTGAATAGTAACTCATCAATAGTAACTCATGAATAGTAACCCAGACATGGAAAAGTTCTAAATTTGATAAAAAGTTTCAACGATATTTCAAAGATAATGATATTGAAGAAATAATATCATTTGAGAAGAAAATAACATCCCTTACCTCGAAAGATTAGTACTTCTATTTGGAATCCAAGGTATAGTCTTTGAAGGAACTTGCACCGTCTAACAATACTCAAAGTATACTCAATATACTCACAAGAATACGCCGATAATATAGAGAGAAAACTTGATTTACGGTGTGATTTTCAATTCTAACATAAGCACCCTATTTATAGGAAAATGCTTAGAACACCAAAGCGTAAAATTTAATATAATATTATTATTTATAATAAAATTTCCACGCCTAACCTTCCAAGAACTGAATTCAGCTCATTCAACCCACATGTGTAACACACCATAAAAAAAAAAATGTTTTCTAATTTTAAATATTTTAAACTTCCAAAAATCAATTATTTTGAAGCTTGAACTTCAATAATTCATAATAAATAGCCTTTTCATCGAGAAAATTTGAATCTCATGAGTTTTTATAGGAAATTCAATTCTCTACAACTTTCTTTGAAAAAGTTTTTCCAAATTCCAAATA
Organism: Panax quinquefolius; assembly: GCA_020205615.1. Taxonomy (NCBI): domain Eukaryota; kingdom Viridiplantae; phylum Streptophyta; class Magnoliopsida; order Apiales; family Araliaceae; genus Panax; species Panax quinquefolius. The sequence goes on from CM035161.1 coordinate 61,977,018, forward strand.
GAAATTGACCAGAAATCCACAAGCAGGTGATTTTACGGTGTTATAATCAAATTTCGATCAATAAATGGGGTCCAATGACATGTTTAACATGTTTTAAACATTTATTGCAACAAAAATACTCTTCCTCCTCGTATACTCATATATCCCACATTCGTTGTAAAAATATCACCATTATTATATTATTAAAATATAATAATATATTTAAATAAATTATTTTATCGAGAAAAAGATAAAATTTCAATTTTCAACAATTGTCACATTAAAATTTTCTCCATCTATATCCACATAAAATCAATATTTTCCTCATCATATGAATCAATAATTAATTATTCACAAATAATATTACAGAATCACAATATTGACAACTGCAGCAGCTTCTAAGAAAGAGGGGCTTTCAATAAGAATTTCTTCTTCTTTGGCGCAAGCAATTAGGTGACCAAACCTCTCCTTAGATGTAACTTTCTAGACATTGTCAATAATGTTATCTAATAATATTATTCAGATAATACCTAATGGAGTTTTACTTGCCTGTCAATAGGAATTTCTGTAGTGATAGTAGTACAAGTGATCCTTGGACTTGAGATCATCATATTATCTTGTGTATGATGATTTATACTTTGACTTATTCCTTAAGACCCTTAGGGTATATCAAAGGGTATGCTTGGGTATAATAAGTTGTACATGGAGATAATGTATGATCAATAAAGAATCTACCACTTCTAGTAAAAGAAGAGAAATGTCCTATGTAATTCGATAAATGACAACCCAGAGTCCTTGTTAAGGCGAATGAAATTAGAAAGGAGTTTCTAATTTGTATTATTTGGAGTTGTGCATTTAAGGATCGAAATACATATAATTAAATAAAATAAAACTTGATAGTAATTCCATATCTTTTATTTAATTTGTACATTGTATGGTGGAAGGATTGAATTGTACGGTAACTATTTACTCAAAGGTTCTTTTATGATTAATGTTGAAATCTATATTATCTGGAAAGCCGGTGATCGCTAGGGAGGCTTATCCCTATTGTAGAATAAATATTATTTATTTAAATAAATTAATAATTTAATTTATTTATTTAAATAAGATTAGAATTGTTCTAATTCATTTATTCACAACCAGTTTAATATGGAGAACCTAAATGGTCACATCATAAAAGGAAGAATAATTATTTAAGAAGTTAATGACATAATCGTAATAATAAGTTAAGTATATTTAATTTAATCTACGGTGATAGAATAAATTAAATAGCTTAATATTTATAATTTAATATTTTGGAAATATTAAATAAATTAATAAGATGAGTCTTATTATTATTATTTATTATTATTTAATTCCTAAAGGATTTTGGGAATTAATTAATAAAAGTACTCTCATATATTCTCGATAAGATTAGGAGGTTAAATTAATTAAAGAGTTTAATTAATTATCCTTAATAAGATTAGGGAGCTTAATTAATTAAAGGAATTTAATTAATTAAATAATATCCTATTTTCTAATTAGATTAGAAGGGTTAACTGATATCTTTATAAGAGGAGACTTATATCAGATATCAATAGATACGTGATTTTAATTGTTGGAGTGTATGCTCTTTTTCTATGAGAGATAGAAAAACTAGGATTTTGCCAAACACCCATCTTCTTGAATCTTTCTTCTTCCTTGGTGGATCACCTCTACAGGCCAAACACTTGGGTGGCTAACGTTGATCAAAGGAAGGAATCAAATCCGGCGGATTCAAGTTGAACGCGAAAAAGATTGGAGGTGAACTTGTACATGAGGAAGCTCGAATCTTCAAAGGTATGATTCTTGTTCTTCATATTTTCATTTAATTAATAATTGTGTATAAAGGGTGATCCGGGTATATGGTTTGTAAAATTTTAAAACTCTCTTTTTCCATGTTTCCGCTTATTTTGTGCAATTTGATTGCGTTCATGAATATTACAAACCTAACAGTGGTATCAGAGCCAAATCTTTATGCGAATTATTAATTGTTTGATTTGATATGTATATTGATATGTGTTTGGAACAATTTAATTGGGCATAATTTTATTGTATAAAATTAAAAAAAAACTTCCTTTAATCCCAGGAGATTACGAAATTGACTTGTTTGATTAAAAGTCCTTTATGCGAATTAAAGGACTTTAATAACAATTTAACATGATTGATGTGTTTGACATGTTGGGCATAATTTCGTAATTCGCGTATCACGTGAACTGATTCTCGCTGTATTAATCCCAGGAGATTCAGGATTTCCTTGATTAACTATATATATAGTATATCATATATACAACTGTTATAACAGGTGATCATATATATATATATATATATATATATATATTAATCTTAATTATTTTATAATTAAAATAAAAATTTATTTTAATCTTAAAATAAAAAGTTTATTTTAATTTTAAAATTAAATTTTATGCTAACTAATTAGAGTTGAAATTAGATTCCATGATAACTAATTGGAGTTGAAATTGGATTTCATGTTTCCTTAAATAAAGGAGTTTATTTAGATATGAAATAAGATTTTATATTATTCAAAATAAAAGAGTTTATTTGTGAATAGGAAAGAAAATCCGTGTTTCCTTTAATAAAGGAGTTTTTTTTAACTTGGAATTGGATTCCATAATTAATTAAAATAAAAGAGTTTATTTTGATTAAAAAAAAAAATTATTTTATTTAAATTTGGATAAATTAAAATAAAAGAGGTTTATTTTGATTTAAATTTGGATGAAAATAAATGAGTTTATTTTGATTCAAAATTAGATTTTATGCTAACTAAATTTGCCCATTAAATGATATCATATATATATATATATATATATATATATATATATTGAATGTTTATTATTCATGAGATGAATGTTATTTATTGATGCATATGGTGATGTGTATGATAATAAATGAGATTGATTATGGACTATTGATTAAATGTGATTGAATTTTATTTTAGTCGGATGCATGAATGTATGTGTTTTATTAAATGGGGTCTGCACAGATCTCGTCTTCTCTAATTTTTCTTAATGTAAATTCTAACTCCTCCTATGTACTTCCCCTTATTTCACGATCAAGGTTTCTATTTATTTTAAATAGTTTTGTAATAGGAATAGTTAGAATTAATTTTGAAGAATTAGAGATCAAGGAGCAAGGAGCGCTTGAAGACTCGTTTGTAATGGAGCCCGGGTTTAAATGTAATAGTTATATTTAAATATTAATTCTTGCACTCTTAGGGTTTGACCTTTTGGTTCAGTTGGCGGCTCTAGTGAACCAAACTAGAATAAAAGTCCATAATCAATCCAGATAAAATATAGTATTCTATATGTGCATGCTTATACTATATATATTATATATTATGCAAACATGCTTCACATGTTAATTAATATACGGGTAGTATATATATATATATATATATATATATATATATATATATATATATATATATGCATGCGCTAAACAAGATGAGACAAATTAATAACAAACCCCTCAAATATTTTATATTAAGTTGTAACATTCAAAGATATTTGGAATATCGAGCGTAAGCCTTCAAAGCATGATAGAAACAATAGAGTATTGAATATTTAATATGAGTTTGTTGTGCACACACAAGGCAAGTATTAAATATTTAAGATGTTATTTTTATTACATATGATGTTTATAAGGAATTGAACATTACTGCTTTGTTGTGCACACACAAGGGCCGTAGTTTTCTCTTCACTTATATGGAAATGTTAGGTCTGACTTAACTTAAATCATTTTAGTTAGGATGTGCACACACTTGACCATTATGATTTAAGAGGCAAAATACAAGGAGTTGCATAGTTGATGTAATTAACAAAAGTTGTCTACCTATTTATTTATATATAGTTTGTTGTGCACAGACAAGACTATATATATTTGAAATGGGATCCTTATTCTCACTAGCATATATTTAATTAGATATTGTCGAACTATATATATTGAGGGTAATATAGTTTGAAGAAAATAGTGGGAGATACCAATTTAAAATAAGACCTAATTTATTTTGGTAATTAATAAAAGAATGTATGCTAAAATGTTGTTAATTACAAATTCATTTATAGAATTTTACAATGTCTAAATTACTATCACTGCGTAGCATATTAGATCTAAATTAATCAGACCAAATTAAACGGATTGGTTAAGGAATTTGAGAATAGTTCTCATAGATGAAAAGTTATCTTATGTCCTTAATACGCCTATCCCTGCAATGGTTGCAGACAATGCCTCTGAGGAAGAGATTGCTACTTTTAGAAAGTGGCAAGATGATGCACAGTTGGCTCAATGCATCATACTCGTATCTATGAGTAATAAGCTTCAGCGTCAGCATGAACTATGGATGCTCCTACTATATTCCTGCACATCAAGTAGTTGATGGTGAGGAAAGTAGGACTAATAGATATCAGATATATAAGGAGCTCTTCCGATCTAGAATGACCGATGACACTACAGTACAGATAAAAGTCCTTAACATTATCAATTTGATTGATCAATTAGGACAACAGGTTTTGTCATGGATGGAGAGTTGAGCCAAGATTTTATCTTTCACTCACTCCCAGACTCTTTTTACAATTGTTGTGAATTTTTCATATGTACAAGCTAGATATCAGCTTCGCTGATTTGCTTAACATGTTGAAAAAATGTTGAGAGTCACTTTTCAACCAAGAAAGACCAAGTCTTACTGGTAGGGGCCAAAAGATCTTCTAAAAGAAAAACGATTCAAAGAAGGTAAATAGAAAGGCAAAAACAAAGAATAATAAGAACAAAACTGATACAGATATCAAAGGAGTTTGCTTCCACTGCAATAAGCCTGGACACTAGAAAGAAAACTATAAGAAGCATCTTATAGAGGCTAACCAGAAGAAGCTTAGTGAAGCTTCGGTTGCAAATACAATTTTGTTCATGAATGAAATAAATTTTTCTTTAAGTCAAGGTTCTACTTAGGTATTGCATACCGACTTTGGTTATCATAAATATAGATTTATGAAGGGACCAAGCAGAAGTAGAAAACTAAACAAAGATAAGTAATCCTATGTGTGGAAAATGAAGCAAAGATTGCTACATTAGCCATATAAACTTATAGTTTAGCAATGCCTACGGGCAAATCTATTAAGTCAATAAGTTGTTATTGTATTTCAGTTCTTGTTAGAAACATTATTTCTATTTTGTTGTTGGACAATGAAATCTTTGGTATTATATTTAAGAACAATTGTTGTTCTATTTATAATAATAATAATAATAATAATAATGTTTTGTATAGAACTGAAATATTACTTAATGGATTTTGTGTACTTGACTTACGTAAAAAAAATTATTTTACAAATTGAACAAACTAGTATAAGAAAATGAGATGATCGTTCAAAAGGTTAAATGTGTGTATTTGTTGAAATACAATTGTGAATTATTTAAAAGGTTCAAAGAATTCATAAATGAAACAAATTAGAAAAGTATTAGGATTCTTTAATCGGATCAAGGAAGGAATACTTGTGCAATGAGTTTCTAGATCATCTCAAATGGTTTTCTCACAATGAACGCCTCCTGATACGCAATAATTGATTGATGTATCTGAAAGGAAAAATCATACCTTGTTAGACATGGTGTGTAAGACCCCAACTTATTATTAATGAAATTTAATTTTCTCTATTTATTATTTTGAAATAGTAAGGGTTGATTTGATTAATGTGGATAGTTAAGGGTAAAATACGCAAATACTTCAAAATAAGCAAGTGGTTATAAAATATTCATTGTTGTCGGGGAATATTCGTTTGGTCGTGGAATATTAAATCTTGTCGGGGAATATTAAATGCGACAGTGCTTGACCATATATGGGCCCCATAACGGAAAGCGATTGGATGAAGAAAGCGACAAATATAAGTTGGTTAAAAATAATGGCGTAGTTATTACTGGATAAAAAGGCATGTTGGAATACCGGTGGTTAAAATACGATGTCTGGCGTGGTTGCCGAAAGTGGCACTGCGGTATTGCATGTATTGTTGAATTATTGATCCTTACGTAAGAAGGCACTACTCAATAATTTTCACGGTGAATTCTTATTGATATTTTAATTTATTGATTCGATAATTCTTTGCGTTGATATTTTATATTATTGTTGTTCGATAATTGTCCTTTGCACATTATCTCCATTATCGGATCAATAATTCATATTATTTGAATAATATTATTAGATAGCATTATTGGCAATGTCTAGAAAGTTACATCGAGGAGAGGTTTGGTCACCTAATTGCGCGCGCAAGATGGAGAAATCCTTATCGAAAAGCCCCTCTTTCACAGGAGCGGCTGGTTGTCATAATTGTGATTACGTAATATTATTTGTGAATAATTAATTATTGATTCATATGATAAAGAAATATTTATTTTATGTGGATATAAATGATGGATTTATTTATGTGGTTATAAATGAAGAAATTAATGTTGAGGTGTTTTATCGGTATTTTATCGGATTGGAGGTATTAAAAATCAAATCGGGGTTTTGAGATATATTGCGGGGTTATAATTTTTAATCAAATAGTTGGATTGTGGTAATTTTGGGTATGTTATACATACATAAGTTGAGTATATGTCCACAAATTTTGAGCCGATTAAAAATGCACGAATGATTTGTTATGAATTTTAAGAGGTGTACGATTAGGAAATTAGGTTTATAATTGATTTTGGTGGAAAATTCTAGAATTGAGTGGGCCCCACTTGTGGTTGGTGAAGAAATGTCTTTGAATTTTATTTCAAATGTGGTGGGTGGCAATAGTAGCGAGTAAAGCCATCGGTGGTAGAGAGCCAAAATGCTTGGTAGGCTAACATTTTCTATAAATAGAGGACTAAGTTAGAATTGAAAATCACACGAAACATAAGCTTTCTCTCTTTCTCTCTCTATATTATTGGCGTATTTTGTGAGTATTTAGATACTTTGAGAGTTCTTTATTCGGTACAAGTTTCATTAAACATCACTTACGACCTTTCATTAGGAAATCTTGATTCTTTGAGGTAAGGAATGTTATTTTCTTCTTAAATGATATTATTTCTTGATATCATTATCTTTGAAATATTGGTTGGAACTTTTATCAAATTTGGAACTTTTTCATATCGGGGTTACTATTCATGAGTTACTATTCACGAGTTACTATTCATGAGTTACTATTCACGAGTTCTTATTCACGAGTACTATTAATGAAGCGTAAAGATGTTTTTGTGGAATTTCTATCTTTTGGTGTCGAGAGTTACTTATTCATGTATCACGGCACTTTATTCACGATATCTGACACTATTCATAAAAAATAAAATTTCTTCTTTTTGTCCAAAATATCTATTCTGGATACTAGCTTTGATTGTATCCATGTTTTGATCATTCTTGAATTTTACACCACTGCGATTATTTTTGAGGTATTTTTGAACATGGATAAAACAAAGTACGAATCCTTAATCCTTAATCCTTGTCATTTTGTTTCACTGGATTCGTTTCTTTAAAAAAATATTTTTCATCATCCTCAGTCTTAAATAATGATATTATTGAATATCTTTGGCTGTAGTCTGAAGATGAATGATTTGAAGAATATCTTTTGGTAGTAGTGCAAAGATGAGCAGTGTTTAAATGAACATGACCAAGTGATGAATATCTTTGGCACTGTAGTGCAAAGATGAATATTTGATTCAGGATGTTTATGGATTGATGTTACGGGGATAAAAGATGAGCGATGAACTTTTAAATTCATACATAGAAGATAGTAGTTTGCATTCTCTACTTAACTCTTCTAATGAATTATTACTTCCATTGCGAATATTGATTTAAAATTTGTTGTCTATTGTATTCTATTAAATTTTTCCTGTTGAAGACTAACGGTAATTTGTTGTATATTATCTTAGTCATAATATTCTTTCTTGAGCTAGTTGAGCTCACCCTTTTCCTTTTGTTCCATTTTTCTCGGGAGGCGAGAATATAGCGAGACGCAGTCGGGGTATGGAATGAAGGTTTTAGAAAGGATTGTTTAGTAGTCCTCACCATTTTGTAAAATAATGTATCAATAAATGTGATGAGGATTTATTTGAGTATAGATATTGTACAGAAGATAATATTTGTATTCAAACTCACAGATTTCTTGTTGTAATAATAAAGTTGTAGTTGTTTACGTACCATGTATTGACAACTCGAATAGGTGATGTATACCTATTTTGGGGGCGTCATGGTTGGTATCGAGCTTAGGGATATGATCTCTGGCGGAGATCGGGGAATAGAACTAGGAGGGAGGCGAGTAAATCCTTAGCTAGTGTGTCCTACTAAGCTTATTTGTTAGTTGGTCGATTATATAGGGATATTATGTGATATATTGATTTCCTTAATTAACCCTTGTTTTATGGTGATATTTGAGAATGTCGTGAGAATATTAACAATGGAAATGAGGCCAGTGGAGCGCTTTTGTACTCACCAGCGAGGAGAGCGTGCAACAGTGGCAATGTTCCTCTGTGAACAACACCATTGAAGCGAGATGATGAGCAGGGGATGTTTAGAAGTTTTTTGCGATTCATGCAAAAATCAGACGAGGAGACTTCGTGTTCAAAATCTGAGGAGAAATGATAGCAATTCACGGGTTATCACGACCAAGCGATTCAAAGAGTTGGGACCACGAATTTAAGGGAAAGCGGATCCGATCATGGCGGAAACATGGGTCAAGTAAATTACCAAGATATTCGATGTCTTGGGATGCGGAGGAGAACGAAGGTTCCATTCGCCACTTTATGTTCCGTGGCGGCGGACTCTTGGTGGGAATGCGTGAAGCGTACCATCGGTACTTTTCGGCATGTCTTGGGAGCGTTTGAAACTATTTAATGACAAATACTTTCACGAAAGTGTTACGTCGTATGAAGGAAGTAGAGTTTATTAATTTGGGAGCGCGAACAACATGGCGGTGTCTCGATGCGAGGCAAAGTTTGCGAGTTATCGAGTTTGCACCTCATTTGGTGGAGAATGAGGAGCATATATGACGCGGATGTTTCTTAGAGGTTTGAAACCCGGCATACGTCGATATCTCATTCTCATAAATTTTCTCTCTACTCGGATGTTGTAAATGGGCTCAATTATTAGGCGAGATAACGAGTACAGTGTTGAGGACCCTGACGAGGATCGTACGAGAGATAGCGATCAGCAGGATAATAATAACCGGCGGAGAAAAGCGAATGACGGACAAAAATGGTTACCACTCTGGTGGTAATCATGAGTCGTGAAAACGAAGAAAGCGAGTCGGGAGGAGATTTTAAAGAGGAGATTTAACAACGACCGTGTGAAAGGCAGCGGTCTTGCGTGACAAGCGGTTCTAAGGGAGGAGAAACGACCACCGGTCATATATATTATAAATCACGGGAAGAGGGACATATCGGTCAAACTATCCACAACAGTTCAAGGTATGCTATAATTGTGGAAAGGAAGGACATATATCTTTCGAGATTATGCGGTAGCGAAACCTAGTTCAGTGAGGACGGTGACTCAAAAAACATCCCGAGAAAAGTCAAAGTCAGCGATTAGGGAAAGCGTTTGTTGTATTTGGTCATAATAATGAGGAACCAAGCGAGGTGATCACGGGTAAGCTATTTATAAATTCTTGCGAAGTTTATACCTTACTTGATCTGGGGTGCTACCCATTCATTTATCTCTCTGCATGTGCTCAGCGTTTAAACTTGACTCAGGAGAAATTAGACTTTGACCTATCTGTGGAAACTCCGTTAGGAGAAACTTTCATCACATCCCTTTGTTTATAAATCTTGTTTGATTCAAGTTGGCACCATTACCTTACATTGACCTTATCTCTTTAAAGATACTTGCTTTTGATGTGATTTTAGGGATTGATTGGTTAACTACTCATCATGCCAAAATTGATTGTTTTTCGTAAGGTTGTTAGTTTTCATATTCCTAACCAAACTGTTATGCAATTCAAGCAACTAAACCATTAAAATCAATCCTTGTCATATCTAATCATAAAAGCTATTCGTTTATTGAAAAGCGGATGTCAAGCTTTCTTAGCCCATGTTATGGATTTGAATAAAGACACGTCAAATTTGAATAATATTCTGTTGTTATTGACTTTCTGGCGTATTTCTGAAGAACTTCGGTACACCCCGAGCGAGAAGTTGAATTCTTTATTGATCTTGAACACAGTACAAAGCCCATTTCTAAAACCCCATATCGAATGGCTCTATTGAACTTGGGAGTTAAAGGTCCAACTACGAGAATTGTTGGACATCGGTTTCATTCGTCTAGTACATCTCCTTGGGGTGCTCTGTTTTATTTGTAAAGAAGAAAGAAAGGCGGGAGTATGCGACTTTGTATTGACTATCGGGAATTGAACCATGTCACCATCAAGAATAGGTATCCTCTACCTCGTATTGATGACTTGTTTGACCGATTCTGAAGGCACAATTCTTTTCAAAAATCGATCTTCGATTACGGATATCATCGGTGAAGATTAGGCGAGGATATTCAAAGCGCCTTGAGAACTCGGTATGGGCATTATGAATTCTTAGTCATGTCTTTCGGACTAACTAATGCTCCTATGACTTTCATGGATATGATGAGCCAAAGTATTGAGGAATATTTGGATCGATTCGTTGTTGTCTTTATTGATGACATCCTTATATATTCCAAAAGTCGTGAAGATCATGAGCACCATTTGAAAATTTGGTACTCAAAGGCCGTGAAAACAAACTATATGCCAAATTGAAGAAATGCGAGTTACGGCGAGGAAGTAGCATTCCTTGGGCGCGATGGTGTCGAAACATGGAGTATCTGTTGATCCGTGAAGATTGAAGCAATCTGAAGTTAGGAGAAACCAAAGTCGGTGGTGAAGTCACGTAGCTTTTGGGCTTATTTGGTTATTATCGGAGATTCGTGGAAGGGTTTTCTCGAATCGCTACTCCATTAACTTCGGCTAACTTCGGAAGGATACAAAATTCGTTTGGAGTGAAGAATGCAAGAAGAGTTTTCAAGAGCTTAAGAGGAGACTTATTTGCATTTTGTTCTAACAATACCATCTGGTTCGGATGGATTTGTTATCTCAACGATGCTTCGAGGCAAAGGGTTAGGATGTGTTCTCGTGCGGCGTGGGAAAGTCATAGCCTATGCCTCATGACAACTTAAAGAGTATGAGAGGAATTATCCTACTCATGATCTAGAGTTAGCGGCGTGATCGTTTCAGCGCTAAAGATATGGAGGCACTATCTATATGGGGAGAAAGTGGAGATATATTAGGACCATAAAAGCCTTAAATATTTCTTCACTCAAAAAGAACTCAACATGCGGCGGTGACGTTGGCTCGAACTATTGAAAGACTACGACCACACTATTGATACCATCACGGAAAAGCGAGCGTGGTAGGCGGCGTTGAGTAGAAGATCATATGCGAGGAGCGAGTGCGATGATGTCAAGTATCTGCATAGAGCCGACTTTAATAGAAAAAGTTAAGGTTGCTCGAGCCCCGGGCAGGGTGATCGTATGAAGAAGAAAGTACAAGAAGGAGCTATTAGGAGCGAGAATTGATGAAGAAGGAATACTTGAGTCCACTCTAGACTTTGTGTTCCTAACGACTACGATTTGAAGTACAAGATTATGATGGAGGCACACAATACACCATTTGCAATCCATCACTGGAAGTACTAAAATGTATCGTGATCTTGACATACATTTTGGTGGAACAATATGAGAGAGAGATTGCAAAGTTTATCTCGATGTGTTTAACTTGTCAGCGTGTAAAGGCGGAGCATCTAGTACCTAAGGGTCCGTTGCAACCACTTGAGATTCCGGAATGGAAGTGGGAACACATTACCATGGATTTCGTTACGGGTCTTCCTACGGTTTCTCAAGGCATCAATCTTTATTTGGGTTATTGTTGATAGATTAACCAAGTGCGCGCTCATTTTTCTTGCCGTCACGGAGACTTATTCCTTGAGCGTCTTGCTAGTAGTATGCGTAAATGAGATTGTGAGGTTGCATGGCATGCTGTATCCATAGTTTTGGATCGTGACCCAAGATTCACTTCAAGATTTTGGGTTAGCTTGCAAAAAGCTATGGAGCGCAGATTTGCGATTTAGTTGGCATACCATCCCCAAGCAGACGGACAATCGAGAGAGGACTATTCAAACTCTTGAAGATTTATTAAGACTACTGTGTCCTAGACTTCAAGAGGCGGTTGGGATAAGTATTTACCATTGGTAGAATTCTCCTACAACAACAGTTATCGAGGCAAGTATAGGTGTAGCTCCATTTGAAGCATTATATGGCCGAAAATGTCGTTCTCGATATGTTGGGATGAGGTGGGTGAAGCAACATTGTTGGGACCCGAGTTGAAATACGTATGACTACTAGAAAAGATCCAAATGATTCGAAGCGTATACAAGCGGCACAAGATCGACAAAAGAGTTATGCGGATCTTCATCGAAAGGGCGTGGAATTTAGTGTGGGGATCATGTATTATTACGAGTTGCTCCATGGAAGGGAGTTACAAGATTTGGGAAGAGAGGAAAGCTCGATCCACGATTTATTGGTCCATTTCAAATTCTTGGCCAAGAGTAGGAAATGTAGCCTATAGACTTGCGTTACCTCAAGTATGTCTCGTGTTCACAATGTGTTTCACATATCATGCCCGTAAATATGTGAAAGACCCGAACCACGTTATAGAGTTAGAACCCAGGACGAGATAGTAGAAGACCTAGCGATATGAGGAGGTACTGTCAAGATTTTGGATAGGAAGGAGCATGTCTTACGCATGAAAGGTCATACCACAAGTTAAAAGTTTGTGGAGGAATCATGCTATAGAGGAAATGACACAGGAATTGGAAAGCGGAAATGAAAGCGAGGTATCCTCATCTTTTGAAACACAACACACGTCACGTCGATTTCGAGGACGAAATTTCATAAGGAGGGAGGTTGTAAGACCCCAACTTATTATTAATGAAATTTAATTTTCTCTATTTATTATTTTGAAATAGTAAGGGTTGATTTGATTAATGTGGATAGTTAAGGGTAAAATACATAAATACTTCAAAATAAGCAAGTGGTTATAAAATATTCATTGTTGTCGGGGAATATTCGTTTGGTCGTGGAATATTAATCTTTGTCGGGGAATATTAAATGCGACGGCGCTTGACCATATATGGGCCCATAACTTGAAAGCGATTGGATGAAGAAAGCGACAAATATAAGTTGGTTAAAAATAATGGCGTAGTTATTCACAGAATTAAAATTTATTGGAATACCCGATTGGTTAAAATACGATGTCTGGCGTGGTTCTTGCGATGCTACGGTATTGCGAGTATTGTTGAATTATTGATCCTTACGTAAGAAGGCACTACTCGATAATTTTCACGGTGAATTCTTATTCGATATTTTATTTTATTGATTCGATAATTCTTTGCGTTGATATTTTATATTATTGTTGTTCGATAATTGTCTTTGCACATTATCTCCATTATCGGATCAATAATTCATATTATTTGAATAATATTATTAGATAGCATTATTGGCAATGTCTAGAAAGTTACATCGAGGAGAGGTTTGGTCACCTAATTGCGGCGCATGATGAGGAGAAATCCTTATCGGAAAGCCCCTCTTTCACAGGAGCGGCTTTGGTTGTCATAATTGTGATTACGTAATATTATTTGTGAATAATTAATTATTGATTCATATGATAAAGAAATATTTATTTTATGTGGATATAAATGATGGATTTATTTATGTGGTTATAAATGAAGAAATTAATGTTGAGGTGTTTTATCGGTATTTTATCGGATTGGAGGTATTAAAAATCAAATCGGGGTTTTGAGATATATTAAGGGGTTATAATTTTTAATCAAATAGTTGGATTGTGGTAATTTTTGGGTATGTTATACATACATAAGTTGAGTATATGTCCACAAATTTTGAACAGATTAAAAATGCACGAATGATTTGTTATGAATTTTAAGAGGTGTCGATTAGGAAATTAGGTTTATAATTGATTTTGGTGGAAAATTCTAGAATTGAGTGGGCCCCACTTGTGGTTGGTGAAGAAATGTGCTGAATTTTATTTCAAATGTGGTGGGTGGCAATAGTAGCGAGTAAAGCCATCGTGTGGAGTCAAGTCTGCCTTGGTGGGCTAACATTTTCCTATAAATAGAGGACTAAGTTAGAATTGAAAATCACACGAAACATAAGCTTTCTCTCTTCTCTCTCTATATTATTGGCGTATTTTGTGAGTATTTAGATACTTTGAGAGTTCTTTGTTTCGGTACAAGTTTCATTCAAAGCATCACTTGACCTTTCATTAGAAATCTTGATTCTTTGAGGTAAGGAATGTTATTTTCTTCTTAAATGATATTATTTCTTCAATATCATTATCTTTGAAATATTAGTTGGAACTTTTTATCAAATTTGGAACTTTTTCATATCGGGGTTACTATTCATGAGTTACTATTCACGAGTTACTATTCATGAGTTACTATTCACGAGTTTCTTATTCACGAGTACTATTCATGTAAGCGTAAAAGATGTTTTTGTGGAATTTCTATCTTTTGGTGTCGGAGATTCTTATTCATGTATACGGCCTTTATTCACGATATCTGACACTATTCATAGAAAAATAAAATTTCTTCTTTTTGTCCAAAATATCTATTACGGATACTAGCTTTGATTGTATCCATGTTTTGATCACTCTTGAATTTTACACCACTGCGATTATTTTTGAGGTATTTTGAACATGGATAAAACAAAGTACGAATCCTTAATCCTTAATCCTTGTCATTTTGTTTTCCTTTGGATTCGTTTCTTTAAAAAAATATTTTCATCATCCTCGGTCTTAAATAATGATATTATTGAATATCTTTGGCTGTAGTGCAAAGATGAATGATTTCTGAAGAATATCTTTGGTAGTAGTGCAAAGATGAGCAGTGTTTAAATGAACATGACCAATGATGAATATCTTTTGGCTGTGTAGTGCAAAGATGAATATTTGATTCGAGATGTTTATGGATTGATGTTACTGAGGATAAAAGATGAGCGATGAACTTTTAAATTCATACATAGAAGATAGTAGTTTGCATTTCTACTTAACTCTTCTAATGAATTATTACTTCATTGCGAATATTGATTTAAAATTTGTTGTCTATTGTATTCTATTAAATTTTTCCTGTTGAAGACTAACGGTAATTTGTTGTATATTATCTTAGTCATAATATTCTTTCTTGAGCTAGTTGAGCTCACCCTTTTCCTTTTGTTCCATTTTTCTCGGGAGGCGAGAATATAGCGATGCAAGTGGGGTATGGAATGAAGGTTTTAGAAAGGATTGTTTAGTAGTCCTCACCATTTTGTAAAATAATGTATCGATAAATGTGATGAGGATTTATTTGAGTATAGATATTATCAGAAGATAATATTTATATTCAAACTCACAGTTTTTCTTGTTGTAATAATAAAGTTGTAGTTGTTTCTGTACCATGTATTGACAACTCAGAATAGGTGATGTATACCTATTTTGGGGTCGTCATATGTTGCGGTCCATAATGATTTTACCAACATTTCAGTATCCCTCTAGGATCATGTCCTAGAAATGGCTACATATCTATAAAAAGGTAACCTTAAAATCCGGCCCCAAGACTCTATAAGAGTTAAGGAAATGGAGGATTCCTAATCTTAAGTATGTTAAGATAAGGGGTTGTCCAACTTATGTGAAAAGGTTTCAAAGGATAAGCTTGGAACAATATTTGACAAGTACAGATTTGTGGGACATCCTAAAGTAAGTTTAAGGTATATGTTCTATATTCCTACTTAGCAAAAGGTGTTTGTTGCGAAGCACGCTACCTTCTAAGATAAAGGTGTTTATTATTGAAGGAGCTAGCGGGAGGATAATAGATATTGAAGAGTTCAAGAACCATAAATCACTATAAGTTAAATAAGAGGAACCTGTAGATACACCTATTGTGCCACAACTGAATCGTAAATCTGGAATAGTACCAAAGATACCTAGAAGGTATGGATTCATCATAGATGATGATGATGAGGTACACATCATAGAAGATGATGATCTAGAGTTACATACGATGAGGTATGAGTTCTAGTGTGTATAAAAGGGTCAGTGGGAGCGCCGTGACATTCTTAATATTATATGTTGAAATACTATGGATAAGGAATGACATACTAATGCTATAATCAGTAAAGATAAATTTGTCTAAATATTTCTCCATGAATGATTTGGGAAGAGTATCTTAATTGGGGATACAAATCTATATAGATAGATTCAAGAGGATGCTCGACTTAACCCATGAAACGTATATTCATTTGATGCTAAAGTTGTTTAGCATGGCAAACTCCAAGAGATGTCTCATATTGACGAGCCATGGAGTGTATCTCTCTTAATAGTCCCCATAGACTCCTAAAAAGAGAGATCACATGAGTGAAAATCATGTATATAATGAAATATACGAGACTTGATGTTGATGGGTTATATTCTGGAGAAGATCAGTGTAAGACAGTGAAAAATATCTTAAAGTACTTAACCGACACTAAGGATGTGATTAAAATTTATGGAAAATCTAAATTAAAACTAGAGGGCTTAATAGACTCAAGTTTTTCAGACAGACCAAGACAACAGAAAATCCACTTTAAGGTAAAAGCGTTACCTTGAATAGTGGTGTAGTGAATTGGAAAGGTTCCAAACAGCAAAGAGTTGCTGGTTTAGTGATAAAGACAAAGTATATAGTTATAAAGACAAAGTATATAGCTATAAATGAAGCTGTAAGTTGATTGTTTGGATGAAATGTTCATTACAGAACTAGGAATAATTCCTAAGTCTCATCTTGGATCTAAACATGTGTTGTGACACTTTCATTTGATTAGAGAAATCTTTGAAAGATGGGAAATCACTATAAAGATAGTAGACTCTCAAGAACAACATTACATATCCATTTACTGAAGCTTATCCAACAGCAGGATAATCGTCACTTAGAGAAGAAGAGTATGAGATACCATGACGATTGGCTTTAGTGCAAGTGGGAGATTGAAAGTTGTATGCACACAAGCCAATCATGTTTGATGATAAAGAATATACTTTGTAACAATCTTATTCACTTATTAATAAAAAGTATTAATTTATTAAATGCTTTTAATTATCTACATGATGCTGTTTTATAATATGTGATAAACCCATAGTTTTAAGCAATGCTTTTAGAATAATGATGCTGATCATTCTAATGAGATCTAAATTCTTAGAAAGCTTAAAACTAAAATAGTTTCCAATCGTTGGATTACTTTAATTGGGGATTAGTGAATCCGGATAGATTGGTATATATGTTGTTTGCTCATTGGATGAGGATGATTGATCTCATGATCATTTGTGTGGAGACACAAAAGCAAGTATGTAGGTGCTTATTAAAGAATAAGTTCACTGAACGTGGCTCACTAAGGAATACCTAATGGAGTTTTACTTGCTTGTCAATAGGAATTCCTGTAGTGATAGTAGTACAAGTGATCCTTGAACTTGAGATCATCATAGTATCTTGTGTATGATGAGTTATACTTTGACTTATTCCTTAAGACCTTTAGGGTATATCAAAGGGTATGCTTGGGTATAATAAATTGTCCATGGAGATAATGTATGATCAATAAAGAATCTACCACTTCTAGTAAAAGAAGAGAAATATCCTATGTGATTCGATAAATGACAACCCAGTAGTCCTTGGCCAAGGCAAAATGAAATTAGAAAGAAGTTTCTAATTTGCATTATTTAGAGTTGTGCATTTAAGGATCGAAATACATATAATTAAATAAAATAAGACTTGACTATAATTCCATGTCTTATATTTAATTGGGACATTGTATGGTGGAAGGATTAAATTGTACGGTAACTATTTACTCAAAGGTTCTTTTATGATTAATGTTAAAATCTATATTATCTGGAAAGTCGTTGATTGCTAGGGAGGCTTATCCCTATTGTAGAATAAATATTATTTATTTAAATAAATTAATAATTTAATTTATTTATTTAAATAAGATTAGAATTATTCTAATTGATTTATTCACAACTGGTTTAATATGGAGAACCTAAAGGGTCACACCATAAAATGAAGAATAATTATTTAAGAAGTTAATAGCATAATAGTAATAATAAGTTAAGTATATTTAATTTAATCTATGGTGATAGAATAAATTAAATAGCTTAATATTATTATTTAATATTTTAGAAATATTAAATAAATTAACAAGAGGAATCTTATTATTATTATTATTATTATTTATTATTATTATTATTATTATTATTATTATTATTATTATTATTATTTAATTCCTAAAGCGAGTTTGAGAATTAATTAATAAAAGTACTCTCATATATTCCTAATAAGATTAGGAGGTTAAATTAATTAAAAGAGTTTAATTAATTATCCCTAATAAGATTAGGGAGTTTAATTAATTAAAGGAATTTAATTAATTAAATAATACCCTATTTTTTAATTAGATTAGAAGGGTTAACTGATATCTTTATAAGAGGAGACTTATATCAGATATCAATAGATATGTGATTCCAATTGTTGGAGTGTACGCTCTTTTTCTATGAGAGATAGAAAAACTAGGGTTTTGCCAAACACCCATCTTCTTGAATCTTTCTTCTTCCTTGGCGGATCACCTCTGGAGGCCAAACACTTGGGTGGTTAACGTTGATCAAAGGAAGGAATCAAACCCGGTGGATTCAAGTTGAACGCGAAAAATATTGGAGGTGAACTTGTACCTGAGGAATCTTTAATCTTCAAGGGTATGATTCTTGTTCTTCATATTTTCGTTTAATTAATAAATATACATAAAGGGTGATCCGGGTATATGGTTTGTAAAATTTTAAAACTCTGATTTTCCATGCTTCCGCTTATTTTGTGCAATTTGATTGCGTTTCTGAATATTATAAACCTAACAAAAATGTCCCAAAATTACTTAAAACAAGAAAAATATTAAATCTAGAAATAACTAAATCATGGGTAAATTACCCACTCAGCATTGGTAACACCTAAAGTTGTACAATGGTCTAGATTCCTTGGATTTCTTCTCTTCCAGGACAAATATGGTTGTTTGAAGGACTTAGCTTTTCTTCTAGATTCATACTATCTCAACTTCCACATTTTTCTACGATTTTGAGATCACGTAGAGTGAAAGTTAGTTCTACAATTTCTGTTTTGTTGAATCGTGAAGTGAAAATGACCATACTTTACGGTTCTTCGAGGCATGATCGTAGAGTTAGCTTTACTTTGAAATTTCTTAAATTTCACCCTAATGTGAGACTTATTACTATTTGGTTAGTAGACAGAGTAGAACTTTGAGTAATTGGCTCTTCAACTTGTGTTGATTTCACAAACACAATATTTCTATTTCATCTAGAAACATTATTACTGTTACCCTCTAGTATTTTTACCATATTGGGATTTAAGGAAGAATTCTCAAATCTTAAATCTGATATGTTAGTAAAACGCTTTGACTTGTGATCAGCGTGTCAGTGGAAGAACAAGACTTATTTCATGCACATATGATTTTCTTTAGATCTTCAACTTGTGAATTCAATTTAGATTCTCTAAGTGCAAACTGCTCAATGGCGCTTCTCAAGATCCCATTCTTTTCCTCAAGCTTGGAAAGGGTGAAAGTGTTTCCCTTTATTACTTTCAATTCTAATTGTACTTTTTCCTTCTCGGATTGAAGTTAAGCATGATCCTTTGATAACACCGTAAACCACCTTATGAATTTATACAACTCAGATGTAATATCATATAAGACACATCTTAATTAAAACTCATCTATATTAGGAGAATTAAAATCAAAAACCTCACTGATATCAATCTCTTGATAATCAGTGTTGCAGTTCTTTGATGAAGATTTCACAACCATAAGGCATAGATTTTCAACTTTAGGTCCTTTATCATCACTAAAATCATTGTCAAATACACTTTCATTTTGACCTCTAAACCATCTGTTACAAATCTCTTTTCATTCTTGTGGAATTTTTTTATAACTCTTCTTTTATTTCCTTGGACATTCCTTCTTTTTATCTTTCTATAGTTCTTCTCTCAAGGGCTTGGTGTATTCAACAATATAATAACCAAGCTTCTTACAGTTATAGGAGAGATCTTTTGAGGAATCTCTCTCGAACTAGCTTTGTAATACTCCAAACCCTTGTAATAAAGTTTATAATTATAAATATGTTATTATATTTTAAATTATAATTTTGAATATTATAGAACATATTTGTAGAATATATATAAATACATATATTCTTTGAGCAAACATAATAAAGAGAAAGCTAACTACAAATATAACACTTCAAAGATAAAATTTAAAATCATAGTAGATTATATGTATATATATTAATTGAAAGTAAAGTCAAATTGGTGTAAATAATTCTATAACCTACCAAATGGATAAACAAATAAGAAAAAAAATAAAAAAAAATAGATAAAGATGTGCCAAGGTAGGCTAAGTAGGCATAGATAATGAATAAAATGCTTTCTTGAGAAGCCTCCAAAGATATTTTGGTGGGAAACCTTATCCAAAAGCTTGACTTTGTTTGACTAATTAACCTAACAAGTTGCTTAAGTAACCAAAAAGGGTAATTAACTAAAGTAAAATATGATTAACTTTACTAATGAAGGGGTAAGATTATACTAAAAGTAAGTTGAATGGTTTGACTAGGAAAGAACATTATTGAGGGACTTACTTATAAACATGTAAAACTATGTCTATATAAATAGAAAGCTCCCTTCACTTGATACATTTTTACCAACACAAATCAATCCCCAAGTTAGAAGAAGGAGAGAGAAAGAGAGAGGGAGTTGGAAGCCATAAAGAGAAGAGAAGTGAGTATAAGCCATCCAAGAAAAAGGAATAAGAAGATCAAGACCAACAAGAGAAAACACAATAACTAGGTATAAACCCTAATCCATTTTAAAATTTATATTCCTTACAAAGTCTTTCTTTTATTAAAATAAATAGGCCCTATGTATGCTTAAATTTCTTTTGAAGATCTATATGTTGTGATACCATGGATCATAGAGAAAAATTTGAAAAATATAAAGAAAATAAGGAGGAAGCATGAACTAGTTATAAAACCCTAAACTAGTTACTAGAAAATGTTTTTATGGAGTAAATATATATATATATATGAATTTGTACATGCTAAGAGTAAGTAATAACATTATGGGCAAGGAAATTGTACCTTTACTAAGGTTAGAGTTTTGTGTTGCCTGAGGAGGAGAGAAATCCATGAAGACTATAAAATCAATTAAAGAGTTGAAAAGGGGGGAAAATATATAGGCAATTACTCTAGTAATACATGACGTAACTCTTAGGAATGCAAGTGCCTTCTCAGGTGTCTAGGGTCTAGAGAGAATCAAAAGTTCAAAAGTTTACTCTTTAATGGAATGGAATGGAATTAGTATTTATAGAGTTTCCTGGAAAGTGATCACATGCATGGTACATATCTTAGTCTTGTGCTTGATATGTGACCTCAGGGAAAATTTCAGAAATACCCTTACTTACACAAGTAATGCTTAGATCATCTTGTCTCGACTTGAGACTTCTGGAGGCCCCTCTCAAGTCTCGTCTTCTAAGGTTCTTGTTGCTTAATCTATATCTTTTCTCTCTTTTCTAAAAATCCCATTGTCAAAAACTTCAGAGAAATTCAAAACGAGATTAGGGAGGCTATGCCATAAAGGGCCAAACCTTAGGTGGTCAAAACCTAGGGGCCTAAAACCTAGGTTCGTGCCTCCTTTGGTTCTCTTCATTCGTTTTGGCCTTTCTTGATCAACTTTCATCCTTTTCACTCGACTCTTCGTCCTGTGAGAAGCTTTTCCTATCATAGAGGCTTCAAGGCCAATAATTTCTAGAGCTTCACCACTTCTTTAGCTTTTTTCTGTGGTTCAGACTTGTTGTTCCATCATTGCATAAATCAAAACTTGTTTAGCACGACTTTCGAAGAAATTAAGTAGTGCACCCCCTAGGTGGCAGAACCCTAGGGTGCCTAAAGGGGCACCTTGGTTTCTTTGCTATTTTCTTGTTCATTTTTCCTTATTTTTTCCTTGTTTCATTCTGGTAGTTCAAATCAAATTAAATCAGGGAAGAGATTATCAAACTTTGTCTTAAGGTGGGCCCACCTACGGGTGACCGAACCTTAGAGGCCGAACCCTTAGTGTTTTCCCTTTTTGTTTATTTATTAATTTATTCATTTATTGCGGACTTGTTCATTTATTTTCAACTTTTTTATTTTTCATTTAATTCTCTTAGATCACATGTGAACCCTAATTTGCATTTGGGCCGACATTTATCCCCAACACGTGAGTCGCGCCTTTGGAGTGACGATCGTGCAAAATACTCCAAGTCTTTGAGTTCTGCTTCAAATTTTTGAACAATCTGCAGAGCTCGATTTTGCAAGCCTCGCAAACAAAAATCCTAGAAGAGGAAAACCCTATGAGATCGAACCCTTAAGGGCCGAACCCTAGGGGTTGAACCCTAGGGGAACTCTTCCAAGATATCTTTGGA
This sequence comes from Panax quinquefolius, assembly GCA_020205615.1. Taxonomy (NCBI): domain Eukaryota; kingdom Viridiplantae; phylum Streptophyta; class Magnoliopsida; order Apiales; family Araliaceae; genus Panax; species Panax quinquefolius. The sequence continues at coordinate 61,999,570 of CM035161.1, forward strand.
AAATCTTTCATCAAATCTCCCTCAATCTTTGTTTCCTTAATTTTTTGGAAATTAAATTAATATAAATCAAATTTAATTTGGAAATTATATATTTACCAAATAAAATAAAATCTTTTTTATTTTGGAAATAAAATCAAGTCTTTCCTTATTTTATTTTAGAAACAAGATTAAATCCTTTCTTAATTTTATTTGGAAATAAGATCAAATCTTTCATTATATTTTTTGGAAGTAAAATCAAATAATTCTTATTTTAGAAATAGAATATTTTTTCCATAATATTTGTTTTTGCAAGTATACTTAGAATATTCATCTTTAAGCCTTCTCTTGGAATTTTCTGTCTTGCTCGAATTTCTTTTTTTCTTTAACAACGAGTCATCAAGAACAAGTCAAACAACATCCGACAAGCCGAGGCGAACAAAGGTAAGGGAAAGACTCCTCTAGGTGGACGAACCCTAAGGGCTCCTCCGCTTAGTCCCATTTTGTGATTTTTTTCCTTCTCTTGTTTATTTGTGTGGTCTCTTATACTTGAATTCTTCTCGATTACTTCAATTATTTTTCTCAAGCGATTGTAGTCTTTCTTTTCTGGGACTTCTCATCTTAACAAGATTTTATCTTTTCTGCGGATATTCTTAAAGAAAGGCCACACTTTTTTTTTGTAACGAATAAACATCCCTTTTGGGCCCTCGATCAAGAAGCTTAGAGAATTCAAAAGGTGAGAGGGGAGAGCCCCCTAGGTGGCCGAACCTTAGAGGGACCAAACCCTGGGGGCTTTGGCCTCTTTTCCTTTATTTTTATTCTTTTTATTCCTTTTTTTATTAGAATGTCCTCTTATGTTCATGCTCTTTCTTACTTTTTTTTCTTCTTTCGGGTAACTT